>JARHVA010004097.1:0-152500 GCA_037957365.1 Torreya grandis | reverse complement strand
CTCTTATTTTATTCTTGAATCCATTCAAACACTCTTAGAGATGTCATTGAGTCTATTTATAATCACCATATGTCCTAGATGTTCTTGATCCTTAGGTGATGTGCTTAACCATCATAGTGTTCATTGACTATCAAGTGAATGGAGTGTGTCTCAATTTACTATCATTTCCACTTTTAAATTTTAATTTGTTTTAATTATCATCATGTTATTTGAGTATCTTTTGAGGTCTTTAACAAAGAATTCAAGTGGTCTTGTGACCTAAAACACATTGATGGAGATGGTTGAAGATGGTAGTTGATGACTCAATATGAGATTCTCTAATGTATCTAGTATTTTCAAACATGTTAGGATATAAACCTTAAAAATGTGTGATAAACATAAATAAAATCCTCATGAAGAACTTTTTGGATAGTTTTAAGTTACTTTTGTGATATTTATTAGCAATATTCTTTGTAAAATTATGTGTATGTGGTCTAAAAGTGAAGGTTTTAGTACCTAAATGGAAAATATTGAGCTCATAAGGATTTAAAGCATCACTATCATCTTTTAATCACCCATAATGGTCATAATATTTCTTATTCACATGGTTCTTGCTTTAAAAAGTGTCTCTTCTATGACCTTATAAGGTATTTAGCCACTAAAAAAGTTCCCACATTAAAATAATTTAGGGGCATCCTCAATTATCCCACATTTAGTGAATAAAAATGGTTAAGTGTCCCAAAGGTTTCGTAAAATTGGTAATAATTCATGATAGTAAGCCAAATTTTAATTTGGGCCTAAAACTAGTTTCCTACCCTTATATGTAATTTGAATTTTTAAAATTTTAATGAGTGTTTAAGAGTGTTTTTAGGTGGTCTAAGTGGGTCATAATGTTATGTCATGATGAAAATATTTTAATATAATTATAAGGTCACTTGAACAGTTGTTTAAGATGGTTTTGAATACATATGTCAAGTTAATGTATGAGGTGGTAGTCCACCACCCTACATGGGTAGCATGATGGTGAGAAGTTTCTAAAATCAATAAATAGTTATAGGATTTATTTTGAGAGTATAAATGATAGGTAAAAAGGATATATAGTTTGGGTGGTTTGAAGAAAGAAGGATATGGATAAAATAGGGTAGACAAGATTGAGAAAGATTGAATGTCTACCAAGATAGTATATAGGATTGTGTAAGTCTTTATTTTTGTAATGAACTAAAGCTTCTAATGAAGACAAACTAGGAGTTATTATTATATAAATGATGCATATGCTCAGTGATTATCATAAATATAAGTGAAATGACTCTATTTTTATGAACATTTCCATGAAGGAATAAGATCAATTACCTTGATGATAAAGTTCTCCTCTGTTTGTAAGAAAGTAATCTATTTTGACTATATTTATTTGTATACTAAGAAAGTGAATGATTTAAAAGGAAAGATTCTTTGGTATACATTTAGGATGTGTGGTGAAAGTATAATTAAATTCTAATTTCAAATGAATATTGTTCTTATTTGTGTTTGGAGAGGGTTTATTGAAGGACTCAAATAGAAACCTTATTTATTATCAAATTTGTAGATAATGATAAATTTGCCTTATGAAAATGACAAGAAAGATTGTGCCTTGAAGTAGAATATACATTGGTGAATATTCATTTTATGATTGATTTTTAAATTTAATTTAAGTGTTTGTTTTCATTCTAATGTTACATAGTAACTTGAATACCCATGTTAATGTTAGACATACACAAGTTGTGATCCACAAAGTGGGTGAAAGGAGATTAATATGAGCAACAAAAGAGTGAAAAATATTAAAAAGGGTGTATCAAATTTTTATCTCAATTTTATACCTTATAAAGATACTAAAATCATTGATTTAATTTGAAAACACCTTACATGTGTACTTACAAACTTTGTTCCTAGAGACTGCATATGCAGGAATGAGAAAAAGGTGTCAAAACATTGAATAGATGAGTGTCTAAGGAAAAATAATGTTTATATGAGATACATCTAAGCTATATGGACCCATATAACTCACATAGTTGATTGAAACCCTAGGAAACATTTACAATTAATTTATTAAATATCTTGGGTCTTCACAGTCATTAATAACCATATAAATAGGGTTTAGAGGATATAAATGGTTCTAGCCATAAAAAAGTATTACAATTTGGATATATCTAGGTTATGATATTTGATAATATATTTGAGAGGTTTTGTGATGTTACTATACGTATCTATATGTAGGTAAAAGATTGTGATTGACACATGATTTAAAAGGGCTAAGAGACCTAACTTATGTAATAGAGAGAATCAACAATAATGTTAAAGGAGGTAATAGATATAGAATGGAAACTATTATTGAATGTCATGAATATGGAAGATGATTTTAAAAGGAGACAAGGAAGAAAGAGAAAACAAAGGTAAAAATAAAGGAATGACAAGTAAAGAGAGATAGATCACAACATGAAAATGGATAGAGAGGAAGAGAAAGAATTCAAGGTACAAGTGTGGTAGTCAAGAGTACACACATTTATATGAAAATTTGAATGAAGAAGACTAAAAATTTCCTCCCCTTATGAGTATTAAGTAGGGTCATCCTCAATTACCCCACTTTTAGTGCATAATAATGGTTAAGTGTCCCAAAGGTTGTGTCAAGTTGGTAAGAAGTCATGGTAGTAAGCCAAATGTAAATTTGGGTCTAAAAATAGTTTCCCACCTTTTTGTGTAATTTGAATTTTCAAATTTGTAATGAGGATTTAACAGTGCATTTTGGTGGCCTAAGTGTGTGGTAATATTATTTCATGATGAAATTGTTGAAATAGACCTATAAGGTCTCTTTAATGGTCCTTTAACATGGTTTTGAATGCATATGTCATGTTAAGGTATGAGGTGGCAGTCTACCACCCTACATGGGGAACAAGATGGTGAGAAGTTTATTGAATTAATAAATAGTTATAGGCTCTATTTTGAGAATTTAAAGCATAGGTATAAATAATATATAGTTTTGGTTGTTATAAGTAGGAAGGATATGGATAAAATAGGGTAGACAAGATTCGAAAAGATTGAAGGTCTGCCAAGATAGTATATAGGACTGTGTAAGTCTTTATTCTTGTAATGAACTAAAGATTCCAATGAATACAAAACAAGAGTTGTTATTATATATTTGATGTATATTTTCATTGATTATCATATCTATAAGTGAAATTACTTTCTGTTTATGAACATTACCAGGAAGGAATGGGATTAATTAATTTGATGATAAAGGTCTCCTTTGTTTGCAAGAAAGCAATCCATTTTGGCTGTATTTATTTGTATACTGAGAAAGTGAATGATTTGAAAGGAAAGATTACTTGGTATACATTTTAGATGTTTGGTGAAAATTTAACCAACTTATAATGTCAAATGAATATTGTTATTCTTTTTGTTTGGAGAGGGTTTTTGAAGGAATTAGATAAAAACCTTGTTTATTATCAAATTTGTAGATAATAATAAATTTCTCTTATGAAAAATGATAAGAAGGATTATTCCTTGAAGTAGAATATACATTAGTGAATCTTTATTATATGATTTATTTTTCTATGTACTTCAAGTGTTTGTTTTCATTCCAATGTTATAGAGTAACTTGTTTACCCCTATTAAGGTTAGACATGCACAAGTTGTGATCCACAGAGTGGGAAAAAGGAAGTTAATCTAAGAAAAAGAGAGACAAATATTAGAAAGGGTGTATCAAGTTGTTTTCTCACTTGTATACCTTATAAATATACTACAATCCCTAATTTAATTATAAAACATCTTAAGTGAGTACTTATAGAATTTGTTCCTAGAGACTATACATGTAGAAATGAGAAGAAAGGTCTAAAAATATTAAATAGATGAGAATCTAAGGAAAAATAATGTTTGGATGAGATGTATTTAAGATAGATATACACTAAATAACTCACATAATTTATAAAAACCTTGGAATTTCTTTTCATTTGATTTATTAAAGATCTCAAGTCCTAACAATCATTGATAACCCTAAAACTAGGTTTTGGAAGATATAAATGACCACAACCATGAAAATTTATTGAAATTTGGTGTATATCTAGGTTATTTTATTTGACAATATATTTGACAGGTTTCATGACATTACCATACATATATGTACATAGGTAGGAGACTATGATTGACACGGGGTTCAAAAGGGGTAAGAGACCTAATTTGAGTCTAAATAGGGGTTGGAAAACTTATCTATGCATTGAGTGGAAGAATGAAACTTTATCAAAGGAAGGAGTAGGATAATTTGTAGCTGTAAAGGTTAATAGTTTTTGTTGACACTTGTATTTTCACCCTTGAGGAGTTTCTCTTCTCTCCTCATCCAAGTGGCATAATGGAAACATCTCTCTTCCTTTAGGTGACAATTTCTCTAAGATGAATCTCTCGATAAGGGCCTAGATGCCCTTGATGCACTTCATAAATCTCTCTCTCTCTCTCTCTAACTTAAAAATTTATGTATGAAAAGGGTTAAGGAAAACAAATAAGAAACCAAGTGGTGATGCACCAATGTACAATGTCCTCCCAAATGACTGAAACAACTACTTAAAGACAAACAAGGTGTTTCTCACACAAGACTCATAAATCAAGATTGATTACTACATCAACATTTCATATGCTAGATTCAAGAAGGTATATGAATCTTAGGAAGATAATTAATGATTCCAAAAAGGGATAGAATCATAGAACACTTAAATTATATCTCTACACTTAAAAAAGAGTACTAGTAAAGACCTATAACAATCTCTTTTTTATAAATTGGTAGACCATCAAAAGTACAAGCTAGAAAAGACAATATTTCACTAGATTAGACCAACAATATATATTTCTTTAAGAGTTATTCAAGTATAAATTTGGCAAGAGTTTTCCCAATAACTAGTGGAGGCTGCTAAACAAGCCAAAAGAATGCATATATATAGCCTTTGGGAGGGAGGTCAAGCAAAGGGAGTCCAAGGGTCACTTGAAAATGTGTCTATATGAGAGAATCAATTAAATTTTCATGTGGGAGAGAGGTGGGTGAGCTATTCCATGTAACCAAAGTAATTATTTATAATTAAATAGTTTATAATTACACCAAATGAATCAGTTATGATTGAATTAAATTCTAAGGACATTTTGCCATATGTTACCTCTATATTCACCTTTAAGTTCCCATTGAACCTTTTGACACAAATTTCTATTTTCCATAGTTTGAAAATGAATTTTTATGGTCCATAATCCTTTAGGTATTTTCTTTAGACTTTTATTTCCCTCAAACTTCTTGTTTTGCTTGGACTTCTCTTGAAAGAATTCATTGCTTGAACTTTTCCTTTAGACAATTATGGATACAATTTGTTCTGAATAATATTTTGTACTTTTTCTAAAAGTTCCTTTTCAAAAAAATGTGTCTAAGCCATCTCTCTAAAGAATTGACACTTTTTAAAATCCTATAAATGACCTCTTTAGCTTGAGAATTATCCTTTCAAAACTTATATTTGGTCTAAATTCCCACAAAAACAATCTTTTAGACATTTTGTAAGTGTCCTTTCAGTTTTATGAAAATGACCCTTTAGGAAAGTTGAAGTACCCTTTAGACTTTTTTTAAATTACCTTTCAGCCATCCTACAAGTTCCCTTTGGAAAAACTGAATTGCCCTTCAAAAAAGTTGAAGATGACTTTTTCCGAAGTGCCCTTCAGGAAAGTTTCTTGAGACATTGTTTCAAGAAAGTATCTTTTGGAAAGATTAAGTGGACCATTTACTATAGAATCACCCTTAAAAACTTGTAAACTACCCTTCAAAAAAGTTGAAAATGATCCCTTAGCCAGAAAAGGTCTCTTGGGGAGATTGTTTAGATAATTTTCCTAGAGGAATTAGTCTTCATCTTTAGGAAATTTTTATCAAACAAATTGTGCAAAACAATTTACCACTTTGTTCAAATGAAAAGTCTTAAAATATAACACTTTAGTCAAAAACAAAAGACCCAAAAGGATTACTATGCAAAGACTAAAACCAAACATTTTGAAAGAATTAGAACTATACATTTGTTGTAGGCTTGTATAGAACCCTTAGTCTAAATGAAAACTATATACTAGACCTAGCTAAAGGTATAGAATTAGGTAGCTATGTTTTCAAATATGGGTGCCCAATTTTAGCCTAAAGGGCCAAAATTTGGTCAACAAATTGGTGACACATAGGGGTAGTATGCTTGCTATACTAACCAAACTAGTAGCCAAATTAATCCATTGGACATGTAGTCATCTAAGGACACTCAAATAAGGAAACATTGGCCATGACTAAAAACCTTGAAAAATACAACTAACTAGAAGGAAAACCCATGCTATAAGACACAACACATAACAAGAATAAAACAAACAAGACACAAAGCAAAACAAGACACAAGATAAATACATGTGCATAAACACTTAGGGGAAAAAAAGACAACTAAAAGAAAACAAATATGTACATCTAAAATGATATGTTTCTCCTCATCCTAAAGCAAAGGGGAAAATTCTTATGTATCCTTCATAACAAGAAAACTCATGGTGGTAACCAGGTAATTTGTTAGAGTGGAAACTTGTTGACTCACCCTTCTTATTTTCCATCTTGATTGTCATGTATTTCAATGCATTAGGTTCAAACATATCTTCCACATCCATGTATTCATATTTATTTTTGAGATGTGTTTCTTTCTAGTCCTTCATGTTCGTGTAGTCCATCAAGGCATCAATGGCTACAATATCATCATTACAGGTCTCATTTGACTCATGGCTCTCTTGGTATGTATCATGAACCAACTCATTATTTTATATCTCTTTGAGAATCTTGTAAAACTAATCTCTTGCTTCCTCATGGATCTCATGGGGAAGGGTGGCTGGTGTGATGTTTGAGCTAAGGTAAAATATTTCTAACTTATTTCAAAAAATATCATTTTCTTGCTCAATAACTCCTTTAATTCTTCTATCAAACCATTATGATCCCTCTCCTTCTTATTCCCAAACAAGAGTCTTTAGCTTCTCAACAACATTCTCTTGAACCTCATTCAACTCAAGTCCCTTATCCTGGTCATTATCTTCATCAAAACAATAGGAAGGTTCATCAAACAAAGGGAAAGAGAGCTCACCATGCTTACATTCTCCATCCAAGGTTTACAAATGAACTTTGTCAATCTCATCTTCATATTGATGGAAAATTTGCATGTATGTGTGACATATATATTCTCCTTGAATCATTTCACTTTCAAGAGTCACTTCTTCAACCTTATTCTCATGAAATAACCACCTCTTGAAATATGATTTAACTACATTATTCATCTCTGATAATGCCTTCCACCTCATGTTCATGATGATGATCACCATGATGATGCTCATGGGGAGTACATATAATGATTTCATCTTCATCATCACTCATTATAGCCTCTTGATCAAGTAAAAAATCTTTTTCTCTTGATCACTTGCCTCCCTCAAAACATATTTCTCTTTAGAAGGGAATGAAATGAAGGGTTAATGGATAATTTCATGATTTTTAAATGTAGGATTTGGAGTATGGAAGATAATTAAATGTGAAGGAAGTGAAAATGGAGTGTGGGATGAAGGATAGGAATTAGGAATTGACATTACAAAGAGGAGACCACTAGTGAGCTTAAAATTAGATTGGGAATTAGAAGTTGGGTGTTCTTTGAGAAGCTCATGAGGAAGAGGAAGTAAACTTTGGGCTAAAATCAATTAATTCTCTTCCTTCCACTTGACCAATACTTCATCCACATCAGATATAGCTTGATAACTATATTGAATGGTTGTATATGGGGTGCATTTAGACATGGTATCTTTTATTTTATCTAAACCATCCATTACACCTTGACTAAGAAACCTCATTCTAGACTCTAATACTTCAATCTTCTTGGCTAGATTCTCTTGGAAGATTATTTCATGGAGATCATATACATCATCATTATGAGGTAGACTATGAGAGATTTGACATGGAAAAGAAGAGGTTTCTTGAGGAAGGTTGGAAGGGACTAGAGGAGGACTAGCTTCATTTTCTACTTCAAAATCTTTAACAATACTCTTCTCTTCTTTCTTACCCCATGATTCCACTATTACATTATAACTCATGGTCTTAGGATTGGAGCTCTCTTCTTGAGGACAAGAAATAACTTTATCTTTCTCAAGGTCTTGAGATAGTTCATGATAGACCTTTCTCCAACTTAGGATTTTAACATCATGTTAAAGGACTTGAGGAGGTTGAGAGAGACTAAGAAGAGTTTTCACATGCATAGGAAGTGTTTTTTGAGGATGGATATGTTGTTTTCCAAAGGAAATAGGATGATTTATTTTAAAGGAGGGTTTACAATCTAAAGAATTGAAATAGTTAGTTTCCGTAGAAGATTGTTCTAATGTCCTTTGGTATTGGATTGCTAGGTGCAAAGGATTAAAAACTAAAGTATTTAATGCATCAGATGTGTTAGAAGGTTTGCTCATTTTATTCAAGTGAGAAAGAATTACTTAATAAAAGGATTTGATGTACAATAGGAGGGTTTATTTTGAATAGGAAAATGTTGCTTTAGGATGGAAAAAGGTATACAACGATAATTACCTTGAATGGATTGACTCCTCTATCTTAATAGTTTCTCCTTCATGGATTGCATGGCTTGAGATTAGCTAAATAAGCATTCTTCCTTGTACATAAGCTCTTGATGATACCTATTCTACTCATTCAACCTATCTATCTCCAACATTTGCTTCTCAAACTCTGACATTATCTCCCTAGAACTCTTGGATTGATTAGGAGAAGGATAACTAAGATAGGTGCTTGAGGTGATTCCATGAACAACATGAGCTTGATCAAAATAATATGAAGGAACACAAGGACCATACTACTCAATAATGAAATTGTACATATCAAATATGATTTATTAATACACTAGGGTTGCTTAACTATCTGATTGAATTTGGAGTCACCATTGGTGTTGATTAAAATACATCCAAAAGGTTGATTAATTAAAGAGACCACAAAGAATTCTCTAAATCCTTGGAAAATTGCCCCATCAAGCATGCCAAAAACTATTGACACTTAGATTCACACCCTTGAAGAGATGTTCAGCTCTCCTCATCCAAGTGGCATAATGGAAATATCTCTCTTGCTATGGGTGATAATTTCACTTAGATGAATCTCTAGATAAGGGGATAGCTCCCCTTGATGCACCTTTAAATCTCTCTCTCTCTCTCTCTAACTTAGCAATTTGGGTATGAAAAGGGTTAAGGAAAATAACTAAGAAACCAAGTGGTGATGCACTAATGTATAATGTCCTCCCAATTTTTTGAAACCACAACTTAAAGATAAATAAGGTGTTTCTCAAAATATACTCACAACTTAGGATTCATTGATACATCAACATATTATATGCTAGATTCAAGAAGGTATATGATTCTTAGGAAGGGAATGAATGATTTCAAAGTGGGATAAAATCATGGACCACTTATAGGATATCTCTTCACTTAGAAAATAATACTAGCAAAGACCTACAACAATCTCCTTTCTACAAATTGGTAGACCATAAAGATTACAAGCTAGAAAAGACAATATTTCAACAGACTAGACTAACAAGATTCAAGTCATTACTCAATATTTCACCATATGAGTGGCATCAACACTTGTATATTTCTTTAAGAGTTCCTCAAGTACAAATCTAGCTAGATTTTTTGTAATAACTAGTAGGGGTTGTTGAACATGCCAAAATAATGCATATATATAGCCTTTGAGTGGGAGGTCAAGCAATAGGATTCTAAGGGTCACTTATACATGTGTGTCTAAATGAGATAATCAATTATATTTACATGTGGGAGAGAGGTGGCTGAGCTATGCCATGTCACCAAATGAATCAATTGTAATTGAATAAGTTACAATTTCACAAAATGAATTAGTTACAATTGAATGAATTATGATTAAACCAAATGATTGAGACATTTTGCCATTTATTACCTATATATTAACCTTTAGGTTCCCACCAAGCCTTTTGAAACCAATGGATATTTTCCATAGTTTGAAATTGAATTTTTATGGGAAATCATGCTTTAGGTATTTTCTTCAAACTTTTGTTGCCCTTTGACTTCTTGTTTCCCTCAGACTTCTTCCAAAATAATTCATTCCTCAGACTTTTCACTTAGACAATTTCATGGACAATTTATTTCGAATAATATTTCAAGAGTTTTTTAAGAATGCCTTTTAAGAAAAATGTGTCTAGGCCATCTCTTTGAGGAATTGACTCTTTTCAAAATCCTAAAAATGACCCCTTTGGCTTGAGAAGTATCCTTTCAGAACTTTTGTTTGGTTCGCCTTCTCATGAAAATAATCTTTTAGACCTTTTATAATTTTCCTTTTGGCTTTCCAAAAATTCCCCTTAGGGAATGTTTATGTGTCATTCAAACTTTTTGTAAAGTAACTTTTGGCCTTCCTGTAAATGCCCATTCAAAAATACTAAAGTGCCCTTTGGAAAAGTTGAAGATGACTTTTTTTTGAAGTGCCCTTCAAGAAAGTTACTTTAGACATTTTTTCAAAAAAATTATCTTTTAAAAAGAATTAAGTGGACCATTTCCTATAGAATCACCCTTTGAAACTTGTAAACTACCCTTTAGAAAAGTTGAAAATGATCCCTTAGCCTAAAAAGGTACTTCAGGGAAAATGTTTGGATAATTTTATTGGAGGAATTAGTCTTCATCTTTAGGAAATTTGTCTTGAAAAATTTATTAGAAATAATTTAGCACTTTCATCGAATGAAAAGTTTGAAAAAATAACACTTTAGTAAAAAACAAAAGACCTAAAAGGATTAATATGCAAAGGACTACTAAAAGACCAAAACTAAACTTTTTAAAAGAATTGGACCTGTATATTTATTGTGGGATTGTATAGAACACTTCTTCTAAATGAAACTTGTATACTATACCTAGCTAAAGTTATAGACATAGGTGGCTAAGTTTTCAAATAGGGGTGCCCAATTTTGGCCTAAAGGGGCAAAATTTTGTTAATAAATTAGTGACTCACAGGGGTAGTATGATTTCTAGATTGACAAGATTATTAGCCAAATTAATCTATTGGGAATAGAGTCATATAAGGACACTCAAATAGGAAAACATTGGACATGACTCAAAATCTTAAACAACACACCAGACCATATGTAAAACCCACACTACAAGATATAACACACAACAAGAACAAAACAAAAAAGACAGAAAGCAAAACAAGACATAAGATAAACACATGTGCATAATCACTTAGGGGAAAAAAAAGACACAAATGAAAGAAAAATAATATGTACATCTAACATGATATGTTTTTCCTCCTCCTAGATCAAAGGGGAAACTTCTTAGGTCTCCTTCATGGCAAGAAAAATCATGGTGGTAACCAAATAATTTGTTGGAGTGGAAAATTAGTTACTCACGCTTCTTGTTTTCCATATTGATTGGCACATATTTCAATTCATAAAGTTTAAACATATCTTCCACATCCATGTATCCATATTTATTTTAGAGGTATGTTTCATGCTAGTCCTTCATGTTGGTGTAGTCCATCAAGGCATCAATGGCTACAATATCATCATTATAGGGCATATTTGACTCATGGCTCTCTTGGTATGTATCATGAACCTACTAAATATTTTCTATCTCTTTGAGAATCTTGTCAAACTAATCTCTTGATTCCTCATGGCTCTCTTGGGGAAGGGTGGCTAGTGTGATGTTTGAGCTTAGGCAAAATCTCTCAAAGTTATTCAAAAAATCATCATTTTCTTGCTCAAGAATTCCTTCCATAATGATTCTATCAAACCAATGTGATCCATATCCTTCTTATTCATAGAAAAGAGTCTTTAGCTGCTAAACAGCATCCTCTTAAATCTCATACAACTCAAGTCCCCTATTCTGGTCATTATTTTCATCAAAACAATAAGAAGGTTCATCAAACAAAGGGAAAGAGAGCTCACCATGCTTACAACCTCCATCCAACATTGACAAGTGAAATTTATCAATCTCATATTCATATTGATTAAAAATTTTCATTTATGTGTAACCTATATATTCTCCTTAAATCATGTCAATTTCAAGAGTCACTTATTTAACCTTATTCTCATGAAAACCTCCTAAAATAGCCACCTCTTGAAATATGATTTGACTACATTATTCATCTTTGATAATGCCTTCCACCTCATATTCATGATGATGATGTTCATGGGGATTACCTATAATGATTTAATATTTATCATCACTCATAATATCCTCTTGATAAGCCAAAAAATGCATTTTTTCTTGCTCACTTTCCTCCCTCAAAATAGATTTGTCTTTAGAAGGGAATGAAGTGAAGGGTGAATGGATAGGCTCATGATTTTGAAATGCAAGATTTGGATTATGGAAGGTAATGGAAGGTGAAGGAAGTGAAAATGGAGTTTGGGATGAAGGAAAAGACTTATGAATGTATTTTGAAAAGAGGCGAGCACTAGTGAGCTCAAAATAAGATTGGGAATGATAAGTGGGGTGTTCTTTGAGAAGCTCATGCATAAGAGAAAGTAAACGTTAGGCTAAAATAAATTGATTCTCTTCCTTCCATTTGATAAAAAAATCATCCACATCAAATTTAGATTGATAACTATCTTGAAGAGGTGTAGATGGGGTGTGTTTAGACATGGGATCTTATATTTGGTCTAAACCTTCCATTACACCTTGACTAAGCAACCTCATTCTTAACTCTAATTCTTTAATCTAATCAGCTAGATTCTCTTGGAAGAGTCTTTCTTGTAGATCATATACATCATCATGATGAGGAATAATATGAGAGGCTTAACATAAAAAATAAGAGGTTTTTTAAGGAAGGGTGGAAGGGACTTGAGGAGGACTAGCTTCATTTTCCACTTCACAATCTTGAACAATACTCTTCTCTTCTTTCTTACCCCATGATTCCACTATTGCATTCCAACTCATGGTCTTAGGAATGGAACTCTCTTATTGAGGATATGAAGCAACTTTATCTTTCTAATGGTCTTGAGCTAGTTCATGATAGACATTTCTCCAACTTGGGATCTTGACATCATGTTGAAGGACTTGAGGAGGTTGAGGGAGACTAGGAAAAGTTTGCACATGCATAAGAAGAGTTGTTTGAGGATGGATGTGTTGTTTTCCAAAGGAAAAATGATTAAATATTTCAAAGGAGGGATCACAATCTAAGGAATTTAAATAGTTAATTTTCATAGAAGGTTGTTATAATGTCCTTTGGTGTTGGATTGCTAGGTGCAAAGGATTAACAACAAGAGTAATTAATGCATTGGATGGGTTAGAAGATTGGCTCATTTAATTTATGTGAGAAAGTGTGATTTGATTGAAATGATTTGATGTATAAGAGTAGGATTTATTTTGAATAGGATAATTTTGATTTGGGATGGAAAAAGGTATATAAGACTAATTACCTTGAATAGATTGACTCCTCCATCTTACTAGTTTCTCCTTCATGGATTGCATGGATTGGGCTTACCTAAACAAGCATTCCTCCTTGTACATAAGCTCTTGTTGATACCTATTCTACTCATTCAACCTATCTATCTCTAGAATTTGTTTCTTAAACTTTAACATTATCTCCCTAGCACTCTTGGATTGACTAGGAGAAGGATAATTAGGAGAGATGTTTGAGGTGATTCCATGAAAAACTTGAGTTTGATGAAAATAATATGAAGGAGAAAAAACTCCATACTACTTATAAATGAAATTATACCTACCAAATATTATTTATTAATGTACTAAGGCTACTTAACTAGTTGATTGAATTTTGATTCACCATTAGTGTTGATTGAAATGCCTCAAAAAGGCTGATTGATTAAAGAGAACACCAAGAATTCTTCAACTCTTTGGACAAATTTCCCATTAGGCATGCCAAAAAATATTGATACTTGGATTCTCACCATTCAAGAGATGCTCATCTCTCCTCATCCAAGTGGCATAATGGAAACATCTCTTTTGTTGTGCATGACAATTTCAGTAATATGAATCTCTAGATTAGGGGTTAGCTCCCCTTGATGCACCTTTAAAAATCTCTCTCTCTCTTACTTAATAATTTATATATGAAAAGGGTTAAATAAAATAAATAAGAAACCAAATAGTGATGCACCAATGTATAATGTCCTCCCAATTGATTGAAACCACAACTTAAAGACAAACAAGGTTTTTCTCACAAAAGATTCATAACTCAAGATTCATTACTACATCAACATTTCATATACTAGATTCAAAAAGGTATGTGATTCTTAGGAAGGGAATGAATGATTTTAAAGAGGGATATAATCATGGACCACTTATAGGATATTTCTTCACTAAGAAAAGAATACTAGGAAAGACCTGCAACAATCTCCTTTCTACAAATTGGTAACCATCAAGATTACAAGCTATAGAAAAGATAATATTTCAATAGACTGGACCAAAAAGATTCAAGTCATTACTCAATATTACACCATATGATCAGTAATAACACTTGTATATTTTTTTAAGAGTTCTTCAAGTACAAATTTTTCTAGAGTTTTCCCAATAACTAGTGGAGGTTCATGAACAAGCCAAAAGAATGCATATAGATAGCCTTTAAGAGGGAGGTCAAGCAAAGAGAGTACAAGGGTCACTTGGATATGTGTCTATATGAAAGAATAAATTACATTTACACGTGGGAGAGAGGTGGGTGAGCTATGCCCTATCACCAAATGAATTATTTATAATTGAGTAAGTTATAATTTCACCAAATGAATCAGTTAAAATTGAATCAGTTACGATTGAACCAAGTGCTCAAGACATTTTTCCATTTGTTACCTCTATATCCACCTTCAGGTTTCCATCAAGCCTTTTGACACCAATAGATATTTTTTATAGTTTGAAATTAAATTTTTATGGGCTATCGTGCTTTGTGTATTTTCTTTAAACTTTTGTTTCCCTTGAAATTCTTATTTCCCTCAGACTTCTAAAATAATTCATTCCTTGAACTTTTCCTTTAGATAATGTTATGGATAATTTGTTCCAAACAATATTTCAAGTTTTTTTGAAAGTGCCTTTTCATAAAAATGTATCTAGGCCATCTCTCTAAGGAATTGACTCTTTTTAGAATCCTACAAATGATCCCTTTAGCTTGAGAAGTATCCTTTCAGAACTTTTGTTTGGTCAACCTTCTCATGAAAACAATATTTTAGACCTTTTGTAAGTGTCCTTTTGGCTTTCTAAAAATTCCCCTTAAGGAAATTTGAAGTGCCCTTCAAATGTTTTGTAAAGTACCTTTTGGCCTTCCTACAAATGCACATTTGAAAAAATAAAAGTGCCCTTTGGGAAAGTTGAAGATGATTTTTTTTGGAAATGCCCTTTAGGAAAGTTGTTCAAGACATTTTTTTCAAAAAATTATCTTTTAGAAAGAATGAAGTGGAACATTTCCTATTTAAGAACCCTTCAAAAAAGTTTGAAATGATCCCTTAGCCTAAAAAGGTCCTTTGGGAAAATCATTCTAGATAATTTTCTCAAAGGAATTAGTTTTCATCTTCAGGAAATTTAGTCAAAAATAAAATATGCAAAAGGATTACTATGCAAAAGATTAGAAAAAGACCAAAACCAATATTTATAAAAAAATTGGACTTGTATATTTGTTATGGGCTTATATAGGACACTTCTTCCAAATGAAACCTGCATACTGGACGTAGCTAAAGGTATAGACTTAAGCAGCTATGTTTTCAAATAGGGGTGCCTAATTTTGGCCTAAAAGGCCAAAATTTAGTCAACAATAAGGTCATATAATTAGTGGAAACATCTAATATCTTGTCTCAGATAGAACTCAGTCTATTAATAATCAATAATGGAGCTAAGAGGCTATTTAGAGGTCTAATGGATAAGAAAAATAGTTTTAATTTCATCTGAGTATTTTTAACGTATATAAATTTGATGCTTAGTCTTTATAATTATATTTTTATAGACTACACTTAGTTTTTCATACTAATATGCCCTTGAGGGATAGTAGATGCGGACATGCCTTAAACACCTAAGAAACCCTATCACCATATTAAACTGATCTAGGCATATTTTCACATTGATGGTCATTGTAATGGTCTTAAGAATAATTTAAAGTATTTAGATAACTATTAGAACCATGTGAATGTAATAAATTGTCATTTTGCATTTTAAACCTTATTTTTAGTCTAAACAACCAGTCCAAGCCCCTTTTCACTATGTACATATCTTGATGAATATTTTGCATGGGAGCTCAAGCTAGTCAAGGTAGTTAAAGCGGTAAGCATACTTGAAATTCATGGAAAGAGGTTTTACATTATGGGTTTGTATGCTATGAATCATTACTAAGAGTTTTAGATCCCTAAAACCCTTGTAAAACCCTAAAACATACTTGATGGAGGAAATATGACTCAAGGTACATTATAATGAAGTGTATGAGCTATGAAATGACGTTTATGGTATTTTTTAACTCTCCTAAAAACCACCATAACAAGTTGGTTTGCACGTTCAATGGTCATGATGTATGAACTAGGCTTGAGAAGGTTAATTTGATCTTATAAGAAAGGAAATGAAATGTGTTTACATATACAGTGAGTTATATAAGGAATTGGTGTACTAAAATCCATAAATAACCTTGAAAGAACCATATAATGGGGTATTTATGATAGTTTGTATAGGTACATAGGTTTGGATGTCCAAATAAGAGGATATATACAGGCAAATAGAGAATGAATAGCTTGATCAAGCCAATGCCATAACTCTAAAGTATCTTAGAGAGGTTATTTATGTTGAATATAGTTGAGTAAGAGATTTTCAACTCATAATGAGGTTAGAATCTTGAATAACCCTACACACACATATGCTTGTCTATTGGCTTCATTAGATAATGTCATCAAGAAGGGGCATCAAAAGGAAAAATTATGTCATAATGTCACTTATAACCTTCATGAACATCATCATCAGGTTTTTAAAGGAGTGTACATCATATTTGAGTCACATGAGAGGTAATATGACTGGTCATTTAGGCCTTAAGACACCAAACATTACATAGAATGCTTGTTTCTTACCCAAGAGGTAAATTTACATGGTCACCATGGTACAAAGATTTTGCATGAGAGATTCAACACTTTGGGAGAGGTAGAGGGTCCAGTATACTAGTGTTTTTTGGTATTGGTTTAGACATTAAATGCCCAAACTTTATGAATCATCATTAAGAGTCATGTGCCCTCTTAAACCCTACTACAAACCCAATTGATAAGAATTGAAGGAAAAGGCATCCGAATAGATTGAAATAATCTAATTATCACTTGGAACTTTTATTACACTTAGAGAGGCTCATGTTCATGACACTTTATTAAATAGATGGTGTACAAGCCTATCAAAAAATAGTATTTTTTGAGGAAAAAGTGTAAAAAGAGAGGTACAAGTCAATTTAATAATATTATAATATTTGGAAAATGAAGTTTGACACTTGTTATACCTCCTCAAAGTAGTGGATGTATATAAAATTGACTGTAAGTGCCTCTAAAACTTTATTTTAATCAATCAATCTATAGGAGTAGAGGACAAGGTGGCCTATTCACCTAGTTTGATAAGTTTACAAGTGTTTTTTGCCTAAGGAGACCTATATCATGGTGTGTAGCATTGATTCAAGATTAAAAATCACCAGTTCATAGGTTTCTAAAGTTTCATTTAGGATTTCAAATCCATCGAATACAAGTAGATTGGTTACTAGGCCTAATTGGTCTAGTATACCTACTTGATCAATAATCAGACATCAAAGATGGCGTAAAGGGTTATTGGATGAGTTAGTGTAGAGTTATCAATCACATGCATGATTGATCATTATCATGCATAACTAACACTTGAGTAATAAATCCACACATAACTAATCCTTAAGAGGATTTATTTGATAAATAAAGGTGTAGCATGCTTCAAGATAAGGTGTAATAAGTCAACTACATCTTCAACTACCTCATCTCAATGCATAAGGAATCATACAATATCACCAAACATGGGGAGTTTTATTAAACACTATTTATAACTATTTGCAACTAAGTTAATGATTTAGATAATGATAGATTGATGATGTTTTCTTCTCTTTTCCATGTCATTATTATTATTCTCTCCTCATTTTATATATATTTACGCCTTTTTGATTTATTTTGGGATCCCTTAGGATGATATACAAAAATTATGCTGAAATTACAACTTGCACATTGAGTTAATGAGAAAAAAATTATTGTAGACTTATTCATGGTTGTTAGTGTGTTTCTTGATTGTTGACTTATAGATAAGTATGATATTAATCTTATTTTTTAGGTCCTCTCCTTCACCTAATGATATGTTTCCATCCTCTATAGGTCACATGAAGTGTTAAAAGATGTAAGCTATGTTGAAGAGTGAGTTAGTTGTAGTATCTTTCAAAGACCTAAATTCCTTTACCTTCAAGTTATAGACCTTATATATAACCTTCACTTGAAATACTCATGTTTAGGATTGTATTAAGAAAGTATGGTTGATAAACTATTTCCTTTTGATTCCTAAGTGTGAATAAAGACATATTTAAGTTATGATCATTAAAGAATTGGTGCATCACCATCACTAGTATAGGTTTTCCCTTAAAGTTAATTTTCTAACTCTTTTCACCCCCAAATCAAAATAGGTTATGAAAAGGATTCAAAGTTGATATATCAGAGGAGATAGACTCATAATATAGATTTTTTCTCTAGTTATAGGTAACCCATAACCTATAGACAAATCTAATGTTAGTTTAATTTTGAAGGAGAACTGATAATCTTCTTCATAGGGTGAAACTTGGGTTGCTAGCAACCTATTAATGTAAAAGGAATTGGATGAGTGGTGTGGTAAATGGATGACCATACTCTAGGAATTTGACCTATAAATTTAGTCAATGAAGATTGTTTGAGGACAAGGAATATGTGAAACCCTCACTGAGATAAATCCCCAAATTATTTGCCAATACTACTTGGTGCATGACATCACAAAAGATGATTAGTGCATAGACATAGTCAAATATTTGTTTAACAATGAGTGGTTGTGGCACCTAAATTCCACCTAGTATAGAGAATTATAACTAAATAGTATCCAATTCATGATCAAAGTTGGCATACTTTAAAGGAGAAACCATAAAGGGATATATTTGAGATACCTCAATAAAGAGGAAGTGACTATATTAATAAAATATTTCCATGCTAAATATGGAACTAGGCATTGTTAAATAAGTATTACTTCTCACCAAATTTAGTGAGCATGCTATTATTGGTCACATATTTTCAAAGATACTCATCTACATCTAAGTAATTACCACACCTACGAAGATATTGCATCTTGTTAATGTACCCTAGTTATTCCACTTTTACCAATCAATGAAGATTGATCCTTTACTGAGTGGGGATTGGAATTTATGGGAGCCATCAATGTTGATTCTCTTGCTAGCCATAAATTCATCCTTATAATGATAGATTACTACACTTATTATAATGAAGCTTAACCATTATATATTTGCACCAATGACATAGTCACTCAATTCTTGAAGGAAGACATTTCCACAAGGTTTTGTATGCCCACCATGATGGTATGTAATAATAGTCCTATTTTCTCTTCCCTAAAATTCTTTGAATGGACTTATGATCATCAAGTAAATCTTAGTTTTTATTCAAATCATTATCCATAAGATAATGTATTACCTTAGTCTATGAATAAAAATTTAGTAAATTTAATTAAGAATATTTTATGAAGGAAACAAATGCTTAAATTTCCTTTATGATCAAATAGAACTAAGATAAAGTCTGCCTTAGGGATCTTCCCTATCATCTGATATATGACCAAGATCTAATCTTCCTATTTAATTTGAATATCCATACCTTGTTGTTCACCAAAGATTACCTATAAATTTATTATCTAAAATAATCCTTACACTTGAACATCACGTAATTAGAAGAAACAAGATTTGTAGCCTTGATACATTTTAATAGACATCAAGAGTTAGTCAAACGCTACTTGGATAAAAGGGCCAAAGTGAAGGCCTTTTGGATCTCAGATATGGTCCTCCCAAGGGACACAAATCATGAATAAAAGGGATAATATGCAATGTTCAATTCATTATGTCTCAATCCCTAATAAATTTTTGAATCTTGGATGAAAATGGATTCCTCGTAAGGTGTCTTACTAGTAAGGATGTTCCATTACTTGTCAATGGACAATTATTCAAGTACTACTTCCAAGCTTGAGTGGTTTGGAATCCCATATAAATAATTTATCTTGTGATTTATATATTTATTTCCTACCCCTTGTTTTTTTATCTTATTGTTTTCTTTCTTTATTTTCTATTTTTATTTTTTGGTTTGTCAGAACAATGTTTTGGTCCTGTAGTACCCTTTTTGATCAAATGAATGAAATGAAAGAATATTGTTAGATTAACATGGATGGCACTGAAAGAGACTAATAATAATTTTACTTGAATTTATTATGTGAAATGTTATTTTTTGTTGGTTTATTCCATAAATTTCAAATTTTAATGATTCATAACATAAATTATGTATTTAGAATATCTATTAATTGGAGTTTTTCAATGATGTCTCCAAGGTGAAAAAAGATGTTGATGAGGTGTCATACATTCTATAATGACAATGAAAAAGTGTGATTTAGTTTTGTTGCACATTTGGCTGTCATATATATCAAAGAGATAATGTGATTCAAAGTAAATTAATTATAAAGTGTTCAAGATTGATAGCTTCAAAAATATATGGCATATATGTAGATCAGTAAGGATAAAGAAGAGGATTTAAGGTATTAATATGTGTTTTGATGAAGTTATAGTGTGTCAATTGATCATTTAGAATGAGAAACTTGCTAATTATAGCTTAAGAGAATTCAAACCATCATGTAAACATGAATGAACTAGAAAGTTTGTGTATTTAATACAGGTATTCATAAATTCAAACAAGGTCAAAGGATTTCATGGAGATGTTATCTATAGTTCCAAGAAGGTACCTTGAAGATTTGGACTTTTAAAGTGTTTTGTATCTCAAGATATAAATATTCAAAGTTACACTCTTAGATTGTGATTGTATACATAATAGTTTTAACTTTTATCAAATACTGGCACTTTAATCTTGAAAAAAACCATCGAAACTCAATCTCTCTAAATGCACACCCTAAGGGGTTCACTCGAAAAGGGGTGGGTAGACCTTTGGTGCTTTCTATGATTATTATCCCTTTTTACCACATTATTACCAATCCAACTAGATCCCAAAACCATTCCCTAAGTTACTTCTTCTCCCTTCAGTACTCCTCTAGTATTTACCTCTTTTATTCCTCCTTTTCTTGTATTAAACTCCTTATGGTCATTTGGTTATACTGGCTTGACTAGGTCAACCCAACATAGTTTAGTGGTATTATTTACTTTCTTATCTTGTTAGCCCTTCGACTGACCTAACATAAACTTAGTAAATTATCCTTGAAAACACACTAGGTTGACTGGGTCAACCCCATATAGTCAACATTCTCAAAAGGATTTAGGATAAGATCTACCTATATATACAAGATCATTTTGATCATTATTGAGATGTGTAAACAATAGTTATTATTCACTCATACTTCTTCACAATATAATCTTCCACCATTCTACTTGAGGAGACTTAGCTTAGGTTTTTTATTTGGATAATTTAGTCCTAAGGATAAGTATTAGATTCTTTGGCCTTTCTTAGTGATCTTTACAAACCACAAAAAAATCTTCCAAATCCCCTTTGGCTAATGGAGAGATTGAGTCTCAAGGGGTTCACAATTAGGTAAGTATATTCTAAGTTTGTTCTCCTCTCTTTTGGTAAATAGAAGTACCATAAGTGTTGGCTCAAATAATACTATATTTCATATTTTATGTATTAGGGTTTTACTCATACTTAATTTAATTGAAGTTCTTTATACATGTTTGTTTTATTGTTTCTAACTCCCACTTTGTGCCATAATATTTGGTGTGCACTAGATTGGATTTTGATTTCTTGTTATTAGAATAAAGTGAACGTTTTAAACCTTAAGAATCTATTAGGGATGCTATGAAATTATGTTATGCTATAGGATTTATAATCCTTAATATCATTATGCATTTTGAAAATTGATACTATTGATCCCCTAATTAGGTCCAGTGGATCCCCATATTGGCAATGCTCCTGCTTAACCAGTGTATCCCAATCAAAAGTGTAGGTGTGATCTATCTTATCCAATCTAGGATTAATTCATAGCAATGATGAATTTATAATTTCATATAGTGATGGGATAGAGACCATGAAGTTTATCTAAGTTAAAGTATGATGTCAACTTGTTAGTAGATCTAACGATGGACATTAAATCATAGATCTTGATCCAACAGTGCATGTAAAATAAATTTTTTCAAAGAATGAATGTACTAGTGATATGTGTCACATTCACTAATCTTAGATAGAATATAAATAGTGAGCTTAAGATCATGTAGTAAAATTATAGATATATTACATTGAGTCAAAGAGTCAATGTGTGCAAAAGGAGCACAGAGATTCTAATTGGTACAATCATGGGAGCTTAAATCTTAGATAAATGGTGAGAATCACAAGATAAAGACTTAGATAATTCAAGGAGACTTATGATACATATTTACTAAAACATGCTATGGTTCATGATATGAGGTAAACATGATCAATGTTTTATAATTTTTGAATGACTGTTGGAATTCAAATATTCAAATTAATGAAGGAAAACTAGTGCTCAGTTTTATGTTATAACTTTTGATATATGTATAATTAAATGTTGGTGAGAAAATAAAAGCTGAAGAGGAATCCAAGGTACATATAGAGAACCTATATAGAAGTTATAAATGTTTGTATATTCAAATTTCTAGAGATTTAAAGTTGACTATTTTTTCACTCATGGTCTTTCTGTGTACAAAATAATGTTTGAGTATTTTTTGTTTTAATAAAAGAATGTTTTGGTTGGGTTAATAATTTGGATATGTATTATAGATCTTATTGAGTGGACCCAGGTATTTGAAAGTGATATTATGGTCTTAATTTGATTGATGAAGTGTTTAATGGGTGAATAGGTCTCCATGAGACCTCTAAGGGATACTACAGCTTAACTAAAAGGAATAGGTACTTAAGTGTGACCCATAGATGTTATAGCTTACCTATGAGGATGGTATTAAACACATTAGATGTCTTAAGGATTAGGATAATTATTCTATCTAACTTAGATGATGATATTCATGAAGACTATAAATAATGGAGGCCAAGGCAATGGTTTCCATACTTGAGAGAAGTGTAGAGCTAATGTGATATTGTGTGAAGGGAAGAAACCTTTAAAAATAAGGTATAGGTTATTGATGGCCATCAGAGATAAAAGAAGATTATTCATGTTTATCTAATTAAGGTGATAAAGGTGAACACATAGGTAATTAGACCTAATAAACCTAGAAGAGTTAGACTGAGTGAGTAAACCCTAGAGGTTAAGTGAGTGAGTGTGCTTAGTGGATAGATGGAAGAGAAAGAAGGTTGAGGAGTGTTTTCATGACCTAAAATTCATGTTTTTGATTTTGTGACATATTTTTTGTATGTTTTCTAATTGTGTATCTGCTTAGAAATGAGGAGTTATCCAAAAGGGTGTTTTGAATGCATTACTTGTGTGTGCAAGTTTGTGAGAGTATAAAGGGGAAAGGATACAAGGAAGATAAGTACATCATCAGGTGTAGAATACATCATATCAAAGGTAGATATTAGACCAAGATAGTTGAGTGGGTTCTTGGTTGACTAGGGGGTTTGTACCTTCTTGGGTGTTCTTTGATCAGTTTGTGCTGGTCTAAATTAGATCTTATTTTAATATGACTATAGTCCATCTTATAGGGTTCAATGGGTTTTATTATCCAATAGTGTTTCCCACATATATGATATGTTCATGTGATGTATTCTATAATGTATGATTTATATATATGTGATTTCATGTTTATGATCCTTAATCAAGATTGATGTATGTTGAATATTTAAGAGTTGGGAATTAAATTGGATTATCTAGTATCACTAATTTACCCCCCTCTCAGTGATTTTATCTCTAACAATTAGTATCATATCAGGACCTTCTATGCAAGTTTAACCACTTAAAGGTGATCTGAGGTACAATATGGCTAAGCAATTGAAAAAAGAGAATCAAGAGTAGAATGCTTTAGTATAGGTTACTTATGCATGTCTAAAATCAAGTGAATAAAAATAAAATAATCTCAAGGGACTTATTTAAAAGCACAATGGTAAGATGAGATACTAAGATCAATTAGAAACTTAGAAAATGATCATGGCCTTAGCCCTTGAACTTTAAGGATATTTATAATGAGTGCATGAAGTTAAATAAGGAGATAATTTACTTGAAGGCAAGCTCAAGATCAAAATATATTCAAACATATTCAAATCCTCACACTAGTCCCTATCCATCTCAAGCACTCTCAATTTGGAATTTTACCATCCTCATTACACTATTTCATAATATCACATCAAGTGGGCAAACTACATATGGCTTGATCCCTCTTTAAAGTGTTGGTATGTAGGTAGTGTTCCCATACAAGGGGTGTGGATACATGTACAATGCATCTTACACTCACTAACCTCACCCCCCCTAACCTACTTATCAAGTTTTATCAAGCACAATGAAGGTTTAGGGTTTAAATATTAAATCAACTCTACAAGGAGATCTGTCGAGATTCAGGATTCAGAACTTCATAGACAGGCTCACACAAATAGAGTGAAGAAAACCAAAAAAACTCACATCTCTATGATTAGTTTGGACAATAGTGTTAGGACCTATAGTATAGCACCAGACCTTGAAGTGTCCTATTTTTTTGGTCTTATCCTTTCACCAAATTAAATCTAGATCCATGTTCATGATACTGTCCCAATCTTGCATAGCTAGTTTTAGCCTCGATCTCAACCATCTTAGTATAGTTTTAAGCTAAGTTGTATTTCCTTATTTATTACTATTTTTAAAAAGGTTTAAAAGGCATAATAAATTATACAAATTAGTACTATAATTATTGTAATATTATTTACTAATTTATTTATTCCAAACCCTTTACTAAAATAGGAATAAAACTCCATTATTCCTAAAATATTTAAATCATTTGGTGAATCCAACTTACTTCATTTGCACATAAAAACCCTAGTGACAATTCCTTGCTGATTTTTCCATTATTTTTTTGATTTTCCTTGCATATTTAAATCAAAAAATTCACATTTTTTTAAAAAATTACCTTAATAATTAAAAATAATAATTTCTTTCAAACCCTAGTTGAATTTACTAGGTCCCTTTTCTTCTTGTGATATCACCTTACATATAAATTATAATTTCACAGTTAATTTTTGAAATTTATCTCAAGAATGTTAAAAATAATTTATTTCAAACCCTAGTTGAATTTACTAAGTCCCATGCTTTTGAGGTATCACCTTACATGTAAATAAGATTTCAAATAGAAATGGATTTAACTCATTTCATAACATTTCTTACAAACAATAAGGAGTCGATACTTGGTCCTATCATGTACATGAATGATGAATTTTACTATACGTTAATGCAAAGCTTCATTCTTTCCTTTTCATGCTTACTTTTCATAATATGGGATGATATTAAGAAATTTATTGCTAAACATCTTAAGATCCCTCTCATTCAAAGCAATGTTTTCTTTTCTTTAATACAAGGTTTCATTATTGATTTTATGTACTCTCTCTCTCTCTCTCTCTCTCTCTCTCTCTCTCTCTCTCTCATGCAAAGTAATTTTCAATTCTATCTCGCTAAACATGTTAGAAATGTCATGTTACAAGTAATTTTTAATGCATCGGTGCAAAGTTCCATGTTCTTTATCCCTTGTTTGCTATCTCTCATGTAAAATGTTATTTATAATCATATTGATATATAAGTTATAACTCTAATTACATGAATTTTATCCCACATACATGGTTTTTACCTAGATGTATATAACTCTTTGGCTAATTTTGAGTATCTTCCTATCACTACTAGACACAAAAAAAAACTAGCGGTTATATCTATTCCTCCTCTACCCCAATAGGGTGATAACTACTTTTTGTCTAACCAGGTCCACGCTATCACCCCTCTAAAATTTGAGGCAGCCTATACTATTGTTTCTAATGCATATATTTAGCCTATAGCTTCTTCAAATCCTCATCAACATATGTGATTACATGTTTAATCAGAAGAAACTAGGGTTTGCCCTTGTGAGACTCTAAGGGATCAAATCAATAATGAGTAAGTTAATTTCAGGTTTAAAAACATAAAATTATAGATTACATGAAAATATCACAATATTTAAAAATCATATTATAATACAAAAGCCTCAAAGGTACCCTAGTGCCAATCATGTATATGTACATTCACAAAGTCAATTAGTTGCAAGCAATGTTACATATCAAAATAAGAAATCACAATAAAGTAACTCTATAACTAGTTATTCAAAAAGCATTCAAAGATCAAATAAGAGTTAAAGTGAGGTACTAATGAAAATGATTAAATTTAAGTTGATCAAACTACCTCCTCTACATCTAGTGAGAAGATTCATATATTATTCTACATAGAATGCATGGGCATCACATAGATTCATGTTTGGCATTGAAAAAATATATACAACAAATAATTGATAATGAGGACCCTATATAAGTTAAATTAGTCGAGAAATCCATAGTGATAGAAGAAAACATTCACAAAGTGTCAAATTTAGAAACAATACAAAAGTGGTTACCAAATCACAACTCAAAGCAACAAAAGGATAAAAAAAGAAAAATCAAAACAAGAAATAGTGCCACAACCATAGGTAAAGCACAGAAAGATGAAAATCTACCTCTCCAAAATGAGGCTCCACTTTTAAAGTAATATGGGTTTGGTCAAAAATATTTACAATAGTTTGATTATCAAGGTCAAGGGTTAGGAAAACATTCTCAAGGCATCACTACTCCTATTCTAGTAGTAGATAATGTTTTTCACCAAGTTTTGGGATTTATTAAACATCCTAAATCAAATCATTCATAGACATAATTTATCAAAAGAAAAGATCCAAATAAAAATTCAACAAAAGTAAATAGTGGCATTCTATTTGTTCAAAACCAAGATGATAATGAGGAGTGGAACAATACATGTTATTATGATTTCTAAGATACCAATAATGAATCCAAATATTTAAAGTCATATTTGTAGTCATTCCATTATGCTTCAAAATCAAACACTATTCCTTTATTTGATATAGGACACCATGATAGGGAGCCTCTCATGAGACTCATTAGTTAGTAGTGTTTCTTCTTAGTATTTCTTGTACATATCTTCCTTTTGCTTACTTGTACATAATTTTTCAAAATTACTTGTATATAGGTTTTTTTCAGTTTCTTATACATAGTCTCCTCATGATTGATTTTACATAACTTATAATATTTAAAAATACCAAAAACAATAAAAAATTTCAAAATACAAAAACATTGAAATAATTTAAAACACCAAAAACATTTCAATTATAGGCATTATCCATGTTTTACATTTCTACTAGCATATTGGACTTACATTTTTCTATTCTATACTATTTTATGTTGATTTATCTACATTACCATACTTCACTTGATCCTATTTTAGTGGGTGTAGTGACACCTAGATCCTTGATTGCTTCACTCTACCCATTAAGGGGACATCTTACTTCTACATTCAAGACATAAATTGATATATCTACCCATTGGGGTAATCTTATACATGACTAAACCATATAGGTTATGCCATTCCTAAACCACACACTCTATTTATCATGTTTATATACATTACTTACTAACTTACACAAATTACTCTATTGGCATTCACTAGTTTATATCACTTGTGTATTTCTTAGCATATACCTAGTTTTGTTCTCCATATTTTGTATACTTTCACTTCTTGCTTTGATTATTTTGGTGCGATTATATTTACAATATTTACATGCCTTCATTTCTTACATTACATAGCTAGATGTGATTGCATATATCAATTCCTATTTTATTGTTTGTATGTTCCTTAAGACATTTGCCAATGTCCTTTGCTTCTATTCTTGTGTGTGTCTTAAGACATTTTAAAATTTCCTTTGCTAGTACTCTTCTATGTGATTATGACCCTCATGTCAACCTTCCTTGTTTCCAATTATATGTGTATGTGGCATTTGAACATGCCTTGTTTGCCTGATTTGTATTTTGAGTGACATGTGCCCATGTCCCTTGTTTAGCTAGCCCTTTGGCCACTATTATATGATTTTTGCTTCTTGTCTTGTGCATTTTTTTCTTGATTGATTCTCTACTATTTGCAATTCTATGATCCACATCATTCACTATCTTTATTTCTTTGATGTCATGATCGACGCCATGGTTCATCCATCCTTGACAACTAACAACTAACATTTCTAATTTAAATTTAGTATACTGCATATGTTATTACATTGTTATATCTATCTAGGCATACCCTTGTTGATTTAATAATCTCCAATACAAACTATGCTATATCTTGACACATATTTTTTATTATCATTACTATATCATGTATTTCATAGCATAACACACTTGTAGTGCTCTTTATTCTTATGGAAATCATTGTAGGGTCTTCATTCCTACCCTCAAAAGAGGGGGCACTAAATAAGGTTTTTGTCATAGAGATTAGAGCTCCTACTAGTCAAAAAATTAGTTTTTAGAATACTCAAAATAGCTATCAGACATCAAACCAAGTAGAATAGACTAGAAAAATAGTGATGATTATAGAACAATCATCATAATTAGCAAAGGACAATAGTGCCACACCTAGACAATAGCATTAGATAGTATGATATCCTATTTTCAATGCTCCTATCCAAACAACCAAAAAACCTAGATTTTCTATAAACAAGTAGAAAGGTAAGCTCAAATATAGTTTTGTTAGATATAGATCAATTTAGATTCAACACTATTAGTATAGTTTTTCTCAAAGAATCTAGATATAGGCAGAATCATGCACAACATGATGTATTTTGTTTCTAGTTTCAAATTAGGCAGTTGATATAACTTTTGGATCAAAGTCCATGTTATAGACACTAGTGATTAGGGGTAATGTGCATAGCACATTTGAATTCTTTTATTTTTGAGTTTAATACATTACCTAGGCATTCTTAGTAGTTACATGCCTTATTCTATCTATAGGTTATTGGCATCACTTTAGAGGGGATTTCATACAGGCTTAACCTCCACATTACTAAGTGGCTTCCATATAAGCCTAGTTCCCAGTTTTGGAGTGAATTTAATACAAGCCTAATTTCATCCTTTCAAAGTGGCCAAGATTGGCCTCATTTCCATTACACATTCACAGATCCATGCCACATTGTCATATTTTAGAGCATTCATGGGATTTAGGAACTATTTCATATGATGCACATTCATACCCATATCAGTTCATAGTTTCACTTATTAGGTAAAAATGGATCCAAAGGATTAATTATCCTTTGCATTCTTAATCTAACTACTTAGAGGGATGGGAAACATAGTCCAAGCATTGATTAACACATACAAGATTACATAGATTCACTTAGTGCATGATAATGGAGCTAAAGAGCTAGCCTTTACATTCTTGAGCCACCCTTAAGGAGTTGAACACTTAGCTTCATTCATGATATTAATCTTAGTTCAACACATACCCAACACACTCAACACCACTCAACATCATAATAGGTTTTATATTGGTTTACATACCTAGTGAGGTGTATTCATTCCTTTTTCTTCCTCTCTTTTACCTAACTTTTGTATGTTATTATTTTAGACATAGCATGTCTAGCAAGATCTGATCTTCTCTTTGTTTTCTCATGTATATTTACAATTCATGACATGATCTCTCTATGCACACTCAACATCACATAGTTCCATGGGCTTCACCTATGAAAGTAAGTTTAGGTATGCTTTCTACTTTTCCTTTATCTTAGTACTTCAATTTGTTGCATCACTAAAATAAAGGGGGTGGAAATGTAGTCATATAAAATTTCTAAATTGGTATCTTAAGTGTGGCCTATAACACCCAATCCATAGGACCTTCTTGCATGCTTTCATAACCATTCTAGACACCTTTTTACTTATAAATGATCATTTGTATACTTCTCACACTTGATTCTAGTTTAGCCAAGCTACATTTCCTAGGCTAATTCTATCCCCTTAGGTCCTAAACCTATAGGATAGGAGAATTAGAAATGGAATATACTTCAGACCCTAGGGTGTCCCATTTTTGGTGCTCCTATCTAATCACATTTTGAGCCTAAATGACCATTTCCATCCAATTCCTATTCTTCATTATGTCAGCCTAGCATGAATATATTCAACCCATGACCAATAGATCCCTATAAAAGTCCATTCAAAGTTCATTTAGAAGGGAGGTGAAAAATCCTACAAAGTAAGCAAGAATACAAAGAAACCACTAAGGTAAATTTACCTATTCTCTACATATAGTCACCCAACATAAATACAAACAAATTCAAACCCCCACACCAGTCCCTAACCACCTCAAGTTTATTGATTTACCATTTTCACATCCTCATTACATTATTGCATAAAATCACATCAAATCAGAGAACTAAATATGGTTTGATACCTCTTCAGAGTATTGGTATGTAGGTAGTGTTCCCATACAAGGGGTGTGGATACATGTTTAATACATCTTACAAAAACTAACCTCCCCTCTTTCTCAAGTTTTATCAAACATAATGAAGGTCTAGGGTTTCAAGATTAAGTCAAATCTACATGGAGCTTCATTGATATTTAGGGTTCAAAACTTTTTAGGTATGTTCACATAGAGATAGGGAATAAAACCCAAAAAATTCAAATCTCTATGACTAGTTTGGAGAATAGTGGTAGGACCTCGACTATAACACTAGACCGTAAAGTATGCTATTTTTGACACTCCTATCCTTTCATTGAAGGAAAGCTAATTCTAGGTTCATGACACTTTCCTAGTCCTGTATAGCCAACTTCAGCCTCTATCTTAGCCATCTTAGTCCAATTTTAAGCTAAATTGTATTTCTCCTTATTTATTACTATTTTTAGAAAGATTTGAAAGGCATAGTAAATTATATAAATTAGTACTATAATTATTAAAATATTATTTACTAATTTATTTATTTTAGAACCTTAACTAAAATAAGAATAAAACTAAATTATTCCCAAAATATTTAAATTAGATACAAGTAAACATCTTGTTATTATTGAGAAAGTTTCAAGTAAATAACATTAGTTGTCAATACCTAGTGATGAGGTTATTTCTTTGAATGAAAAGGTATGTCATGAATCTTGATTGTCTCCTTATATTTTCAATTCATTCTAAAACATAAGAGAATATTGTAGTGGATGAGAATTTTGCTTCTTTTAATCCTAAAAATAATAATAACTATCAATATCAGATGACTAAGGAGGAGAATGAATATGAGGAGTTGTGGGCAACTCCTAGTTTCACATTAGTTTAGGATATTGTGGGTTAGGGTGTCCCTATCTAAGCTTCAAGGAGACACTTAACAAGAAAGAAGAAACATGGTAGATACCAATTGAGATTTTGTTGTTGTTTTAGGATAATAATATCATTCAAAGATATGTTTTTCCAAGGAGGAACATATGTGAAGATGCTTCAATCATGATAGAAGTATAAAGAAGTATGCTACAAGTGTGTATTAAAAAAAATTGATATGATCAAACCAAGTCATATGTTTTGACAAATTATTAAATCCCCATGCCTGAGAAAAGGTAAAGTTTGAGTTGTATAGGTAGATAGGTCCAAGGATAAGAACAGATGAAGTTTAGATTGGTGTATGTCAAAGATCAACTAACATGAGATGGATCATGATGTGAGGGGGAACATATGTGAGATGTTCTAGTCATGGTTGATATATGAAGAAGTTTAATTATTTGAAGGGATTTTATGATTTTTCAATTAAATATCTAGAATGAAAGTATGTGTTCTCAAGGTGTTTTTATGTTTCAAGATTTTTTGTGTTCAATTTGATGTTTTTTGAGTACTCTCAAGTTTTCCCAGTTTTGGCTTAAGGATAAGTAGGTCAAAACCTAGCTGAAGGAGCTATGGGCTCTCCAAGGTATGTGACCTCAAAATTTGGTCCATAATTATGTTTTTTTAATATTTAGGTGTGATAAAAGTTTCAATTGTTGATGTTGACTAGAATGTGGTGTGTTGACTAAGTATCATTTGAAAATCTAGTATTTTTGCCCATGTTGGTTAGTTTGTTTCTTAAGAGAGTTGAGGTCTAAGGTTACATGATATATTGAAATGTATAAATGGGTTGTAAAAAATTATTTCAAATTCATATTAAAGTTTCGTGTGTCTTTTATGGATGAGGATTTTTGTAAATAAAGGGTTGATTAGCTAGTAGGTTTGTGAAGGAGCTATGGTGCAAAAGAAGAGTTGGAATATGATATTTGAGATGAATAAGGGGAAAATTTGTGTACTTTAAATATTTAATTTAAATTATTGAAGGTGAATAAACAAAAATGTATGGGTGTTTCAAGGTTTAGGTAGGGCTACTAGGCCTCTCAACAAGGTTAGTGAAGAGAAGACTGGTCTTTCGTCATTTTCTCCAAATGACAAAGGTATGGTTATTCTTGAATGAGTTTGTTAGTTATTTTTGTGTATATTTCATATTTTAGGATTGGATTTTTCATCTACTGGTAATCATGGAGGTAGATTGGAATAAGAAGTTATAAGGTAAATGTGTTATTTCATCATGGTTAGAAATGGTCTGAAGGTGCTTAAAAGGGTGCCCACACTCATAAGTTATTTATGATCAAATAAGAGTATATTACTAGAGCATGTTGAGAAGCTCAAGGTAAGAAGAGGTGTGAAAAATGTTTGGTGGAATTTGTATCATCTCTCATTGGTGGTCATTTCCTATTATTGGTCCTTGAAGTCTTTTTAGGTCTACAAGATCAAGAATTGAGCAAAGTTTGTCATTGTATCTAAGGGGAAGAAAGTGATTTATATTGTTGTTGACAGCAATGACAAAGGGGGATATTGTTGGAGTTTTTTCAATAATTTCTTTAAGGTGGCCAAGGATGTTGATGAGGTGTCGTATGTGCAATAATGAAAATGAAAATGTGTGATTTAGTGTTCTTGCATGTTTGGTTATCATAGATGTTAAATAAAGCATGTGATCCATAGTACATTTATGAAAAAATGTTCAATATTTATAACTTAGAGAATATATGGCATATATACATATTAGTAAGGATAAATAAGAGGCTATAAGGTATCCATAGATGTCTTGATGATGTTTTAGTGTGTCAATTGATCATTTGGAATGAGAAACTTGCATATTCTAGCTTAAGAGAAGCCAGACCATCACAAACTATCATGAAAATATGAATGAATTAACAAGTTTTTTCATCTAATGTAGTTACTCAGAAATTCAATTAAGGTCAAATGATTTCATGGAGATGTTGTATATAGTGCTAAGAAGGTACCTTAAAGATTTAAACTCTTGAAGTGTTTTGTAGCTCAAGATATAAATATTAAAAGTTTCACTTGTAGACTGTGATGGCCCAAAGAGCATCAAGTTTATCTAAGTTGAAGTTTGATGTCAAATTATCAATATAGATAATGGTGTACATTAAATCATAGATCTTGATCCAACAGTGTGTGTAAAAGTCAATTTATTGAAGAATGAACATGTTAATGGTGTGTCACATTTATAGAGCTTGGATAAAAGTTCAGTGATGAGCGTATGATCATGTAGTCAGAAGATTGATAGATCACATTGAGTAAAAGATTCAATGTGTGTAGAAGGCACATAGAGATACCAAGTCACACAATCATGGAAGCCCAGATCTTAGATCAATATTGAGTACTGTAAGATAAATACCTAGATAATCCAAGGATATCAATGATTTGTATTTAGTCAACATTTATAGGGTGCATGAAATGAGGTTAACATTATTGATGTTTAGTAATTTATAAGTGATTGTTGGAATTGAAATATTCAAATTAACAAGGGAAAACTAGTGCTCAATTTTTATGCTATAACTTTTGATATATGCAAAATTTCACAATGGTGTAAAAGTCAAAGTTGAAGAGGAATCCAAGGAACATACATAGAACCTAGTTAGAAGGTTTTATTTTTTTAAAAATAAATGTTGTGGAGCTTAAGATTTTATTATTTGTTCATCTATGGTATTTCTATGTACTAAATAATGTTTGAGCAATTTGTACTTTAGTAGAAGAATGTTTTTGCTAAACTAATCATTTAGAGATGTCTTAGAGATCATATAGACTAGACTAGGAATTTAAAATTGATATTATGTTCTAAATTTGATTGATGAAGTGTTGAATGGTTGAATAGGTCTCCATGAGATCTATAAGGGCTATTAAGGCCTAATTGAAAGGTATAACTACTAATGTTTGACCCATAAATGCTATGGATAACATATGAGGATGGTATTGAGCACATTATATGTCTTAAGGGTTAAAAAAAGCATTATAACTAGCCTATATTATGATATTCATGAAGAATCTATAAATAATGGAGACCAAGGCAATGGTTTCTAGACTTGAGAGAAGTGTAGATCTAATGTGATATTGAGCAAAGGGAAGAATATTTGAAATATAAGGTATAGGTCAGTGAGGACCATGAGATATCAAACAGGATTGGTCATGTTTATCTAATAAAAGTGAACACATAGGTCATTGGACCTAATAAGCCTAGAAGAGGTAGATTGAGTGTGCTTAGTGGAGGTATTGAATATTTGAGAAGGTTTATGAGTGCTTTCCTAACATATAGGACATGTTTATAATGTTTTTATAGAGTTTTATAGGTTTTTAGATTGTGTAAATGCTTAGAAATGAAGAGTGATCTAAAAGGGTGGTTTGGATGCATTTCTTGTGTGTGCAAGTTTTTGAGAGTGTAAAGGTGAAAGAGTGCAAGTAAGATAATTCCATCATCAATTGTAGAAAACATGAGATCAAAGGTGGAGATTATATTAAGGTATCTAAGTGGGTGATTGGTTTCCTATGAGGTTAGTGCTTCCTTCTAGGATGGGTGTTCCTTGATTAGTTAGTGCCAGTCTAAATTGTATCTTATTTTATAGGATTATAGTCCATCTTGAAGGGTTTAGTGGGACTTATTACCCAATAGGTTTTCACAAATATATGACATATAGGACATGTTTATAATGTTTTTATAGAGTTTTATAAGTTTTTTTATTGTGTAAATGCTTAGAAATGAAGAGTGATCTAAAAGGGTGGTTTGGATGCATTGCTTGTGTGTGCAAGTTTGTGAGAGTGTAAAGGCAAAAGAGTGAAAGTAAGAGAATTCCATCATCAGGTGTAGAATACATGAGATCAAAGTTGGAGATTAGATTAAGTTATCTAAGTGGGTGATTGGTTTCCTATGGGGTTAGTGCTTCCTTGTGAGATGGGTGTTCTTTGATCAGTTGGCACTAGTCTAAATTGTATCTTTTTTATAGGATTATAGTCCATCTTGAAGAATTTAGTGGGATTTATTACCCAATAGGGTTTGCCACATATATTATGTGTTCATGTGATGTATGCTCTTATGTATGATTTATATATATGTGCTTTCATGTTTATGTTGCTTAATCAAGATTGATGTATGCTGAATATTTTAGAGTTGGGAATTGAATTGGATTATTTGGCATCACTAATTCACCCCATATTAGTGAGTGTACCTTTAACACTATTTTATTGTTTAAATATATCTAATGCACTTAAAGAAACATATAAATAAAATGCAACATTACTTCAACTTTTATTTGTCTTAAGTTGTCATGAACTTGCCAATTCCCTTTTACCCATGACTTAATCCCTAACCCTCTATGTATGAATTGTAAAATTTAGAAGAACTAAATTAAAATGTAAAATCTAAAATTCTTCTTGATAGGGTGATCTTGGTAGCCTCCACTATAGGCTTTCCAACCTAGTTGGTGGTGGTTCAAGGCCTTTGGAAGGGACTAGAGGTATCTTATTTAGGTCTATAAATACTTTTCTAGTAGTAGACTAATGCCCACACCATTTACCCAAAAGATAAATTAAAAAAAAAGCATTCCCTTAAATAGTTATGACTATATGAAAATATGAATTACTATGTATGAATGCAAATAAAGTGAATAAGTCATTGAAATTACACACATAAATGGTTTTTATATCATTATAACTTAGTATGTCATTTATTCCTATTAAATTTAGTGCCTTTGAATTCTAGTTTATTCTAAGTGATAGCTTGTAGCCAATGATTTTATTCTTTTGAAATCAAATATTTAGGATTCTTTAAATACTCAAGAGTATTTGATAGTAGGAGTCATCATTTATTGTTTCTTACAAAACATGCCCCATTTTTAGTCTAAAAATGGGGGCCATCATTTTGTTTCTAAATCTGGTCTTATACTTCAGAGTCCATGGTGTTTCTTATCTATATACATTAATATAAATATAAATTTTTTCAATCTTACTAAAATTTGGATTTCTTGTTTTCTTGAGTTTTCAAATGCATTTTACAATTTCTTTAAGTCTATTTTTCTGTACAATTGTGGAAATGATCTAATTACTTTAGAGTTTATTTCTGTTTGTATTAAGTAATTTGGTTCATTTTGATCTAAATGAATAATCATATTTCATTAATTTATTTATTCACTTCTCATAAGAATGGATGAAATTATATTTTAAAATTAGTGAAATGGCTAAATCTGATCAAAAATTCATTTTACACTTAGTCATTTTTCAATGTTTGCCTTTACTTTTTTATTTAAATATTTAACTATTACTTTTTAAATAGAGAATTTTTTACTATACCTTTTGTTATTATGTTTGAAGGTACTTAAATATAATTATGACACTTTTCTTATTCCACATGGCAACTTTTTTCATCTCCCAATCACCAAAATATGTCTAGAAAGTCTTTTGGGACTTAGCCAATACTATAAATCTTTCCCGGTACTACATGTCGATCTCCTAGAAATCTTGGACCCATTATAAAATGACTTAAAAATTTTATTCAAGGTTTATTGGTGTGTAAATGATGTCAATGGTGAGAATTTGAGTACATATTATTGTGGTGCAATCTTGTTGCCTCACTCTCTTGAAGATGTTTATACTAGTGAAATTCATTTGGGATAGTAGGTTAGTGAGAAGATGTCATGTGGAATCATCATAATACTCTGCTATCCCATAAATTTTCATATAGATAATGAAGCCTCTAGTAAGAGGGTGAGTGAGATGGTACCACATAGAACATGCATATGTCTTCAAGAGACTTAATTATTCTCTTCTAAAGATTACTTGATACCATGTGTCAATATCTAAATGACCCAATATTATTCAAAGAATTTTGAAATTTATATAATTATAGAAAGGGTTCCCCAACATGTTCAAGAGTCTTCCAATGACTTATTTAAATTTTGTGTGAAATTTACTCGAGTTTCCATGTCAGCAAAGCTCTGGGTGAGTGAGTGAGTTGGATAATTTCATGTCGTGAAATCCTACTTCCCCTCTCTCCCATAGATTTATGTGTAATTCATAAATGATAACAGATCCTTGGGTGAATAAGTGAGGAAGATGTCATTTCATGGTGAAACCTCACTACTCTATAGCCCCAAGGTAGTTCATGTAGGCCTTACAATTTGTTAGAGCTTGGGAAAGTGAGATTTTGATGCATGGAAAAATCTCACCTCATAGTCTAAAGACTAATTATCATGTGCTTCATGCCCCAAATCTTGGTAGTGGAAGAGCAATAAGGCTACCAAGTGGAAAAATGGGACCTATAAAGGTAGAGTCGACAACACAGTAAGGGAAAATAATAGGGAATATGAGGAGCCACATGTACAAGACCATGCGAATGAAGGACATAGAAGTTTTCTTCCCCCAAAGCATGAGTTTAAATTTGATGACCCATATACCCATAAAATTTTTCAAAATCTAGGATTCAATTATGTATTCAGTCTAATTTGAAAAATCAATTGTGGAGAGTTCCCAACTAGTGAATTAGTTTATGAGAACTATAAAATTTAATGTGAATGTGAACAAAATCATTAACTAGAGCATGCCATGTGCATCAAGATCAAGAACATAGCACATAAAATAAATATATGTCATGAAAAGGCATGGATCTAACTACATAACATGTGGTGATTGACTATTCGAATGTGATCTCAATTGAATTCTCATCAGCATTCATAATTGATTTAATGTAGCTAGGTCCCTAATATTTTCATGATATAACAAAGTGGGATTCACCCCCAATGGACCTATAGTGGGCATGCCACATTTATGGTTTATACAACTATCCCATGAGTGGGTGAATTTGAATTCTCATTTTGAACTGCTCAGCCTAGCATGCCTATATAATATCAATTCTTGTACCATAATAACAGATAGTTCTATGTGAATTTTGAAAAGATACATATAAAAGTAGCTATGTTTGTCCTTTATGATGATAATTTCTTCCCTTTCTTATTTTAACTTAAAATTACATAGTTGTTTCTTGAATATTTGAGGATTGTATGAGTCTCTTAGTATTTTTAATTAAAATCAAATCTCACATAACTAGAAATTATCAAGTCTATGTGGTCATTCTCTACACATTTTTATGTTATTAATTCCCTTATTTCTTGCATTCATTCCCTCTTCCAAAGTCTTACACCATATTTAGCTGGATTTGTGTTATGTCTAGATCAACTAGAGATAGGTTTAAATGGGCATTTATTTAGTTGCATAGCTCAGAGCTCACTTTTTTTTATAACAAGCATTTTTGCCTCTATAACTCTAATTTTTTACCTTTTATTTATAATCAATTTAATCTAAGTATATAGCTACCTGAATTTAACTATCTATCTTGGTTTTCTTTTTATAATTTTATCTTAAAATTTTATCATTGTTATTGTATTGTTGAATTCTTGGACATGATAAACTCATGAGAGAAGTCAGTCTACGAAAGGAATTAAATCCTAAAATCCTTAAAACCATCAGATATGTTGGTTAGAATTAAATTATTTTGATTCAAATCATTTAAATATGCCCCTAGCATGGAATAACTTTCATTGTATAACTAGGTAAAGACCAAAATACTAGGAAATAGTAACTGATACCTTAGGGTGATTCATTCACACAAGTCTCCTTCCAGGAGAGGCAATGGATTAACAACTTCTTTGCCTAAGTGTTGGATACATATTAAAACTTGTATTAACATAAAATTCTAGGCTGGAACCAACTTTATTGTGCTATATATATATATATATATATATGAAATGTTAGAGAAAAAATCAAAATTGGTCAAAAATATGCCAAGAATACCTAATAAGGATTTTCATAAGTCAAAAATGTAACTTTTTAATATTTTAAAATTCCTTACTTAATCAGGCTTCCAAATCCTAGTTAGCAAGGTGAATCACTTTGAAGGTATTTATATACCTGATCAAACATTCTAAATCTAATTAGATTAAATATATAAGATAAATTAGTAGAGGGATGAATTGGTTCTAATAGGAAACCTAAGCACACATAACATTTCATATTTGATCATTTTGTGCTCCCATGGTTCTAATCAAGTGATTTCTTATAAATCAAACTATGAGTGTGGAAGGATGGGTTTACACACCTAGTCAGGGTCCATGGATTTATGTTAATTTTATATCAATATTTAGATCCTTATACACACAATTAGGTCTATATGAATGACTATAATTTTCTATCTCAGGGAAGACATGCCCCTACCTAGTTAAGACTTGATCTTTAACTAGCACTAAAATATTACACCATCAAAGTATGATAATTGGTCAAGTTTTAAACCTTAACTAACATTAATATGAATTTAGTAGTGAATAATACACCTAATTTTATAATTTATAAGATATGTCATTTCAGGACATGGTAAGGGATAAAAACTAATATATCCCATAAAATCTAGTAAAAAGAGATAAGACCAAAAAACTTGTGGGCACAAGAGTGGAGAAGAAACCTAAGTAGGGGTACCATGATTCTGGAGGAATAAGGGTGTGTTGTGAAAGAAATTAAATATCATTTTATTTTTCCTCTACTAAAATCCTAGTCTAACCTTTTCCATGGAGGCTACTTATGGTCTAGTTTTAGTGACATTTAAGGTCATTATATTTATCTTTGGACCCTTGGTTTTGTGATTTCTTTTTTTGGGAACCCAGTGGTCCATTAGTCATAAAAAGTGTATCATCCCTACCTATTTATTATATTTATATTTTGAATCATATTTTTATACACATATAGAAAATCTTCAAATCTATGATCACAATGGTAATATCCACAAGCTATAAAATTTAAGTAGTCTCTCTAATAATGCTCAAGAGAACTACATATGTAAAATTTTCACAAAGGAATTCTTTCATAGTTTATTCCCCTACCTCATCCTCTAAAAGTGTGTTGATTTATATAGTGTTCTTTATCTTTATTTTAAGGTCTCATGGTAGTTTGTCTCATTGCATGTTCTCTATCCACATTAATCTCATTAATCAAGCAATAGTATTTAGTGATGTGGGTGGAGGCATCAAAAAATTATAGTTAGAAAGATACATATGTCAATATTTCACTTTGTAGGATGGTAAAATTTCACACATCATGGAATTTATTATAAATTCAAAATGATGTGATGAGTTCCCTAATACTCTACCATATATAGTTACTCTTATTATGTCCTTCAACCTTGCAATATATTCATCATAAAGATAAACAAGTTTCTTATATAGTATTGGTAATTTTTTTTGTAATTGGGAAGCCACTGAGGCAATCTAAACCTTTATAAAGGGGATATCATTAGTATCCACACTTCCTATAGATTCATATTTTAATACGGTCTCTAATGTTTCTTTATATTTTGTAAATATTTTTATGGAAATTGTATATGCCTAAAAGGAACAAATAGACCTCAAACAAAACATTATAAATATTATGTTGGGTGAATCTAAAATGAAGGTTTAGATAAAATGGTTTATAATATTTCATAATATGTAGTCACACTCTCATTCAGGTCCTAATTAATTTCCTTTGATTTTTTAGCAATCTATTTTAAAAACTCTTTGATTTCAATCTCTCACAAAAAGAATTTATTCAAGTTTTCATAATCCGAGACTATTTGATTACGGTCATACTTGTGATACCAAATATGTGTATGGTCTAACAAGATAGTATAAAACTAATTATATATTTAGTCTAGTGTAGTGATGTCTGATGATGCAAAGAAATGTAAATCATCTCATATAGAACCACTTCTGATTTGGCCATTTTCGTATCCTTACCCATGCATTTATCCAAATTTACATCCATGTTGAATATGTTTACTATTATGATATAGGCTAATGATTTCTAGATGAAATAGTATAGTTTAATGGTTTATATGTGGATTTAATAAAAAATGTGTCTGAGGCATCTATATAAAAAATAAGATAAGGTTATATGAATTTTATGATGTTGAACATCCATTGAATACAAAACACCTACATCCATTCAGGTAAATGCATTTACAACTATTGATTGGTTAGATATTGAAGATAAATACCACCCATAGTAACTAGAAGCACCTAAAACCACTTTCTAGGAAGCACACATAGCCACTATTGTATCTCATATAGACCATCTACCCATAAATTCACCATAATATCTACCCATTAATCACCCATAGCAACTAGTTCTGTAAAATATTTCTAAGCTATGACAGTTAGTGTAAAACTAGAACTAGAAATGTCCCACAATTTTATGAGCTAATTTGGTTACATGAATTTAAGGATATTAAAATTAAATACTCCTTTATTTTGGTTTTATTTTATGTTTGGAGTGAAATATTTAGTTTTTTGTATTCTTGTAACTAAATATTTATATTAGAATAGTAATTGATATTTAGTTGTAACAACTAAAGCTTAGGAATATTTGAATAAGTAATCAGTCTCTCCTATACAAGGATTTTATATTCGGTTTCAAGTTATCTATTAAAGGGTATATAATAAATATAAAATAAGTAATAATTTAGTAATGGAGATAATTTAGAGTTGAGAGTAATTTTTTTGTTAGTTTTATTTTATTGTAGTAAAACCATTATAAAAACAAAATAGTTTTAAGAAGTAATTTGCATGTGGAAAAGTATGGAAATCATGCTCCATTATAAATGAGGTTGGGTCCACTCACATTGATTTGGTAGACTTATTTCTTATCTATTAGTATTATATTTATTTATTTATTTGATTATGTATGCATTTATTATATCTTGGTTAGGATGTTCTGTGTGTGGTTTCATATGTATATAATAATTCTTTCATTTCTTACATATAGTTAATTTAATGTGGGAAAATTCCAAATTGTTCTCATTTTCCTTTCATGTAATTTCCCTCTCATGAAAATGTACTTTCAATTCCTATCATTTCACTTCTACAAGTGTCTTTCAATTACATAATGATTAGGACCCCAACCTTCAATGGATACTTGTGTTACACATACAATGTCAAAATCTTACCAAATTATAAGAACCTTGAGTCAACCATTAAATGAACAAAATTATCAATAAACCAATTATCCTATAGTGTACATTTTATTTGGTTGTACAAAGTGATTAGACTATGTCAAGTTTAATTGGTGAGTTGATTTTGCTCAACTTTTTGGTGTCATTATCAGGAGAGGTGTTAATTACTAGAATCTTGAGAATGTTGGGCTATATTTCCTACTTTATAGATAAATGTATGGATTTCATAGATTAAATTTACCATAGTCCTTGATAAAATTTATTACTTTCATAGATTAGATTTCCTTTATGAAAATAGGGGTCAAAATATTTAAGAATTCCTACTAACTTTCATTGTGTGGATAAACTGTGTAAGATCATAACACAAGTCTTGTATCTAAGTGATATATCATTAATTAGGAATATTAAAAAATATCTCAAAAAATACAAACTCTATGCATGTAAGATTAAATAACTGATATAAATAAAATTATAATAGATTCAATTAGTAATGAAATAAATAATGAGGGGATAGATGATTTATATCAAGAAATATAAGCCTTTAAACTTGTCATCATAAAATTTTAGGGGAATAAAAATAGGGTGAAAGCACCAATTGGCACCACAAAATCAAAATATGGAAAAAATAATAGTGAAATATCTACATCTATTAATGATAAATTATCTACAGTAATTACTCATATTGAAACTCTTGCAATCAGTAATCAAGGAAGGTTTCCTACATCAAATTTTTCCTATAGAAATGATTGGATATATTAATGAGAAATGGATACCATAACTAAATTCTTTTTTTGATAAGAAACAATTTAAAATGATACCCCATACACCTTCTGGTAAAGTTAGGAAATGTACAATAATTGATCCCATGCCTATTGGAAATGAAGATCAATTTAAAATATAAATGTATGCATCCATAATAATGTGAATACCTTGTGATGAACCTGAATCGATTATTATGGTGTATACACCTTCATAAAAATCTATACCTATTTTCAAAGGAGAAAAACATGAAATAATTTAGTTGCACATACTAGAATAAATAGGTGATTGGTGTAAATAATTTCCCACCCAAAAATAAATAATATTAACATAAAATGGGTTGCTTTGTATTTATTTTTTAAATGGTGTTACATGCCAAAACCCCTCATGTAATAATCATGCAAGTATTGGTTAAAAAATATAAATACTATCCCTTATTTAAAAAAATATTTTTATGTAGTTGTGAGTGAGGGATGTCTATATTAATATATCCTATAAAAATTCGTGAACATGTGGATACAATAATACTTCCTAGGAATGTTCATACAAAAATACCTACAACTATTGACAAGGAATGCATGCATAAAAAAATTAATTCCACAACCATGATTTTTGAAATATTAGATTTTATTAGCAGAATTAGGAAATTATGCATTTGTTGATGGAGAATATAAATGCTTATGAGTTGATAATGTGTTCACTATTACATTAATCAATTACAAACATCATGTAGTAACCACCTCTATAAAAACATCTGAACTAACTGTTAAGAACTAACAGATATCAATTGTTACAAATAATTTGTAGGTCATTTTTCATGCACTATTATTAAGAAAAAAACAACCTAAAAAATTTGGCATACATTAGATTGTGAATAAAACAAATCTATACTTGTTATCTACATCAACTACAAATTCATGGATCCCACAAGTTCATAAATTGATCTAAAATTAGTATAAATGATGCATTTTTGGAATGATTCATACACAACAAAAAACATATAAAAAGACTTAATAAATAATTTGAAGGAAACATGAGAAGGAAAACATACCTAGTGCTACACTAGACCCCAAAATTGGAATTTACCTTTGACATCACTAATGGATGTAGCCCATAGACCCCCACCTTCTGATTCCATAGCTAAAAAATAAAAATGGAAAGGAACTAAGATAAAAGAAATATTTGTTTTTATAACTATACTTTCTAAAAAATACAATTTATATGTTTTTATTTTATCATCAATAATGATCAAACTAGTTGTATACATTATTTTTTTTATATGAATATGAAAATATGATTGATAAATTTTTATAAGGACTATTAAATTTTTAAAAGGAAACTAACATAATAATATTTTATTTATTACCTTGATTGTTGTAAAATTTAGGATGATTACAGATGCCAAAATATGTGGGCATATAAGGAAAAGACACAATTTTAATAAAGTGGAGAATAAGAATTATTTGGATCTCAAATATGATCTTGGTTGCCAATACAAGTAAAACTAGGTATGATTTTCAATTCATTTAATTTTCATTTTTTTGGTAATGTTTTCCTTGTTATTATACACTTCATGCTTGGAGTTACACCACACCACCATCTCATCATCTCATAAACCATTATCAATAACCACCTTCCCATTGGCCTTGGTATCAGGGCCAATATTTTCATCCTCCACCCAAAATGGGTTTCAAAAAACAACCACCATATGGTTTTCTTTCATAAACATCCAACAACCCATCCCAACCTTTAGGATAAAAATTAGTGAAGAAATTTATCAATCAATCAACCTGTTGGTAGTCTAAATTCACTTGGTTGTGTCCACTAAGAATTGATGATTGGTTCTAATTTTTTCCGTTGCTCAATTTTTCACGTGGCATGAGCAACAAAATGTCTTAATACTTTTTGAATAACAAATGATAACACACCCCACACACTGATTAAACTCAAAGAGAGTTCCATATTCATTCAAGGATTATATAAACCATTTCACATCAATCATAATAAATAGACTACTGTGAGGAAGTATTCAAATTACTACTACTCATCCATTATAAAAAAATGATTTTTTAAATAAATTAAAATTTATTTTTGTCTATATGATTAAATGGTTTCATGGGAACAATTTTAAGTATCATAATACTATATCTCACTTGGATACACCCACTAAATTTTTAACTGTATAAGTTAAATGCAATCACTACTTAATTTACATGTAGCCAATCTTCAAAAATTATTGTATATTTATTGTAACTACTATTGTAGTTTACATGTAGCCACTATTATATATTCCCTACAACCATTGTTGGAGCTTGCTTACAACCATTATTTTAGTTTACATGTAGATAATAATATATTTTAAATATAGCCATAAATGTGTTGATGTGGGTCTTGTGCACATTTATAAATTTAAACAAGGTAGCCTCTAAAGTTTTGGGATCTCAATCAAGGTAAAATCCACTCCAGGGCATGATTTAAAGGTATAGGTTTTAAAAACTTGTGTTGGAATATAAAGTACAACATGTAGGTTGTTAATGGGGCTTGATTTTAGTGAAATGAATCCTAATAATGAAATCAACCCTAAGTGTGGTGAATAGATGGGTGATATCTAATCCAGACTAGGTAGGCCTTAATCAGATAAGTTTCAAAATGAGGTAAGGTAGAGTAGAAAATAAAGCTATGTGATCTCAAGAGGTCACTTTCTAGGATGGTTTCTAGGTGGATAATTGTTTATATAACTATTTTTTTTCATTTTTTATCAATTTCACACTCACAGGCAAACATAGTTATGAAGTCTAGGAGAAAATGGTATAAGAAACTCGATGGTCTCAACTAAAGGCTACTCCCTTTAGAGTTATTATTTCACACCCTTAATTTTGAGATTACATCTCAGACTAGGATGGTTTTTAAGGTATATATTTTACATGCTTAGAAAATAAAGCACTCTTGCACATTAAGAGCATTAACATAGTTTGAACCAATTGCTTAATAATCAATGAAATATACTTACTTTCAATAACTATTGCACATTTAAGTTTAGCATACATAAATGAAAACAATTAAAATTATCTTTAGGTTTTTCAAACTTATAAATTATTTTATTAACACAACCAGGAAAGCAAAAACTTTAAAACATAAAAATGAAATAAGAGAACACCAACATAGTTGCATGAAAATCAAAATAATTTTTTTCTTGTATTGGTAAAAACATATAACCCTTTTGGGTGTGTAATTACATAAATATATACACTTGGGGAGGGGATGCCTCATCTTATAAGTGCATGTGAACTCATGGTTACATTACATATTTAGAACTTGTGTTCTGATTTAGCATCAAAATTTCATGTGTGCATGGTCATAGCTAATTACAACTACGTCAAGATTAGTTGGCATATATAATGCAATACATTGTATGCATGCTAGATAGTTTAGGCATATTTAAATTTATGTTCTAAGTTTAAGTAAAATATAAGTGCAAAGATAAGTATTATTTTCATGTGTATATATAAAATTAACCTTCAACATAAGGTTGAATGGGTTTTTGCATGGTGATGGAGTTTTCTAGAGGTATTGAAGTCATAGCTTGTGATGAACTAGAAGTTGAAGCACCAACATTATTATTTGGTTCCAACACTTGATGGTGCTTGTGGCAAATTTCATGTTGATAGATTATTATATCCATATTAAGAAATAGAGGTTTATGCACCATATTAACTTGTTCAAGGATCCTTACATGCTCTATTTTTGTACTTTTGAAGGTACCTCTAAAAGGTCTTAAACTCTATAACCTTTTTTTTTTCGAAAAAAATGATCTTAGTTTCTATTTCTTCTAATGACTTTCCTTCTAAATTATGTTTGAATATTTTTGAAGGTTGTTGAAAGAGTTGGTCAAAAATGGCCTTGTTGATAATCCTACATGTGGAATCCTTGGCCTGTGAAAGATTTAGCTCATCCAATATCTACCAAATGAGAGTTTTATGTTTTGAGTATTTAGGCATTACTACCTCAATTTCATTGATCTAATATCTAGCCTCATGTGTCTTGATGACTACCAATTTGAGGGAATTGGTATCCTCCAATGGTGACATTAGATTTAGGTGTGCATATGCTTTCTTTAGTTATAATAATAAAATGAAATTTCTATTTATTCTCATCTAATTTCAATGAATTAAATAATTTAGTGGTTTTTACTATATGAGGGGCCAATTTTTTCCTCATGTCACTAATAAATTAAAGGATATTATACAACATAGATGTAACATTCTAGACATCCATCTTTATGTATGCTATTGAATGCATAATATTATAAATTCCCTTATATGTTCTAGTTCTTTCTCTAGCTATATCCTTTTAATTTCATGTCGTACATGTATTTACACTAGAGAGTCTTTCTGAGTTTCAATATAGGATTTAAAATTGTCTATGTAAGTGGATTTCCCTAATTTTCTATCTTTAATCTTAGACAAGGTAAATACTTCTTGTTTATCCTCCACTATGACCCCTCTCCCAATCTCAACTCCTAATTTCCTCTTACTAAACCTATGCACACTCCTAATATAATTTTAAACTATGGAACTTTAAGTGGGAAATTTTATGATGACTAGATTATGCCTCTTAGAAGACTCTAAATATATATGTTTTTCCCATTGTGGGAGGACTATCTAGGTTAGATCCATGGGTTGATTATCAAACTATAGTCTCACCTAATATTTCTCCTGTTGGATGTCTTCAAGTTTCTTCTAATAGGGGATGAGGAAGTGAAGGCAAAATGATTTTAGAGCATTCCATTCTACCATATTATGGTAGTGGGTGAACTATTTAAAATTTCTTCTTCTCAACTTTTTCATTGTTATCACCATAGTATCATGAGAGGAACTAAACGAGGCACTGGTAAAATTAGTTGAGTAGATAACACGTGGAGTTGGGGACTTGCAACTTCACCCCTAGAGTTTTTTATGGGATAGGAAAGTAATGGGAGGAATAATAGTATGAATAAATGTAGGATATGGAAATGGAGGAAGACTAATTGGAGAAGGAGGAACAACAAGGGTAGAAGAAGGATCCTCTACCTTTATAACTAGAAAGGTTAGTTTGGCAATTGGTTGTGGAGGAACAACCTCCACCTTGTGGACCAAGAGGGGAGGGGGACTATCATGATTGAGTGAAATAGGATCAAATTTACTAATAGTAAAAAGAGAAACATGAGATACAATAAGGGTAGTGGAAATTGAAGGGTTTGCTTTCTCACATAATGGTTGATCATGCAATGGTGATTTCCCCTTTGTATCATGGAGTATCAAGATCTTGAATTTTTTAATTTTTTCCTCTTCATTAGTGGACTCTCCTCCATTTTCATCTTATGTTCTTACCTCTACTAATGGTACTTCAAAGGTTGGGATCTATAGATGGGGATGAGACCTTGACTTCCTCATGTAGAAAAGCCCTTAGAAATAGGTGCCTTTTGTGTGTTTGTGGTTGATGTAACCATAGTATTAAACTATAGGATTGATACAACATATATCTAGGAAAGGCACTTAGAATATGAAGAGTCAAGATAAATAGGTTCATCTTGTTTTTTTCTAAGTGAGGTATCGATGACCCCTAGCTTCTTATTTACAAATTTGGGTGTCACATGGGGTGTTTGGGAAGGTTTCCCTTGATAATTTTCTCATTGAGAGGTTATATTAACCCATAATTTTTATGAATCCCATCTTCTAGATGGTGGGAGTCTAGTTTGTGCCTTTGCTATAAAAATAGAAGGTTGCCCTTGAATAATTTTCAAGAAGTCTTATTTAAAATTGATTGATTATGCCCTTTACATGACTTGGTTATCATTATTATAATTTTGGAATATGAAATAATGGTCATAGGTATCATGATGATATATTATTCCAAGTCACTTGATATATTTATTCAGTTAACCATGTGGATCCCAATCCCTATGTGGTAATGTGGCCAATGAATAATATTATCTCTACCTACCTACTTCATAGAAATGACATTAGTTTGTGTAGTGCATCCTCCCAATAATAATGTGGGAGCCATGAAATTAATATTTATTTTTCTTATACATGCATTCATTAATACCATACCATAACCAGTAAGAACATTCTTGCTCTGTTAGTTTGTTGAAGACATATTTGTGGAGGGGTAGAAGTGTTACCTTGTGGTCTATAACCATGATAACAATGTAATCCATGTATAACCAATAGTCATCCCTAATTAAAAATGTATCTTAAATGCTCTTTGGTATCCTAGATAATGTGGACTCATGTATATCCATCCATACCTAGGGGTAGACATCCTCAAAAATACACATAGTGTTGCGAGTGATGCACATATGCACGTGAAAGTATAAGAATCACATATATAATTTGTAATGCAATCTATATTGAGGTACTGAAGTGACCCATTATGAATGTATACTATGCCAAGGACTACATCAAGAAGGTATAAAATCATGTCTAAATGACCTCCCTAAGGTCTCTTGTCCTTATGCAATATTTACTCCCATAGCCTGGCTTTGATTACTTCACCTAGAGTAACTGTCAACTATGAGGTCATTAGTAAATTGAGAAATAGAACCCACTCCAAGTGGAAGAAATAAATTCTCATGTAGACACTTAAAATAAGACTCTTTGTATTTATGTTAACCTTCTTTGCACCAAATACCTAATCATCTCTCATCATCCTTAATTTTCCCTAATCATTATTCATCTTCACTATTCACTATCAACTTTTCATTATTCACTACTTTATTATCCCTAAATTAATCTAAAGTTAATTAACTAATCTTTCTCTAATTAAAAATTTCATGGATTATGGAAATTAATAATTGTCATAAATCTATAAAATTAAAATTATCCTCACCTGACCAAAAGCCCCACCTATCCATCACCATTCTGATTTGATAATCCACCTTTATTCTCATTGTCATCTATGATATAATTTAATAATCCAAATTTATTCCCATTTTTCTCCATGACCCAATTTAATAATCCACTTTTATTCCCATTATCCTCTGTGATGCAATTTAATAATCGACCTTTATTTTTGTTATCTTCCTTGATCTCATTTTCTCTAATTTAATAATCCACCCCAAATCTACTTACTAATTTTATATCATATATTCCTCCCAAATGAATCTTATATTCCTTTGTGAATCTTGCATGTTTTCTACACCAAATTTTAATTCAAAATTTTCATTATAAATTAAAATTTACCTTTTATTTTCATCCCTTGATCTTCATCTCAAGATTAATGGTTCACATCCATTTCTAAATTCTATAAATTAGAAGTTCTTCCTCCAATTTACCCAAGCTTCTTCATTATAGGTTTATCATAACGAGATTATAAGATCTTGCATACCATGACACTACCCATTTTCCCTTGTGTTGGAAGAGTGAGAAAACACAATTCAAAGAGGGAAAATCAAATTCACATCATAATGGAGGAAGCTTCATTTTATGCTAAGGTATAATATTTTTTTGTTTCTTTCATTTTTAGGTATATCATAGGTTGATTTAGTTTAGATTATTTGATTTTATAGAATTCCTTAATACATTTTAGCATGCATGATGGGCCTTTCCCTCTTTTATATCTCATATTTGTCATAGTTAAATTTATAATTAGTTTTCAGTTGATTTTTTTATTTTCTCTTGTTTTTGTTGTTTGTTCTAACTTTCTTGTAGGTTTCCCTAAAACAAACTCTCTAATAAATTATTTGTAGATTGCTTGTCAAATAAACTCCATAAAAGGGATACACAAACATCAATTTCTTTCCTTTTGTTACTAACATGTTCAATTCAATTTTTCAATTTTTTAGTAATTACATAACATTTGGGTTGAAGTTAATTATTTCTTTCCAAGCATTTTTTTTGTAATTGTGGAATTGTGTATGCTCTTCCCTTAGCATCACATTTGTGATGACACTTAAAAATTAAAATAATTCCATATTTTTTCATGTTATCTAAGTGGTTTTTGCATATGCTTTTTCATTAGCATCACATTGGTGATGATATATGTAAATTAGAAACAAAATACTTAATTTTTATTTCTTCTTCTAAGGGCTCTATTGAACATAGATTTTACCATCACACTATAGGCCAAACATCTTATACTAGCATGGTATATACATTGAGATCCAACTATTTCAATTTACTAAGTGATTTTTTGTTTTAAGCACACCATGATATGAGGGGATTTCATGCTTCAATACCTAGGGTTTCTACAATTGCCTCCAAATATGATATCATTGATTATCAACACATTGAAACCCCTACAATTGTGTTGGGAACTTTGGGATAAGAACCTATAGTTTGTGTTTGATTTATCTATTTCTTCCATATTTTTGGGCCTAAATGTACCAAGGTATATCATAGGTCTCTCCTTAGATAATATTATTTAAACTTTAATCCTAGGAAATCCTCTTTTGACATTTTACTTCGGTGCATCAATTAACAATTAGTGATAATAAGTTACCTTCTACACAACTTCAAAACTAGACTTAGTGGGCCACGAGAATGGTAGAATACTCCATGGTTAGTGACTTGAAATATTAGGCCACAACTGAGAGCATGGCTGAGTAAGTAATGTTAGAAGGCCAAACCATTGTTCAAGACCCTTATCCTAGTTTCTCATCTTTTTTGTGTAATTTATTGACTATTTAAAGCAGGATTTTGTTCGTCATTTCCTTATATTTTCCACATGATAAAATATCCTTATTTTTAAATTATGTTTTTTGTTTTCTTAAAAAGATATGAAGACATCCTAAAATCAAAACATTTTTCTCAAAAACTCAAAGAAATTAGTTTAGGAATTTGAATTTTTTAGTCACTTTGGTTAGTGTTGTTAGTTTAAAACATCCATTTTATTTGATTTATTTTATTTTATCTTATCCATGCAACCTATCACTATGAAAATGACCATGCTAAACAATCCAAATGCAAGGGTTGAGCCATTCAGTAATGATCCCTTTCAATTTACTAGCCAAGAACATCATGTAGAAATACATGAGATAAATGAATGAGAAGGAGGGAATTACTAAGATGAGGGTAGACCCAAATATATCTGACCTCCACCCTCCTTTAATTAGTATATCATGTCAAATAATAATGAATTCATTCTTCAAGCCTTAGGCTTTGGAGAAAAATTTCCATCTAATTTTGAAATATAAAACTTGCAATAACTGATTGAAAGCAAATAAATTTCATCCTTAAATCCTAAAAAATATACCTCATAATGTTATTTATATGGTAGCAATTCCATTGTAACATCTTCACAACCCCATCCCCAAGTTTTTCAAGATAAATGGAAAACTATCTTACAAGAGGCATCATCTCAAACAAGCCATGCATTCTCTACAAAACTTTATGTGATCCAAGGAACCCAAAAGATTTTGCACTTTCAATCTCATCCACCAATAAATAATTTTGGTAACCCTAATGTGAATGTGAATCCAAATTTACCTTCACAAGTTTATCCAACTAATCTATGTTTGAATATACATTCAAACTCACTAATCACTTACCCAACCAATCAAAACTTAAATTTTAATTGAAGTTTTCCAATCATACAACAAGAAACCAAAAAATGAACATGGGCCTGCCATTTAATACAATTTTAAAAAATTGACATTTGATTACACCAAATTTTAATGTTCATCAAAATTCAAAAGGTTATGGTAAAATTAATTTGATTTTTAATATATCTTCAAACTCACCAATCAACCCCAATCAGAGTCTCCAAGAATCACCAATCATTCCAAATAAAAATTAAAATCAAAGATTTAATACTCATTCTATCTTGCCTAAGCAACCATCCAATCATATTTTTAATACTATTTTATGCATACTCAATAATCTCAAATTATATAGTGGTTTACCAAATCATTTTTCTTCCTATAAAATTATCATATGAGTTCCATCCTATCCAAGTTCCAATCTAAGTTTTAATCCAAATTTTAATCCAATTCCCACTCATTTTAACTCCAATGCCAACCTTTCATTTAATTCCAACCAAAATCCTAACATGGGTTTTAATCAAAATCAAACACCAACTTTAAGTTTAATAATCCTAACACATCCTAATTTTAATCTTAACCAAAATAAAAACAATCTAAGCCAAAATCCATTCCAACCAAAGAAGCTAACTCTAATTCAACCTTATGTTCTAATCCATTTAATTTAAACTACAACATGTACCCAAAAAAACCCAATCCAAATCTGTTTAATCAATCTAATTTTGGTTAAAACACTAATCACAACTCCATTAAATTCAACAATAATCCACCAAACAACTCAAACTTCCATGCAAACCCAAATCCAAACATAAACTTTGTAAATAACCCCAACCTTGATTTCAACCCAAATTTAAAAAACAAACTTTGGTTCTAATCCAAACCTAATTTAAAGAAATTTTGGTTTTAATGCAAACCCAAAACATTGTTATAACCATAATTTCAATCCTTTTTCAAAACCTTAAAACCTTAATTTTAAAAACCAACCTCCAAACAACTTTATCCAATAAATGAATCAAATTCCAAAAATAAAAAGCCAATTCATGGGTCATCCATCTAATTTTATAAATATACTAATTTAAATAAATGAACTATCCCCATATCTCATATAAGAGTTTAAAAACATAAATGATAGAGTTCAACGCTTACAAGTTGATGCTTACTCATGGCAAAATCATTTCAAGCTTGAAGAAATTTTCTCTTACCCATATGATTTAATTACAATGACTACACCTTTTCTAAAGTACTTTAAACTCCCAAAATTCAACAAGTATAAAGGTAAAGGGGATCCTAAAGAACATCTATTTGGCTTCTATAATGTATGTGTGGATGTTGCTTATAGTAATGAATACTTTTTGCATTTTTTCCCATGAAGTCTAGGGAGCAAAGCCCTTGAATGGTTTTCATGACTTCCAAAATGATCTATTCACCTTTGAGGACTTATCTAGGAAAATTATTTGCCATTTATATTATAGCACTGAAAAATATTTAACCATCTTAGATTTTCATGATACCAAGTAATGCAGTGATGAAACTTTTGCTTCCTTACCCCAAAGATGGTGAGAAACGGAAAGACATTTCACATGGTCATTTCCTAAAACTAAGCTTGTGGACATCCTTATGAAAAATTTAAATTCAGACTCAAGACACCATTTTTTATTTCTATGCCCAAGGACATTTGATGAAAACATCAAAAAGGGAGTTCAAGTAGAAATAACATTAATCAAAAGAGGTGTAATCAAAATAAATAAACCAGATAATAATAACTCTTCTAAACTAATACAAAAAGCTACGTTCTTTACCAAGAACAAAAATCTTTTTAGAGACGGTGTTACTTATGTCAAATAGATTTAATATCCTCAATATCAAACACAAACCTATAATCAATCAATTAATAACATCACAATTCTTGGTAGACAACCTAAAGAAGGAAAACCTTAGTGCAAGTTCACTCAATTAGGTGACACTTATAAGAATGGTTTTCAAAATTTGGTTCATGATAACATGATCACATCACCTAACACTAAACGTTTTTATGAAAATGTTCCTAAATCTGATTGGTATAAATAAGATGAGTATTGTTAATACCATTAAATTAAAGGACATTCAACTAATAGGTGTATTCAACTTAAAAACTATGTTTAAGATCTCATTAATAGAGGTGATATATCAATCAAAAATCAACCATTTAAACCATATAACAACCAAAAATTTGGGATATACCAAGATCCATTCCTAAATCATGAGCAAGGAAATGAAAATCAAAAATAGGAAAAACTAGAATCTAGTAATGTTAATCAGGTAAGTTATCCATTCTATTATATAGTCAATAGTATCAATTTCATGCATAGTTAGGTCAATATTATTAATTTTCCATCATATGAATGTATTTTTACCAAAAGGATGGAAAATCTTACCCTTACAAGTACGTCATCTCTAATCTTGAGTGCAAGTACAACATTATTGACCGTCTTGAGAAAATGCCAACAAATATTTCAATATTAGATCTTCTCAAGACATCTCTTCTATACACACACATCTTGTATAAAGTTATCCAAGAGTAAAGTGTACTTCTATATATCAATCCTACCAATTTAAAAGAAGTAATAGGTTATTTTTCTACAAATAATGATGTAACATTTGATAATTCAAATGTCTTTCCTTTAGGATCATATCATAACCTCCTATTGTGCATACAAGTTATTATCTCTAGACATAAAGTGAAAAATGTTTTTATATAAAATAGATCAACATTCAATATATGCATATTAAAGATTTTAAAACATATAGGATATTTAATATTAACATTGTAAGCAAACATTATTATGATAAAGGTACATGAAAACAATAAGAGATGGTCTATAAGAATAATTTATATTACTTTGATGGTGGGGCATGTAATTAAAGAAACTCTCATTCATGTCCTTGATATTTATCTAATATACAACATAATTATTGGGCATCTATGAATTCTATCCCATCCACCTTACATCAATGTTTGAAATTCTCCCATGCAGGAATGAATGTTACTATACAAGGTGATCCTCAACCCTTCTAATATTGCAAGCTATTGGAAGGAAAATACAAATAATTAACATATTTACTAGTTATAAATGATAACTTTACTCCTATTGAGGATTATCCTTTGTTTAAAAATTATGTCCATTTAGAAAACTTATTTCAAAGACCTCTATTTGGTGTTTGGATTAATACACCAACTACCTCCATCTTCATTGAGAAGGATTCCACCATCGAAACATATAACCAACCATTTGAACAAGCTTCAAATTAACCTTATATATAAAAAAATTCAAATTACACTTTTTTTAAACAATCTTTCACTCCACCACCATATTTAGAGCATCCTCATCCATTGATTACCACTTTAAGATCATTGATAGAGGAATGGACAAGTATACTATTTAGGATTTTTCCACAAGTATAATCCATACCAATTAGAATAACTATGGTATGACCCACCATCTAAAGGAAAATATAATGGTTAATAAAATTGGCAAGATAATATTTATATAAGGTATTTTACTTTTAGATGAAAATATCAAAGATTTTATTCCTTCTTGGATTTATTCTGATGAAGTAGCTCTTTGTTTCTCCAATAACATGTATTTCATTTCCAAATCCATAATGTGTATATAATGAACTATAAGGTTAAAGGTATTAGCCTCAATTAACAAGGACCCATCAATCCCATCACAATAAAATGAATTTATGTAAAACATGGTATAAGATTTAACCCACTTAAAGAGCATATCACACTTTTCCAAAATGATTATTCTAGTGAGTCAGAGGATGATTCTTTAGATAACAAGATAGGTTCCATACTTATCTACTTTAAAGAACTTGCCCACACTAACCTATTTCATGATAATGATGTTATTACACTTGATCTTGCATATCTATCACTCATATGGTGGGATGAGTATGCAAGACTTCAGCTTGATCATTTTTAGAATCATGAGGCTATTTCCAAATTCTTGAGAGCAAGGGATTAGATTCTAGTAGGTGATCACAATAAATGGTTTTTAATTTAGTTAAATGATTTATCTTACTTTGGGGAACAAAAATTACATAAGAATATCATTTCAACTTCTACATCCAATCAAATAGTGTTGAAGGACTATTTTCATATTCTTACACCACTCCTAAATTACAAAGATGGATCAAATCCAATTATTGAAGAAATCATTCCTATGAACATTGGCACTGAAAAAGATCCTAAATTTTTTAAACATGCCATATCACTTACTCAAGAAGAAAAGTACATAATTTAACTTCTTCATAAATTCTCTGACATATTCACATGGTCTTATGCAAATATGTCAGGAATTGATCTAAAACTAGTGTTAGATCACATTGTGGTGGATTCAGATGCTAAACCAATATAAAAAATCTTCATAAGATGCATCTTAAGATTTCACTATTATTAAAAAAATAACTAAAGAAGCATTTGGTTTTCAGTTATATACATCCCATTGATTATTTAGATTGGATATCTAACATTGTACTGGTATAAAATAAACTATAGGTGATCAGATTTTGCATGGATTTCTATGATATCAAAAAAGCATATCAAAAGATGATTTTTAATTATCTAACATAGACATGATTGTACATTTTATTATAGGTCATGATATGTTGTCTTTTATGGATGGATTTATAGGATATAACCAAATAGAAATTTTTGCTAAAGACCAAAACAAAAATACATTTAAACTCCATGGGGAACATTCTGCTACTAAGTAATGCATTTTGGTTTGGAAAATGCTATAGCCACATATTAGTGGGAAATGCTTGTCATTTTACATGACATGACTCATGAGATTATGAAATACTATGTTGATGATATTCCTACTAAATCTAAATCTAGAGAAGAACACCCTTAAGTAATTCATTATATTTTTAAGTGCATGAGATAGTATAACATGAGATTAAATCCTAAGGAATGTGTGTTCGATGTGACATCAATAAAAATTTTAGGGTTTATTATTTCATAATATGGCATATAATTTGATCTCTATAAATTTTAATGTATCATGGATATGCCTCTACTAGCAGTCTTAAATAAATTTGAAGTCTACAAGGAAATATTCAATCAATCAGGTGATTTATATCTTAAATTGTGGACATTAGTCACCTTTTCACTTTTTTGCTAAACAAAGACACTACTTTTAATTTGATTTAGAATTGTGAAAAATCATTTTAAAATATTAAATAATATATTTTAGAGACACTAATACTAATGCCACATGGTTTTTGTAAACATTTCATTTTATATATTTTAGCTACCTAGTTTGTACTAGGGCATTATTATCACAACATGATGACAGTGGAAAATAACAGAATATGTATTACTTAAGCATAACTTTGATATCATATGAGCTCAACTAATCTTAGATAGAAAAATCATGTCTAGAAGTTGTTTTTGCTTCTCAAAAACTATCACATTACATGCTAGAAAATCAAACCAAGATTATTACTAAGATAGACCCTCTTAAATATATTTTATCCAGAACATCTCTAACTAGAAGGATGGCTAAGTTGGTTATGTTTCTTAGTGATTTTGATTTAGATTATGTTAGTAAAAAATAAATCAAAGGATAGGTCTTAGAAGATATATTGGCTAAAACACCACTCAATGATAAAACACCTCTTATTTTAGAGTTCTTAAATGAATCAATAATATCTATAGACAAGTCTGTAGTTTTGAAGCTCTTCTTTGATGGTTATTTTACTAATCATGGATCAAGGGCCATTATCTTGTTGGTCACACCTGATGGGGATTTCATTCCCAAGGCTTTCAAAATTGAATTCCCTTGTAACAATAACATAGTAGAGTATGAAGGTCTCATATCAAGCTTTAAAATGGTAATACAATGGGTAATCAAACACCTTATTATTGTTGGCAATTCTAATCTTATCATCAAGCAAGTCACTAATAAATTCCAAGTTCATGATGTTAAGTTGATCCCTTAAAAGTGAATGGTGGATAGTTTGAATTTGTCTTTTGAGTACATATAATTTAAATAAGTGTCAAGAATAAATAATAAATTAGTGGATGTTATGGATACCATCAGTTCCCTACTAGATCTAAGTACAAGACATAACAAGTTCCTAGTTGAGTACTTAGTGACACCGACTTATGATACACCTACTTTTTAGATGGTTTATAATGTGGTTAGTCCCACTTCTGCATGGTAATATAATATTTATACCTATATTCATAATAATACCATGCCATATAACCTATCCCATAATCAACATAAGTACCTTATCTAACACACCTCTCACTACACCATCATTGGCAATAATTTATAACATAGAGGCTATGAAAAAACTCTTTGATGCTATTTTAATTATAAGGAATCAAATTTGGCCATTAGATAAGTCAATTAGGGAATATATGGGACACATTTTAGTGGTATGGTCATTGAAAATAATATTTTATAGGTAGGTTACTATTGGCCTATAATGGAATCTGATTCATGTGCCTATGTTAAGAAATGTATACCTTGTTAAAAACATGGGGGACATTATCCATAGTCCATCACAAGATCTAAAACCTATCACTACAACTTATAAATTATCCACATGGGGGATAGACCTCATTAGAAAAACAAATCCTAGTTCTTTTAATGGCCATAATAATATCATAGTGACAACATAAAATTTCATAAAGTGGGTTGAGGCAATGGCCCTTACTTATGTAATTAGAAAGAAAATTTCCAAATTTATCTTAAACCACATTGTTCATCACTTTGATATCCCTTCCACTATCATTTATGATAATATAAAATCATTTAATATTGACATTAAATATATTTTTCATACTTACCACATTAAGCATGAGTGGTCCACTCCTTACTACCCACAAGGTAATGACCAAGTTGAGGCAATCGATAATTTTTTTTGTGCATCCTTAAAATAGTTGTCAATGAAGTATCTCATGACTAACATACAAAAATATGTCGTACCCTACGGGAATACCACACTAGTATCTATACACTCATAGGGGCAACCCCTTATTCTTTTTTATATGGTAGTGAGTCTATTCTACCAATTGAAGTCGAGGTTCCATCTTTGCATATATATTTAAAACAAATCATTATTAAAGAATCCTATTGTACTTCAAACCTCAGTGAGCTTGAATTTCTAGATGATAAAATACTTAATGCTTTAAAACATTTGAAAGTAAACCATAATCACCTTCTTTGTAGTTATAGTCAACAGATAAAACCCATGGAGTTTGAAATTAGATATCTTGTTCTTAAGGAAAACCATTGCAATACAAATGTTGAGTGAGAGAAGAAAGGAAAGTTTGAACCAAAATAGTTTGGCCCATATGTTATCATTTCCAAATATGGTTCTAGATCCTATAGATTGGCTACTAAAAATGTATAATATATTGATGAACTGATGAACATCATGCACCTTAAAATATTATATGCCTATCATCCTAGTTGTCAAAACTCCAAAAGCAAGAGAAATCACAAAACATAAAAAACAATTATGCATCTCATAACCCTCCATTAGGTTTAGATGCCAATAAAGACAAAAAAGTTATAAAATAAAATAAAATAACTTATTTTCTACAAGTATCTTTCCACTTAGGGATAAACCATTTACAGTTACATTTCACATTACCCTCATATTGCATTTTCTATCATTTACATTTTGTCTTGCTTATTAAATGTCATGTTCGGTGATTATTTATTTTTTAGTTCACATAACACAAAATTTTAAAATGAAACTTATCATATCATTTCACTTTTTCATATAACCTTATTATCCCATGGAAAAAACTATCAAAGTTAGCATTAAATTGTTTCTTTCCTTGGTTTTTACGAGCATAATGCATCTATTTTCCTAAATCTTATTAAAATACTAGAAAAATACTAGCCTAAAACTTAGTGTAGAAGATTTTCCATGATAGAGTCTAATATGAAAGTTCCCTCTATGCATAAAACATTAACATGCTACCAAAAAATGGTAACTTTACTCACCTATCTTGGTCTTAAGTGATGATCCTTTGCATCTTACTAGCTGCATGGGGTCAAGAATTGAGGGTAAATTCCTTCCAAATAGAATGACACCCTTATCTCAATATTATGCAAAATCAAATTCAAATTCCAAATCTCTCACCTTTCACTGATCTTTGGTGTTGATCCTTTACATCTTACTAGTTGTGGGAGATTAACACTAGGGAGAGATGCCCTTACCTATGTATAGTTTTTGGTGATGAGCCCATGTGTATTCCTAGTCACATGAGACTACATGTAGGGGGTCACAAAACAAAAAAAAAAATCATATTAAATTGAAAGGTGTGTAAAAATTATTTTTTTCAAAATTATTTTCTATATGTCTATGCTAAAAAAGGTAACTTTATCCTATTTACTATTTCTATTGGGGCTAGTTCTCTCTAGACACAACTAATAAATTTAATATTTTTTAGTTAACAAGAACTACATTTTTCCCCTTTGAATGTAAGGATGAGGTCACTTTCCCTTTCCATTAAAAATTTTGATTTTTGGTTTTCATCTTCACCTTTTCATACATATCCTATTCCCCATTTCATTCCTTTGCTACAAATTAAAAGTCATATGTTATGTAAACAAAAACTGATTCATCACCTAGAAAATAACTATTAGCACGTTCACAAATTTTCATGCATATCCATCATGTTACATCCATTTTATACATTTTTTTTCTCACATATATAATCATTTTCCATATCATTATCATAAAAACATAGAGATACATTGTATATCATCAATGTCTGGTCCTCTACTGTTGAGTTTTTATAAAAAGTCTCTAGTAAAATACATCTCTATAGATGGAATGTGAATCAATCATCTCAAAAAAAAAATGCAAACAACAACAAAATAAACAAAATAAAAAAATAAAAATAAAAGAAAAATAAAAACTAAATAAAAAATAGTTCATCCACGAGTGAAAACCAGTAAAATGGCACATCATGAAAGTGTCATTGTGAAAACCAAATTTGTTATGCCATTTAATTACATTAATAAATTGAGCTAAGATAATAGATTTTCAATGAGATATATCATTCCCATATTTGATCCTATTAACCCTAATTCATGGAGTACCTTAAAACATGCAACTTACCTTTTGATATATCATTCCTAGTCCATTCCTTGCATATGTTATTGCTTGGGGGAAAATTAGTCCATTATGTTAACCAATCATAATGTGAAATCATTAGTTTAAGTGGGTTAATCTTACACTAAATCCATCAATCTATTTTATCATCACTTATCGTATATGTTGAACTACATTGGCCTAATGTCCACAAACTATGTAGGCTCTGCTTAAATTCTAAGGGCAGATCAACCACTAACAACTAATTACCATCCCAATTATTCATATTTTATTCTCAATAATTTCTATTTATAACAATTCCCTCTTACTGAGTATCTTAAATTAGGTAAGCTTTGAATTTTTCTTAGCATATTTATATTTTAACATTGGCTAATATTTCTTATTTGTTTTTCCTCCCATTTTTGGGAGAGCTACATTGGACTGAGATCTTAATAGACTATGTCATCAACACTGAGTTACTAAGATCAACTCAGCCACATGCCTTATTATATGTTCCTTTCTCATCTGATTTATCTTCCTCCAGTTCTCTACCTATAACTTCAACACCTCCCTCCATCCAGCTTGTCAATCTCTTTTAACCATATTTCCATCTTGTCAATCTCTTTTAACACAAGTATTGACAACCTTCCTCATCTACCTCTATTATCTCCTATAAAGACACCATATAATCTATTTTTTTGGTATCCTAATCACCTTTCATTGCATTTTTTTTGCATGCTTCATTTCTCACTCCCCCACCCACTTCTTCATAGTTTTGTCCCTCTCTCCACTTCTTCCCAACCTTGCCCTATATATCCTTTGTCTTTTTTGACCATCCTCATCATTTCCCCTTGCCCTTGGATATTTATGATAACCTCTTCATCACTTTATTTTCCTCACAAACTCCACATCATCATGTTCCTTTACACACTGATAGACATTTTTACATCTTTATCTTCTTCGCTACTACCTTATTACTTCTCTTCCAGTACTTATAAGCCATTTTCAATGCAATTCTTAGTTTTTGTTTTCATCTTCCCCATCTTTTTCATCTTAAATTATTTATATTTCTTTTCTTTCTTCTAGCCCCCATTTTTGCATGTCTTCTTCTTCTCTTGTGTTCCCCCTTTTGTATTGCATCCCTCTCTTATTCTTACATGTGCCACCATTTTTCTTATTTTCCATTCTTCACATGTTTTCTATATTTCATTCTTATTTTTATTGTTTATTTTCATCATTTTAGCATTTCTATCTTATTTTCTCCTCCACAACTAGCTTCCATCTAGGTGTTTCTAATTTGAGATGCCTTCCATAATTTCCCTTTTCTTCTTATTTATGTTAGCCTTTTGCACTTTATTTTTCCCTTTTCCTCTTTCCATCTTTGTACACACTTATCCTTTGCATATATGTGATTTTTCATGCATTGTATCATTTTCAAACCTCTTACTTAGTCCTTCCTTTTCTTCTTATCATCCCTTATAATCTGTTATTTTCATATCATTCCCTTTCATTGTGTTCCTATATTTCTTCTTCTCTTCCCTTTCCTATCATCCATTTTTCATTTTCTATCCACTATTTTTTCACCACCTCAACAATTTTCATCTTGTAAATCTCTTCTAATAACCCATTTAGCTTGTCAATCTCTTATAAAAATATGATTGACACCTACCCTTTCTCTTAACCTTCTTGTCCACCCATCCACTATTTCCCCCATTTTTATTAACCCCTTTCACATCTTCTATCCCATTCTCATCTCCAACATCACCATATGATTTTATTCAATGTTCATCTCCTTACCTCTCATCATTTCTCCTATCCATTCTAATTAAGTCACAATACCACCTACTTCTTCACTCTCCCAACATCCTTTTTATGTCCTTATTCCACTCCTCTTTCATCACATTCTAATTTTTTCCATATTTCTAATCATCCCCTTCCCCTTCATGTTTGATAACCTTATCTCACATTCCTTTTTAATTCCTTAATATTTTAGTTTTTAGTACATTCCTCACACCCCCATATTTTACCATTTGTTTTTCTTCTCATTTCTCCATTTCATTTCTTTTTTCTTGTCCTCCTTGATTTCACTTAGTGACATTACCCATGATTTGTGATCATTTTTCCCTCTTTCTCTATGTTTTTATTCTTACATCATTATCCATCTTCACTTTATCTATGACCTCACTGTCTTATCACTCTTACTTCATCCATCTCCTTACCTACCTTTGCATCATCCACTATTTAATCTCCCTAATATTCACCCATTATAACTCAAGATTCTCACTAATAAGAGTGTTGTCACTAGTTTATATTATTACCAAATGCATATCCATGCATGTTTCCTCATGTCTTCCAATCTCTTACTTTAACACACAAAATCTTATTAGGTTTACTAATTAAAGTACATCCATTTATTCCTCAAATGTCTTTTCATGTTGTGAATGGGTAATATTTCTTTTCCTTGTCCCTCTTTAACTACTCCATTAACCTCATAGCCATTTTCTAACCCTTTTCCCATTATAAAAGTAGTTTTACAACCTCATCCTAAGGTTGCTTGCTGAAAATTACCTTTGTATTGATATCCATATCCTAATGCTTCTTATCTATTGCCATACCATATTTAGGTTTATCTTGTCTAACCTTCAACTCCTATTACACCCATATTCCTTCATTTTCATAGTGTGTCCTATTCAACCCCTAGATATAGTGGACATTGTGACTACATACATCACTATATGAGTGCCCATTCATCTATTATCTTTATCTTACCTTAGATGTGGTAGACATCATGACTATATCAATCACTCTATGGGTGCCCATCATCTATTATCTCTATTTTGACTTAGATGATATGGAAACTATGATTATGTCATCACTAAATAGGTTAAAAAACATCTTTTATCCCACTCCTCTCCTTTTCTCTCCATAAGGATCTCTCCCTATTATGAATATTATTATTATCCATGCTCTAACCATTTTGTGAGTCTATTTACATCTTCCTCTCCCTTTATATATTTATTCTTATCAGTCCCTCATTCATTTTTATTCTCCCCCTTTCTTAGAGAGCTACATGTGGCTAGAATTCTATCTTTATTATTATGGGCGTTTACACCATTTTAAATGTTAAGAGAATTTAGACTATGTAGGCAATGCTTAGGGTAATAGGGCTCTTGGGGTTAGTTTGACTACTATCTCCATCATCTCCATTCATCCAAAGTATGATTTAACTTGTTCTAATTTATATTTGAAACCACATGGTTATCTCAAGGCTTCCTCATCTATCATTCAATTTTTCCATCCTTTTTGGCTACCAAAATTCTCATCCTTGGCTTAGGATGTTAGTCATATTATTTACTTCTTTTTTTGGTGTCAATTGCTTTAGTTTTTGTTTTCACCTATGTTTTATTGTGATTAGGATAAAATTATCTTCATTAAATTTTTTTAATCTTGATTTTTTGTTTGTGTCTTGTGATTTAATTATTTTATCTTACACTCATCATTTTTGTTTGTGTACACTTTTTTTTTTATTGTGTTCACATTCTTTCCACTTGTTTGTTTTTATTTATTTTTATCATGTTTGGAGTAAAGACTATTTTGTGTATTACACTATAGTGTGATTATAATTTTTCCATATCATGATGCACTCTATTATTCACAAGTTATAATATTTTTAATCTTTATAAATGAAACACATATATTCTTATTGGTTATTTCATATCATTGTGATTATTATTTTATGCTAGATTAAGACTTAGGTTGTTAAACTCTTACTCACTTGTTCATGTTGGAATTAAAAAATAAGGCAAAAATAAACACAAGGCTATTGTCTAACCATCCATACAATATCCATCCATTTACACTTTCTAATTCATAATTTTTCTATAACTTGTCCCTCCCAATCTATTTTTTTCGCTCCAACCCATCCATTTCATATTTTGCAACAATTTTTCTCCACAATTTCAGGCCCAAATTAATTGAAATTTTATCAATATTTCTCAATTGCTTATAACTATAAATTCTATAAAATCTTTCTCTTAAATTGGAAATTTATATTTTTTGGTTTTAAGTCTCACAACATACTACCATCTATCCTTCTCACCTCTGCTCAATGTGACCCTTATGTCTTGAACACCATCCATGTACATAGATTTTGTGAAAGAAATATTATTTTTCCTATATATTCTCTATTTTTTAGTTAGGAGAAAATAATTTTACACCAAATTAATTCTTTTAAGTATGATATTTATTTATATTACTTTAATTTATTGATGACCTTCATTATCACCACATCATAATTTTTCATGATACATCATTTCAAGTGTTCTTCCACTTTACCATATGAACACTCAACGGGGCATCATCATGGGTCTCTTATTTTGTTCCAATAATTATCTTATTCTTCTATCCAAACTCCTTCCCATATTTATTAGAAATGATAAAATCATAACATCCATTATTTCTTCATCTAATTTTAATTTTTTTAAATCCCATCTTTTCATCAACTTTTTCGTTCTTTGAAAAGTCATTACTTCAACAATGTCTCACAATGACTTCTAAAAGAGGGGGAAAATGTAGACACTTAAAATTAGACACTTTGTGTTCATTTTAACTTTATTTTCAATAAATATGTAATCATCTCTAATCCTATCTAATCATCCGTAATTTTCCCTAATCACTATTCATTATTTTACTATCTCTAAATTAATTTAAAGTTAACTAACTAATATTTATCTAATTAAAAATTCCATGGATTTTAGAAATTCATAAATTCCATAAATCTAAAAAATTAGAATTATCCTCACATGTCGAAAGGCTCCACCTATCCCCCACCATTCTGATTTAATAATCCACATCTATTCCTATTTTCCTCCATAATCCAATTTAATAATCCACCTTTATTATTATTATCATCCATGATCTTATTTTCTCTAATTTAATAATCTACCTCACATCCACTTACTGATTTTATGTCAAATATTCCTTCTAAATGAATTTAAAATTCCTTTATGAGTCCTACATGTTATCCATTCTAATTTTTAATTCAAAATTCCCATTATGAATTAAAAATTACCTTTTATTCTCATCCCTTAATCTTCATCTCAAGATGGGTGGTTCACATCCATTTTTAAATTTTATAAATCAGACGTCCTTCCTCCAATTTACCAAAGCTTCTTTATTATAGGTTTATCATGATGATATTATAAGAGATTACATACCATGATGCTACCCATTTGCCCTTGTGTTGTAAGAGTGAGGAATAATAATTTAAAAAGTGTAAAACAAATTCAGATCATAATGGAGGAAGCTTAATTTTATGCTAAGGTATAATTTTGTTTTATTTCTTTTATTTTTAACTCTATCATAGATTGAGATAGTTTATATTATTTAATTTTCTAGACTTCTGAAATACATATCTATAAAAAATTACCTATTTAAGAGGGCCATCCTAATTTATATTCTTATCCTAAATTTGGTCACTGGTGTTGGTAATTTATTCTTCAAGTTGATGGTTTCCCCAGAGAGCAACTAATTCTTGCATGTCTTCTCAAATGATTTTTCTTTCTTCCATGCTACTACCATTTATAAATCATAAGCTACATATTCAATAGGTAGGGAGAGGTACATTTGAAAAACATCACCTAAGATGCATATAATGACTATTTTTTTCTCTAAATGGTACACGAATTCTCCTCAAATTATCTTCCCAGTGAAGAATAAGTCTCATAGGAGGTCAATGCAAGGCATGACATATACCTTTGTTTCTATGAAGTGTAACCCTTAACTCTTGGATGGGAGGAGATATATATCCAATTAGCATTGAGATGGAGTCAATTTTTCCTTGTTTGTATGCATGCCAACCTAATGGATCACCTACCATAGTGCCAAGTAATTGTTATAATAATTATTAAATATTGCATGTTTAAATAACATATCCTTATATTTAGTTGAATCTTTGTTAAAAAACCTTTAAGGGGGAAGAGTTCACAAAATACTCTAGATAAGGATTCCATTATTATTTGACTATGTTTTTACTGGTCTAGTTTTCAAGTTAACTTCTTGTCTCTCCTGATTATACTATTAGGTTGGAAAAGCTAGTATTTAGGGCTTGATCAGATGGGATAAATTAAGCTCATAAGCTAGCTTGATATCAGTGGGCACATTGTCATTTGAATTATTTTGATATAATTTTTTCATTTATTTCTAGTTTGTGTGCCATTAATGTCTAACATCTATAGCTTTCATTTATTTATTCAATTCAAACATTACCACTTAATTTGGTAGGTATGCCATGTAAGCACTATTTATGCTTAGTATAAACCATATCTTGAATCTCTAGATTTGGTTTATAGTGCCATGGGTATTTTGATAATCAAGATTCAAGATATAAAATTGTTTTTAAGGTGGATGAGTATCCCAAAAAAAATTTCTAAACACCTTCACTAAAGACAAAAATGAGTTAGAAAAAATCCCTAAACAATTTCATCAAATACCTTGATGAGATGAAGACTTTCACCAAAGACCAAAATCTAGTGTGTTGTCACCAAACCATTTCATTGAAAAAATTCATCAAAGATCAAAACAAACAAAAGAAATTCACTAAATGAAATTGATGAACACTATCATCGAAGACCATTTTCATGTTAATTAATTTAACCTAAGGGTCTTGTTGAATAAATCCTCTAAATACCAAGATAAGTTAGATTGTAAAACTTTTAAAACCTAGTTCCCTAAGGATATATCCCAAATATTAAATGGCATAATATTTTTATACAAGGTGATTAAAGCTTCAAAGGTCTTGTAAACAATAATTCCATATATATGTTCTAAACAATTATTTATGAAAAAATTTGAAGAGTAGATTCCTACAGAGTTCCATATAAATGTGAAGCACTAAAAACGATTGAAGATGGGCATCCAAATAAAATTTATGTATAATTAATTCTTCCAAGCATAGTTTAAAATAATATTGTTTGATGAATTAACCAAATAAAATCACTGAAGACTAAAATGAGTCAAAAATATTAACTGAACGAACCTTCCAAAAAAATCATTGAAGACCCTTTTATGTTAAGTAGTTTTGTCAAGGATTTTTGTTGAACAAGATGATCTGAGACCTGTCTATCCAAAAATTTTGGAAAACATTATTAGGTTATTATAAAAATAGAGCATGTTCATAGATTTTCCAAATAGCAAAGTTAGCTCAATACCTAAATATTTTCCCTTTATAATATTTTCAAGATAGGATTATAGATAACTTATTAAAGATGTTGGTCCCTATTATTAAAAAAAGGAATGGGGATATATTAGGTAGAAAAAATGGTGACTCACATAAGAAATACTCCAGAGAATTTGAGAAACCATAACTTTTAGCTAACAACTCTTCGATCAAACATGAACTATTCCACATAGAATAATCAAATTATATATACAAGAGAGACTCCCAAAAACAACATACAACATATTTACATTTTTTTTACCCTAGTTATTATTTTAGGCTCAATTTTCACCCTTAGAGAGATTTATTTAGGAAAAATCCAATTGAAATACAAAATGGGAACAACCCTAGGCTCTGGGTCTCCTATGGTGAGGTTGAACCTACAGAGAAGGCTGGCTTCCTCTTTGATGCTCACCTAAACTAATGCTAAACCAATGCTTCATGGGGAAAAGTGTTATAAAGAGGATAAGGGATACTAATAAGGTTAACTAGGTGATGCATCAAATTTAAAACAAGAACTCCTATAATCTTGATCCCACAATAGATCTATAGAAGACAGTACTAACTTACACAACCTCAAGATCAAGCTAGTTGGATAAGTATTTCATAGAATAGGTTTAGAGTATAAAAATAATCTAGACCTATAAGTAATATTTAAAACTCCCTAAAAATGTCATAAAGGATGATAATGGATGAGGAAGACTCTCCTTCACACAATGTCATCATGCACAACTCACCAAACTAGGTCCAAGGTAAGAGATAAGCAAAGAAAGTCTTTTATTACATTAGGAGGTAGTTATTAAAAATTCTTGATAAGGTCAAGCCTAATAAAGATGAGCACAATTAAAATATCTTAATGAATCCCCTATCTCCCATAAAGTTGAAAAAATTCTGAAATCTAAGAACCCCTAGGATAAGAATGAAACCATGATATATAGAAGAATGGGAAGAGAGAGATGCGAACAATGCATAATAGAGTAGAGAAAGGGTCCAAGTCATAAATAAATGTGGTGGTATCTCATGTGTTCCTTTTTAATTCATTCCTTCCTATAATAAAATTTGATCCTTATCAGAAAGATTAACTTATTTTGCTTCCATAATCTATGGGCTCCTCTCATGTGCTGAAAGGTTTCCTAAAAATCAAGAGTTTTTTTGGCATGATGACAAGGTCTATTTAAATGAAATAAATGCCCTTAACTACCTCTATAACTAATAACTCACCACCTTAGGACTTTAATCCCACTTTAATTATTCATGAGGATTAAATCCTTGAATCTTGAAACTGATAATCATGCCATGCCTTGAGTGGTGAAGTACCTACTTTGTTGGGGATGGATTTGCATCAATGGATGAGACCCTTCGTATTAATCACCCATATCTTCCCCATGATCATAGGTCCATTATATATGGAAAACTAATATAATATTATTGGTTTTCCTATAGTATTTATATTAATATAGATCTATAGACTATATAGCCACTTTTAGACTCCAATTAGGTCTAACAAGACCCCTTCATTCTTTGTAGGAACCAAGAGATCATGTATACAATCCTTCTTTAAAAGATGATGAATACAGTCACAAAAATGAATCATGAATGCTAAAATTCATTGAATCAAAAGTCAATATTGGGCTCTAATGGCATCTTTTATGTTATTTAGCTTGACTGTATCATTATGTTTTATTTAATGGCATTGGATCAAGATTCAAATGGTGGAATAATAACCCTATAAGACCTATTTTCTTTCATAAAAAATGGCTTCTCAACTTCCATAAAAAATCTTAGGGTCACCTTTCTTCTCATTGGTTATTGATAAACCAACCAACTTATTGACTTATTGACTCATCTTGATCCCTTAATTTTGATTTGTATGATTTAGTGAGAGCCATTGATCATGATTTTGACTTGTAAAATTTATCTAAGCTTATTCCATGTGTCAAATGTGCATTGATTGTTAGGATTCACTATCAATGTTTATCCTCATACACCTATGCCACATGTCACTCTCTCAGTCTCCTTAACTAGTTGAATCATCTTGTATCATTAGATGAAGATGTATGATTGAGTGAAGACCATTAGATCTATTGGGACCTATTGTTTGAAAACCAATGGCTATTTTATGAGCTTAAAATTGACATTCACAATTTTGACACTTGTGTGGCCATCATTCATGTTCACATGACCATAAAATTTAAGATCAAAAAAGTGGGTTTTGTTTGAGCTTTATTTTGATGTTAATGCAAATGTATAATGTTGTAGGTCTAAATTTACAAGATATAATTTGATATAGAAAGCTTGCATGGGAATTAAAATTCAAAAGGATGATCTTAGCATGTAAAAATTCTTGGCACTATAATCCTTTGGATTTTGGAGGCTTCTTAGGTGTAGATAAAAATTACACAACTGGACTGATCCATTTGTTCTTATATGATATCTTGGTGATGATTCAAATCTTAAAGTTGCACAATTCATATTTTGATCAGTCTTTTAAGGTTTTGATGATTCTCTAAGGTCTTTGCAACCTAGTCCATACTTTTGAGTGCTTAGAACATACAATAACCTTCTTAGATCCCTTCATTTACATTTTTTGACCCATTTCTAAACCTTTGATCCATTATTTAATCAAACCATGCAAAAGATTCATATGTGGGCCAAAAATGGCCAACATCTTTAATAAATAAAAGGAGTTACATGCCCATCTATGAAAAAGAACCCAAACCATGTTACCTTATCTAGTCCATTAGGCATGGAATCTCTACTTGGATCCAACATATTGACTTAGATATAAAACTAACTACTTACCAATCTTGTTTTAACCTCTTTTGAAACAAACATAATGACCAAAAAGAATAAAAAGAATAGAGTACCCATGGAAATTATTGAAGGTAAAACTAACCTACTGAACAAAAATAGGGATAACAAACAAATGTGCCAAAAAAATCACTTAGAGTAATTTGAACAAAACTAATCTAATATATAAAACCTAAAACCATGTATACCTTTCCTACTAGACCAAAAGGAAAGTTGGACAATCTTCCTACATCATGGGATAAGAAATTGAATGAGGCATGAATATTTTTTATCCTTGTCCTTGATGCCACCTTATTCTTTATTATATCTTCCAAATTCATTGTCATGATGATTAATATGAACTATGTAGCTCTAAATAGGTTAGTTATGTGCATCTAGATAGTTTCAACTTTCTCATATGGATCCTCAACTGGAACCTCCAATGGTGGTCCAAAAAGGCATACCTTCTTGAATTCCATGGTGATCTTAAAAATATTGTGATTTTTCTTGGTTGTAATGCCTTCAGACTCACTAAGGAGCTTTACATATTCTACAAAATCTTGGTCATTAACCTCTATGGGAAACTCACCATCCACCTTCCTAAGTACTTGATCCTCAACTTAGCCAAGATATTCAAGCTCTTAAAAGATCTTTATTTATATCTACCAATCATTTTTTCCCTTCTTATCATCTAAAAACATCACTTATTTAGTCTTGATGAATGAGATTATCAAGATGGTGTTTTTGATAATTTAAAGCATTAATGTAATCCTAAAAAGATAAAACCTATTATACCATCTCATCATCTAAGTATGTCATATTAAGATCACCAATTTCACTAAATAAATAATGGTATAGTTACTATTAATGTTCTTCTTCATATTAGATCTCATATCCAACTTGCACTTATTCCTGTAACTCATCCTCTTTGACATTATGAAAGACTAAGACATGATCAATCTTACCAAATGATGTCCCAATAATGATCTCCTCCTCCAACGCTGACAATCCATCATTATCAATTGTGAGTTCAACATGGATTTCATTGGTTACCTCTTCAAGAAGTGGTATAGGATGATCTTGGGATGACTGTAAGAGAGATGAGACATATGTGGCATCTCCTTATTCCAACTATTTGTCTTTGGCATTCATGTCCTCTTCCTTCCTTTTCATACTACTTTAGATGGATTTAAAAGATGGAAATGATATACATTCTTGAGGAGAGAGAGATAGGGGTTGAGTAGCTTTAGGTTTGGTTGGCTGCATGATTTGGTTCCAAGATGGGAAAGATAGTGGTTCTCCTTTAACCTTATAATTTTGGTTCTCATTATCTTTCCTTGTACTTAAATGTAACTCTTTGATCTACTTATAAATATTATCTTAGAATATCTTCTCTTTAAGATGGATAGTGGCTTCATGAAGATAAAAATCAAAAAAAATTCCTAAAGAGGGATAAGAGAGGTTTACATAGGTTTATATCATGTTTTATCTTGGGATTTCAAATAAATATTTTCCTTAATTTGCCTACCCCATGAATTCACCACTTTATTTCAAATTGGGACCTTGAAGGACTTCATAAGGGGTTCCTGAGGAAGGATGGAGTCTTATATCTCAATATCATGTTATTCAACAACATCCCTTTTCTTTTTATAATAGCTCTCTTGGATAAATCTTCAAGAATGGAAAGATTGAGGAACACATGAGAAATTTGGTGTATTCAAAGGGGTACTTTAAATGCTCTATTGAGGAGGAATGGGATACACATAATAAGGTTGAGGTGTTTTATATGAAGGCACATAAGATTGGCTAGGTTGGACCTATTATTCCTCAAGACATTTTAGCTTATCCTTAATGCTTTGAATGAAACCACCTACATCCATCATCTCACCTATGAGATCATTCCAATTTACACTCTTAATAGGTTGCCATTATTTTTTATTTACTAAAATGAATCTCTCACATGATGTATTTGGTGAGTAGAGACATCTTGGCCATAATACTCTTGTGAACAAAATTCTAGTGCATGCTTATCAAGGTTGATTAAAGTTTGTTAAGTGTTGGTATGGATGGCTCATGATAGGCTTAATGAGGATTAGTATCATTATTGGATTATTATCCATAGGAAGGATTAGGGAAACACTCTTGATAATAAAGATCATGCAAAACTTGACAAGGCTCCTCATAGCTTTGATAAGGATCTTGGTAAGGTTGGTTACATTCATATGGATCATGAGGACCATATTAGGAGTACAGATAAGGAGGTGGATAATATGAATATTCACCATAGTTGTCCATATAAAATTAACATGTCAAATTATATGTAATAAATTATTAGAATTGTCATTAAGACATACCTAGTTTAATCATAACCATAAGTTTGATTTGGAGTTGCCATTAGTGCTAATGTGCTTGCTTCCAAAAGCTAATTAGAGGAAAGACACACCAAGATATTTACACTCTTTTAGACATTTATCCAATCATGCATGCTAATAAATATTGTGGGCTCAATTTTCACCCTCTAAGAGAGTTCTTTAGGCTCCATCAAATTTAAATACACAATGGTAACAACCACAAGCTGTGGGTCTCATGTGGTGAGATTGAACCTCTAGAGAAGGTTAACTTCCTCTTTGATGCCCACCTAAACTAATTATTCATATGTAAAATGGTTAAAAATGGGATAAAGGATCCTAAGAATTTTAACCAGGTAATACACCAAATTTAAAAGGGAAACTCCTATAAGATTGAACCCACGCTAGATCTGTAGAACATAGTACTAGCTTACGCAACCTCAAAATCAAGCTAATTGCATAAGTATTTCATAGAAGACGTTTAGAGTAGAACATTAATATAGAACTAAAATCAGCATTTAAAACTCCATAAACAAGGTTATAAAGGAGGAAAATGTATTGAGAGGACTCTCATTCAAACAATGCCATCATGCACAACTCACCAAACCAGATCGAAGGCAAGAGATAGGAAAAGAAAGTCTTATATTGCATCAAGAATTAATTCTTAAAAATAATTGAAATGGTCAATAATAATAAAGTTGAGGATTATTTACAATATCTCAAAGAATTACCTATCTCCTATAAAGATGAAAAAAGTCTAAAGTCTGGGAACCCCCAAGAAAAGAATGAGACCAGGATATATAGAAGGGGAAGAGTGAGATGGGAAAAATGTGTATGAGAGTGAAGAAAGGGTCTAAGTCATAAATAAATGTTGTGGTAGCTTATTTTTTCATTTTTAATGCATGCATTCCTCTAATAAATGTTGATCCTTATCTGTAATATCCCCAACCAATAGGGACTATAGAAAGACAAAAGCTCTGATACCACTATAATATCCCCTGTTTCCCTTGAATTTTGAAACTGGATATTTTGAATTGTTTTTCTGTGTATTCTGATTTTTTGATGTTTTATGCATGTAATAAGAAAAATTGTGAGTTTGTAAAATAATTCCAAATAAATAAATAAACCACAGTATAATCTCTCAATTGGAAAATCAAAGATCTTATTACTCGTCCAGATGATTACAATAAAAGTCCTCTGTCATGCATATAAAAGAATATTAAAATACTATCTTAAAAACATGATTATTCTAGCAAAGTAGAAATAAATCTTGGATTTGTGTGGCTAAGGTTGCTATGTCAAAACATAGTAGACGATGTTGGTTATTTTTCCATCGTCAGTCGTTATACTTTCGGTGTCAGTCACTGTCGATCAGCTACTCTACTGACGTTGGTCTTTAGTTAGCCGATGTCGGTATTTGGGATGCCGATGTCGGTCTCTAAACTTCTCTGTAGTATTGTCTGGCCTACGATAGAATCATACAAATTTACACAAATTTGTACAAATTCTATACAGGAGCAAATAGAATCTAGTGTGGCCTAAATGCTGAACCCCTGATCTGAAGATCTCTATCTGTATAATTTTCTAAATAAAAAACTAATGACATAAATCCTTGTAAACCTATGTGATAATTTCTATATGAGGTTATCTCTCAAATTTTCAATAGATTGGTTGATCTCTCATAACCTCTAAATTACACACACTGAAGAGTGTACATTCTCCAATGTAACTAGAATACTGGAAACCCTTGGCTCCTTCTCATAAAAAACTTAGCAAAATTCTTCAATATCAATAATCATTCAATAGGACTCTCCTCCGAATAAGAAACCCTTATATCTTCTAAAAAAGTGTGCTTGCCCTAATTAGGGTTTCATAATTAAGAATTAGGGTTTCTTAATTAAAAATAGGCTAAATAATTAATATTTAATTAAAATAATCAAATATTAATATCTCCCTCAATACATGTCAAATCCTCAAACTGTTTGAAGCTGGTGAACCAGGGAGTGATTCCGCACATGATCATGCCATAACAGGGATGCTCCACTAAATGCCAACATTCCCTATATAATAAGAGCTCAGATAAATGTGTTTGAAAGAGCCCAAATGAAAGCCAATTAGACAAATTTTGCTAGTCAAAGCCAAGCTAAGCTCTACCAAGACCCTCTATCCACCCTATCAGCCTATGAGGGTTGCATAATAGGCTAACCATTAACTCTAATGATGTCTAATAAAAAAGGGGACATGACAATCTGCCCCTCCTAAAATTGCTTATCCCCAAGAATTCTCAAAACAATGAACCACTTGATCCACCTGGATCCCAAATGTAGTCATGATCTACACTGTGGTCAATCAACGCACACTCCCACAATATCTTCTAAAATATAACCAAGAGGAATCCATAATCCAATTAGTGAATGCAACTCAACCCAACTCCAAAATCATAACTACCATATACACATTCCACCATGCTATACGTAAGGCACACTCCAACTCTACAACAACTCCCAAATAAAACTATGCCAAGTGTGGAGAATCCACACACTGTACCTCTACAGTGATCAATATATCTCATTAACTCCTACTCTAAGTCATGCACTACCAAACTATCAATTACAACACCTATCACCATGCCATGTCTATCACAACTCTCATCCCATGGTGTCAAATCATCCCTCATGTCCCTCATGTCACCAAATCCAATCTCTGATAAACTGCCCTGGGTGTGTCAATACTGTACGCTATGTAACTTGCTACTACCAATTCCATTTGTAAAAGATGGTGACAATCCATTCCATAATGGATGGTAAGAAATAGGAACCGATCTACACCTATGTGAAATCAAATCTTTGATCTCTAGATCAAAAGAAGAATAATGAGCATACCCCACCATATAATGTTGATACGAATCCCCAAACTCTGCTACTAGCTCACCATCTCTGAATTGGGAACCAACAGATGGCTCCAATCTCTGACTTTGAGTGGCTATAGGCTAGATAGGACCATGTGTAATCTACTCAACAAACCCCACCTCAAAATCCTTTAGAGGTAGCATAGTATAAAGGATCACTATAATCTCCCCAACCCATTGGCTAATAGCACTAGTACCTCAGATGAGAACACCTTTTGTCACTTTATGCGAGTCTAGATGAACACCTGCACTATCTAGTAAATACTCCATGAATGATTTAGTGTAGTAAAAATTATATGAAGAATCATCAACATACTCCCCCGCACACCACAATTGATCCCTCTATAAAGGTGGCACAGCCAACGATACCATGCTATCATCTCTATGAGAAGAATCAATTTTGAGACTTGACTCCACTAGTATCCCAAACTCATCAGGACCAAGTACTCCCAAATCTTGAACATGTGTGTTAGCCCTAATAACATGCTCATCTACAACAACTGTAGGAATGTACTCACCACCAACCACCTAAATATGCAAATGAACTAGGTCTGGGGCTGGTGAAGACCGTAAAAGCTCCAACTCCATAGTCACTTCCTCTGTCTAAAACTGTGACTCTTGTAGATCTCACTGTAAGTCATCACAAGAAGATCCTACTATGACTCCTTTTTGTCTCTCCATGTTGGAGAGGTTAACCTTCCCTTTTATGCTCTAAAGATGTTGTCTTGCATTGGTAGCCACTAATCTAGCCTCCTTGGCCTATTGTGACCACATATAACATAAACTTTGTGTCCTTTCCACATCCTTCCAAGTCAGATGTTCATGATGTGAAGGTGAAGTAGCAATATGATCATCCAAAGAATCCATACCGTTATTATCCATATCATTAGCATGCTCTATGCTGGCCTCCAATGTAGAAGTCTCAAGTGAAGCTTCTTGCAAAGATGATATATATAACTCATTCCCCATGGCTGCCCTCATATCCTCTTGAGCCAAATCAACATGTCTAACAACTAGTGTAGGGCTGCCATCAACTACTGTAGAGACCTTTTGTTTCTCCTTCTTTCCGCTCTGTGTTATGGACCCTTTAACAACGGATGCCATATACCGTGTTAATTTGTATTCAAATGTAGGATCTAAAAGAAATTCATTCATCCTCTTTTGGGTTTCAACTAACTGGTTCAAACTTTGTTTCAGCTTCTCCATATCCTTGTTCCACTATTTTTGAGTACTTGAAGTACCCATGATTTACTAACTGATTCAATGTCCAATCTACCCAAACTACCCAACAGGATGGTAGGATTCAGCTTTGGTACCACTATAATATCCCTAACCAATAGGGACTATAGAAAGACAAAAGCTCTAATACCATGGTAATATCCCATGTTTCCCTTGAATTCTGAATATAGATATTTTGAATTGTTTTTTTGTGTATTCTAATTTTTTTGGTGTTTTATGCATGTAATAAGAAAAATTATGAGTTTTGCAAAATTATTCCAAATAAATAAATAAACCACAGTATAATCTCTCAACTAGCAAATCAAAGATCTTATTACTCATCCAGATGATTACAATAATAGTCTTCTATCATGCATATAAAAGAATATTAACATACTATCTTAAAAACTTGATTATTCTAAAAAACTAGAAATAAACCCTAGATCTATGTGGCTTAGGTTGCTATGTCAAAACATAGTCACCAACATCAGTTATTTTGCCCTCGTCAGTCGATATACTTCCAACATCGGTCACTGTCGATCAGCTACTCTACCGATATCGGTCTTTAGTTAGCCAATGTCAGTATTTGGGATGCCGATGTCGGTTTCTACACTTCTCTATGGTGTTGTCTGGCCTACGGTAGAATGGTACAAATTTGCATGAATCTGTATGGATTTCATATAGGAGCAAATAGAATTCAGTGTAACCTAAATGCTAAACACCTGATCTAAAGATCTTTATCTGTATAATTTTCAAAATCAAAAACTAATGACATAAATACCTATAAACTTATGTGATAGCTTCTATATGAGGTTATCTCTCAAATTGGCATTAGATTGGCTGATCTCTCACAACCTCTGAATTGCACACACTGAAGAGTGTATGTTCTCCAATGCAACTAGAATATTGGAAACCCTTAGCTCCTTCTCAGAAAAAACTTAGCAAAATTCTTCAATATCAATAATCAATAATCATTTAATATGACTCTCCTCCCAATAAGAAACCCTTATATCTTCTAAAAAAGTGTGTTTGCCCTAATTAGGGTTTCATAATTAATAATTAGGGTTTCTTAATTAAAAATAGGCTAAATAATTAATATTTAATTAAAACAATCAAATATTAATATCTCCCTCAATACATGTCGAATCCTTGAACCGTTCAAAGCTAGTGAACCAGGGCGTGATTCTGCACATGATCATGCCATAACAAGGATGCTCTACTGAATGCCAACATTCCCTATATAATAAGAGCTCAAACAAATGTGTCTGAAAGAGCCTAAATGAAAGCCAATTAGACAAATTTTACTAGTCAAAGCCAAGCCAAGCTCCACCAAGACCCTCTATTCACCCTATCAACCTACGAGGTTCCCATAATAGGCTAACCATCGACTCTGATGATGTCCACTAAAAAAGGGGACATGACATTATCAACAAGCTTAGCTTCCTTTGCTTGCATAATCTATGGGTTCCTATCATTTACTGAGAGGTTCACTAGAGGACAAGAGTTTGTTTGGCATGATGAGAAGGTATATTTTAATGGAATAAATTCCCTTAGCTACCTCTTCAACTAACATATCACCACATTTGGACCCTAATCTCACTTGACCTTTTCATTTGGATCAGATCCTTGAATCTTTAAATTGACAATCATGCCATGCCTTAAGTGGTGAAGTGCTTACTTTGTTGAGGATGGATCCATGTCAATAGATGAGAACATTTACATTAATCACCCATAGCTACCCCATGATCATAGGCCCAATATAGATGTAAAATTAATCTAATATTAGTGGTTTTCTTATAGTCTTTATATTAATATAGATCTATAGACTATATATTCCCTTATTGACTCCCATTAGGTCTAAAAATACCCATTCAGTCTTTGAATGAACCAAGAGCTCATGTATACATGGATCATTATTTTAAAAATGGTGAACATAGTCACAATAATTAACACTACATGCTATAACTTATCAAACTAGAAGTCAATATTGGTCTCTAATGGCATCTTGTATGTTCTTTGGCTTGACTACATCATTATGTCTTCTTTAATGACATTAGATCAAGATTCAAATGGCAAAACGATGACCCTGTAGGACCTATTTTATTCAATCAAAAATGGATTCTTGAATTACATTTAAAATATTAGGTTCACCTTTCTTCTCATTAGTTTTTGATAAACTAACTCAGCTTATTGACTTATTGACTCATCTCACTCTATTTATTTTAATCTTTATGATTGAGTGAGAGCCATTAATCCTTCCATTAACTTGTAAACTTTATATGATATTATCCCACATGTCAAAGGCATGTAAATTATCAAGACTCACTATCAATATACAAACTCACTCACTTACACCACATGTTAGTCTCTCAGTCTCCTTAAATGTTTAACTCATCTCACACTATTAGATCAAGATGTACAATTGAGCAAGGATTGTTAGATATGTTGGGACCCATCATTTGAAAATTAATGGATATTTTATGAGATTTAAATTAACGTCCTCACTCCCATTAAATTATGTTTGCATGACCATCATTAACATTCAAGTGACCATCAAATTTAATCTAAAAAGAGTTGGTTTTGCTTAAGCTTTATTTTGATGTTAGAGCGAACATATTATGTTGTAGGTCCAACTTTAGAAGCTTATAAATTGAGCCAAAAATATTACATGGGCATAAATATTTTAGAATATGATCCTAGAATGTATAACTTCTTGGTGCTATAATCCTTTGGCTCATGGGGCATTCCTAGGTAAAGATAAAACTTACACAAGTGGACTAGTTTGTTTGTTCGTACATGACATCTTAATGATGGTTTGGATCTTAAAGTTTCACAATTCATTCTTTGATCATGCCCATTCAACCTATTCCATTCTTATGAATGCCCCAAACATATGATAACCTACTCAAATCCCTCTATTTGCATTTTGGGACCCATGTCTAAGTATTTGATCTAGTATTTCATCAAACCATGCAAGACCTTCATATGTGGGACAAAAATGTCTAATAGTTCCATGTGTGAGGAGGTGATTTCATTTTATCCTTACTATGAGGAATTTAGTATATACTAGTGAAAAAATTAGGATTCATTTTGATTTTGAGAAAAAAATATTTGAAAACTAAGGAAACTCTGCCATTATTTTACTACCAAACAGATATCCATAGCCCTAATAAATGTATCATGGGTTCCTTCTCTTTCCTCCCCCTGTATTATTACATGATGCATGGTACATTGACCTTATTTAATCATTTTTTAATCACCTTTATATTTACCTTTATGCATGTTGGATCACTCTTTTAATCATGCTTTGATCCTTATTTTTCTATATTTTTATTTTTTAGAGTATTGTTGGAAGAGGGAGAGTGGAAACCAAAACGAGCTAGTATCTATGAAATAATAAGTTTACCATATTTTTTTTTGGATATACCCATATCAATTATTATTAATTCAAAAAGGTATTAATATTATAAATTCATTTTATCTAGGGAAAGTAAAAAAACTTTCTAAAATTTATAGGTAGTACTGAGAGTATCCTTTATATACATGATTGAAGTATTCAATGTTAAACCAATAATGATTAATTTTCTTATTGCATACCTAAATTCTAAATATCTTAAATGTAAGGATTAAAAACCCTACAAGTAAATAAATTAGTGTACTTTTTTTTGACATGTTCCCCATAGGTTGATCTTTTAGCTCTTAAACATGTTATAAGAAGTCCTAGTAAGGTTGTATACTTGATTTGAGCATACTAAGATAATTCAATCATATTAATATGATCTAGGAATTTGATTGAAGAGAGGGAGTTAGAACAAGCATTATTTTCACAATGAAATTAAAATGAAAAGAACACACTCAAAAACATGACATCTCTAGGCCTAGACACTAGGGGAGATTGGTAGTAAAGATGCATATGAATAAAAAACTAAAACATGAAAGAAACAATCCTTCACCTTCCTTGGATCTTCCAAATTATTCATAAAGTTGCTTACTTAGCTTTTACTTCAAAGGTCTTTGGAAATGGAGCTTTGAATATCTCTACCTCCTCTTGGCACCATTGGCTTTGTGGCTTTGGCTTGTAACTTTGGCTTGTGGCTTCTCTCAATAATTTCGCATAGTAAAACTATATCAAATGGCTCTTGAAATCATTTGGGCATTATAATTTTACATCAAGATAACTTCAAATTATGGTTGTGAGGCCTTCTATTTATAGATTTTTGCAATTGATTAGAGTGAACATAAACCCTCCATCTCAAGATGAAGATGTGTGGATAAAAATCCATTCAATTTTAGATGTTGAAATCAATAAATAACCTCATAAATATTTATGATAGAGAGGAATTAAAGAGGAATGGGATGTCTTAATCAGATATTTATTATAATTAAGGCTTGTGGATGCCACCCCATAAATTACCTCACCTGATGAGGTATATATTAGAAACTAATTTCCATTAATGAAATATTTATCAAGTTCCATTGACAATTAGCTTAAACGCTTCATTCAAATTAATTAGTCTTAAACATGATTTATCAATTTTCTTGCAAATATTAAAAATTGGTGCTCAAATTAATCAAATTGGTCAAAATGTTACATTATTGGATTAAAATTTGACCAGATTGGAATTATAAAGTGATGTTAGATGTGTTGGATCTGTTATACCATATAGTATGTTGCTAACAAAAATAAACAAGGGCATGTGTCTCATGCAATAAATTTGGTATAAAAGAGCAATCCAAAGTACCTAAGTACAAAAATTTCATTTTGACTCAAAACAATCTAATCAAAGTTAGTTATCTTTTAAAATGCATTTCCCCATTTAGGGATACATTGGCTAAAATAAACACTTGTAAATGAAAGATTCAAATCATTTAGTGTGTTTTAGTGCTTTTAGGCCAAATTGTGATATTTGATAGAAATTGGTCTGAAGGATGATCTGAGGTCATTGGTTGCCACTTTTAGGTGTCTACAATTTTCTCCTATTTGGTAAGGCATTACAAGTTATAGGCATAGTAACATATTCTCAAAGAATGAAAAGGTCTTGTATGCCTATAACTTCAACAATAATGGATGAACTATATGATTCCCCCTTAAGGGAATGGTTGGCATAAATATGTTTGTAAATAGTCCCTTAAAGAGAAAGAATTGAGATGAGGGGACCAAAAATATGAAGATGATGGGGTGAGAACACAATGATTTTCAAAAATAATTTAAAATAATTGAGAATGCAAGTGGGACAGTGTACAAGGATTTTCCCAAAGGTGGTTATAAGCATTATACCCCAATAGTGGAAATGTGGTATGATAACATAATGATTTGCCTAAAGGTGGTTATAATCATTGAGAAGATGGAGATTCCCTAGTTAGGACATACAAAAAGATAAAAATGTGTCCCTATTTAATCAAAAGAAAGTAAATTTGGTGATAAACACAAAGATTTGCCCAAAAGATGTTAAAATCATTGAAAAATATAGGTGGGATAGTGTACAATGATTTTCCCATAGGTGGTTATAATAATTGGACCATAGTTGTAGTAAACATGATTGATTAGCTAATGATGGAAAATATGATGTGGGGAAAGTGATACAGAGGATAAAAATGAATTGGGATAACTTACTAGTAGGGAAATGCTTAGATAAACTAAAAATTTAAAATTCATTCATTATTTAATTACTCTATTTAGGATATGATTGGAATTGGATCAGGATGTGACTAGGGTTGATGCCAAGGAGATGTTGATGTTGATGTTTCCATTACTAAGTATATTTTTGGAGTTTTAATTTTTATATAGCACGTGATGTTAGACCTTATGATAAAACACCATGAGGACTAGGCTAAAAGATGCATAAAGATTGACTCCCAAGATCCAATACTCAATAGTAAACAATGTACCAATGAGAAAAATAATGATGAAAATGTAGATATATGAATATGGATGGATTAAAGTATAAATGTGAAAGTAATCACATAATTAATATATTTAAACTGAATCAAGGCAATAGTACTAAAAGGAAACAAATGAATTCACAAACAACAAACAAAGAAGCAAAGAAATAAATAAATAAATAATGAATCAAATAATAGTTAGTTGTAATTCTAGTATAAAAAACATGACATAAATCACATGATGAACATTACGCTTAGAAAATAGGTGACAACTTAGAAAAAAACATGATGGGGGGAATAGAAGAAATCGAAGGGGTGACTAAGTTCTTTCCATATGCACTAGGCAAGTGGACAGTACCTATATAGTTCAATGGACATAATATCCAAAAAAAACTTTAGGCCAAATGTAGTTCTCCCATGAAATGGGAATAAAATGATAAATGATGAAAAGAAAATATGATGGATGTGATAGAATAATAGGAATGGTATTTCAAAATTCCAAGTGAATGGGATAAAAGGCCAAAAATTATGGGGAAAATAAGTGACAAGTGATTTGCTTGTGACTTAGTGAGGGTTCCTAGAATCCATAAGGCAAAGAAATGGTCATTATTTTTGGTTTTTCTAATGATTTTAAAATGTATTTTGGAATTTTTAAAGTATCTCAACTTGATCGAGAATGATGAGAGACTAAATATTCCAAGCTCACAAAATGGCAAGGGTGTTGCTTACGTTGCTCAAAAAATGGAGAAAATGTGGCTTAGGTTGCTCTCAAAATGGCAAGAGAGTGGGTAAAGTTTGACTAGGCTAACCTAAATAAGTATCAAGTGCTACCTACATAGTCCTAAGATGAGACCTCAATCCACTTGTAGTTATACCCTACAGTGGAGGAGTTTTATGAGTGTAGTAGCCAATTCAAATAAAATAGGCATAGTTCATCTGATGGCATAGCACATCATAAAAAATGGTTAGTAGGTCTGGTTAAGGCACAATAAATAAGTGTTGACCATAGTTTGTCTATAAGAAGTTATAACTAGGATACAATAGCATAAGTAAATACTAATTTTCCCTTAGGTGGTTATAATTAGTATCATGACAATGAAAAATAATGAAACAAGAAAGGAAGGAAGCAATTAACAAAATTCATCTTATTGCTCAAAAATACTACCTTTATCTAGAATGCTTGAAATATTTATTCAAATTGAATCTGAATCCTCTTGTTCAAAGTTATTATAGAACCAATGGAATGGAACCAAGGTTAATGTTTTAGGTATGAAGGTAGAAAAGAACTCAGTTGATTGGAAGGGTATGGTAGACTAGCTAAGTGATAGGGAAAGTGATAGGTTTGTAATGTTATAGGATGGTACAAAGAAGAATATTGGTAATATGGTACAAATTAAAATGGTCCTTATACATAATACACCATGTGTATGAAATCATAAATGCGTCATGTCTATAAATCAATCCTGGCTCAAAGAAGTTAAAGCTTACCTACACTTTTGATTGGGGATAAACTTTTTAGGTTGGAGCATGACCAATATGGGGATCTGTTAGACCTGATTAGGGGGTCACATGTCACAACACATCATGTTAAGAAGGGTTCCAAAGCATACAGTCTAATATAATTATTCAACAAGCCTAATGGATTCCTAAGGTTTAAAACAATTTACTTATTCTAATAACAATAAAGTAAATCTAATCTAGTTCAAACCAAAGAGTATGAAACAAAGTGGGGGGTTAGAAACAATAAAACAAATATCTAAACTAAAAATGTATTGGAAGACATATACTCACATAAATTTATACAAAATCCTAATACATAGGAGATGAATACAATTACATTATCTATCTACTCTTACAAAGGAGAAATAAAGTTAGGAATACTTACCTTTGAAGATGAACCTGCAGAGCCTTAATCTCTCCCTTGGCAAAGGTGATTTGCAAGAGATTGGTGTGGTATGTAAAGGTTACAAAGATAAATCAGATTTAGGTTACACAAAATATCTAAGTATCCAAAAGACTTCTCCACAAGACAAGATCCATATCTCCAAAGAAAGTATGGAACCCTAAGATTTATTCCTGAAGTAAATGTTCAATAATTAGATCTTCACTCACACTTCTCTAATAATTGTTATCTTATGAAATGGTGGGAAATGAGCTTGTATATATAGGTGGATCTTGCCTTAAATATTCTTAGGAAAATTGGCTATATAGGGTCGACCAAATCGACCCAGTGTGTTTTTCAGGGCAAATTGCTAGGTCTAAGCTAGGTCAGTCAAAAGGCTAATAAGACAAAAAAGTGAAAAATGCCCCTAAACTATATTGGGTCAACCCAGTATAGCCAACTATCCAAAAGGGTGATAAGGAAAGAAAAGGAGGATAAAAAGAGGCAAAAATTTAGAGGAGGTAGGACTGATAATAATAAGCTTAGGGTAAATGGTTTTAGGAGACAAGTGTGTATATAGCATGTGGTAAAACATACATAAATCTTATAAAGTACTGATGGTCTACCCACCCCTTTCTTAGTGCACCCATTAAGGTATGTACTCATAGAGATTGAGACTTGATAGGTTCCTAAAAGATATAAAGTGTTAGCAATAAATAATTTTTTTGAAAATATTATGTACATATATGTGCCTAAGTTGAAGCTCATCATGTGTCACATAAGTGCAACATGGGATGGTACGTAGAGATAAAACATGATAACACATAACACTGATGTTAAGTAACATTCAATAAGCAATAAATAAGATAAATTAAAGGATTGAATTGAAAACACATAAATTTAACTTACCTTAGTGTCTTAGATAACAAAAAAGTAGACTGTAAGAAATGTGAAGGTGTCCAATGTAGGGATCACTAGATGAACCTATAAAAGTTAGTGCCAAAAAATGGCCAAAAATAAAAATCATTAGAAAATAAACATGTGGCAATGGGAATAATCTCTACATCATTACAAATCTAATGCATTTTATGGTTTAAAATTTGGGTGAGTAGAAATAAAGATATAAGTAAAATAAGGAGTTTGTAAGATAATAATTGAAAGAATTGAGTTTTGAATAGTGTTTTTAAAATAGGAGAAATGACAAGTCATTTGTTATTTTGACTTGTAAATGAGAGGAAAGAGAGATCTAGAGAGAAAGAAAGCTAGGATGGTAAGGATATGACATGCTAGGCAAGAAGAGGCTCTAGAGGTAACAACAAGTGCACTATAGGTATACAACTAAGAATCTCAAACTAGTTTTTGAAATTTGTATTGAATTAAGTGATTTTTTAGTAATTTTGAATTTTAAGCATTTATAGATGTCAAAATGAGGTAAAATAAAATTAGATTCTAGGGGTAGAAAATAGGAAGATGATAATTGGGTTTGGAAGGTTTAGGAATAAATTGAGAAGATAATAGTTTTTTTTAAAAATGCAAGGGGTCAGTAGGCAAAAATTATTGGGTTGCCTTAGTCAACCCAGAAGACTAGAGAATAAGTAGAATCCACATTGTTGATCTAGTAGGTATGGGTCCACCCTATATAATCTATAGGCTAAAGGCCTAGTTTGAAGTTACTAGGTGGTTTGGAAGGTACATAATGGAAACTCGACACTAGGGAGGGTCAAATAAGGGGGTTGACTCATATCTTTGAGTCAACTACGTGAAAAGATAGGAAAATTTTGGTCAAACTAGTTTTGACCAAAGGGATAGAATAATACAAAAAAATCATTCAAAACGTCAAAAGAGAGCTCAAATGGCCTAAAATGACCAAGAAGGATAACAGAAAGCTAAAATGAATAAATTAAAGTAATTTTAGACTTTTTTCATTTTAAAATGTAAAAGGAATATAGTTTGACTATACATGACATGGAAGAACTACTATATCCTTTATTGTTTTTTAGGTGTAAGGGTGATGGAGATTTTAAAGACTTGTGGATGTCACATGTTTACCAAAATTATTAGATAGGTTATCAGATGGAGATAGGGCTAGATTAGGATCCATTGATCTGGACAAGATAATAGAGATGTGTTAGATCCCCCTCAGTGCTTACCTATTAGTCATGTTCCTTAGTTATTGAGAATTATTGACTAACACCTTCAAATGGGAGGTGACTGGGGATACAGTAGAGGTGGCTATCATGATAGAATATGTCCATGCCATCTTACGGTTGCCTATATTAGGAGCATAGGTGATCATAGGGAAACTAGATAATCTAAAGGAGAGGAGAGCCTTAGTCATGTGGGCTACAAGCTTAAAAATGATATTAATAGGTAGGAGAGTGAGTATTGTTAATGTATATCCATCATAAATTATAGATATCCAAAAATATATGATAGGACTTCTAACACAATGGGTGTTATGCCATAAGTCAGATGGCACGATACCACTATCCATGGTAGCCTTGAGTAGGATGATGTTGGAGGAGCAAGTTCTATATGATCTAGGATATATCGTCTAGGTCCATCTCATACATGATCTATATGAGATGTTGGTTAGAGGGAAGAGGACCATAAGACAAATCATATTATTGAAAGCTTGTATATATGAAAGGTTTCCTAGGTATCACTTAGCTAAGTTACCCCATGTGGTCAAAGATAGGTCATCTCAAGTGCAGAGATGGAGGGAGGATCTAATAGCATGGGTCATGCCCCATGTGCCACTATTATAGTTAGTGAGATGTAAAAACATCATGTGGTAGCTATATGAGCACATAATAGTTACATGGGTCAGTTGGGACATAGTTACACTAGTGATAGAGAGGATACAGGTGATAAAACACTATTTATGGTGGAGAGAGCCACATCTAATGGCACTAGTGATAGCTTAGATGGGCCTATCACATCTAGTGATATTGATACTAATGCCCAAGTAGTGGGATCAATATGTGAGTGAGCCATAGGGGAGGAGAGGACTAGGGAAACTAGTAGTGATGCTGACACTGAGGCCACATCAAAAGAGACCATAGATTAGGTGCGTATGATGAGGTATTGATTAGGAGGATAGGGATACCAACATAGAAATATTAGATATACCATTACTAGCTCCATATCAAGAAGAGCAAAGACCACAAAAGACATAACATCGATAGAGACAGGAGGTAGAGGAAAGAGTGGAGATTATTACCATCTTGAATGACCCCATAAGTGAGCTAGAGGAGATGATAGAGAGACCACTTAAACACAAGTTAAGACTAACACCAGACATGATAACTAGGTTTGAGATAAGGATCTAGCCTAAAGAGGAAGTGCTAGGAGCCCATGTAAATGGGGAGATTATTCTAGCTGATTGCATAGATGATAAGACCATAGTAGTTGAGACATAGATAGGGAAGAAGAGATGGTTAAATTATTGATTATATTGTTTAGATGGATAGATAGATATTATGAGATATAAAATTGGTCTAATATCCATCTTATGGGATTTTTTAGGTGTAGGTGAGGATGAGGATTAGAGATGGGGGTCCTTGGTGAGAGGAACACTCCATGACATCCTAGATGATACTATTTAGCCATAATACCCCATGACACTTAATGATATGAGTGTACCATCTATCTTAGCTCATGTGAGATGGTTTAGATTAGTTGGAGATGTAGTGAGGTAGATATAGGAATATAATGAGAGGATGCATCCACATGTAACAATGGGTGTAGGGGATCTATAGGCATGGAAATACCTAGTATATAAGACAACTATGTGTCTAGCTATAGTAACACAAATGATAGAGATCTAAACCTAGCTCGTGGATTTATAGATGTAGGAAAGACACTTTTAGGGATAGGTAGAGGGATTGAGATCTCAGATGGCCTCCTTACAACATAACATATGGAGTATTCAAATAGAGGCCTTAGTAGGCTATGTGGCTAGGCCATGCAATAGATATGATGGGATCCAACAATAAAGCTGGGACATTGTACATGGTTTCATTTATTATATCAAACTCATGATATATATATATATATATATATATAATTCAAGTAAATTATTGTTAGATGTGTATGGTGTCATCATCGTTTATTATGGTTGTTTATTATGGTTGAGGTTCTGGATGCTTAGGATATATTTCTTTCTAGCACATGTATTTAACTTTGTTGGAAATTCTATAAGAATTTTTTGATATGTGGTTTATTTTCTAGTTTTATGAAAAACACATGCATGGTTAAAAAGAAATAGGCAATAAGGACCTAGAAAAAAATAATCAATCAAAAAAATATACTACACACTATTTTAAGATGGGAAATGTGTAATAGCATGAAATGACTAAGTATAAAGAACCAAGAGAAAGGAAAACATGATGGTAAAAATTAATTCTTTTAAAACTAATATGAAAGATATTTTCACCAAATTAAAACAAGTAAAATCATACTAATATCATGTTGAGAAGTATGAAAAATAAAGAAATAAAATATAATATATGTAAAAAGGCACAAATGGTAATAAAAACAAATTAATTAAGTCAATCAATTATAGTAAATAATGTTGGGAATTATAAAATAAAAATAAAACTACAAAAGATTTGTCTTAAATTGATCATACTAATTCAAGTGGATAAGTATGAAAAATTCAAGAAATGGTTGAAATGTTACACACACTCAAAAAATAAGAAGATAAAAAAAGTGAAATAAAAATGAAGTAAGCATAAAACATAATAAATCAATATGGGAAGCATGTAAAGTGATGTGTAACTTCATAATCGATCAAATCTTATCTCAAATTTGACACATGTAATTTGGATGGTGACTTGGGTATTGGAAAATTTTGTGAGGAGGGTTGGGTCCTATCCATGGTCTTACAGTGTAAATTGATAAAGATAACACCACTCAGGTGGAATAAACAATAAAATTAGTTAATCAAGGATGTGGTTAATAGGAAGGAAAAAATGGTAAGTTATGAGGATTGTCAAGTCCTATCCATGGTCTTATAAAGCAACTCAAAAATGAAATCCCAAGGGGTGTGACTAGTAGACAATAATATTTCTTGAGAGGAAATACAAGGGATATAATAAGTGAAAAAAAGGAGTGTAAAAATCAAGACTTAGGAATCTTATGAGAAGACCTTAGGAGGCAAGAGGCATACTAGGGACATGAGAAGACACTAAGTGACTAGTGGTCATCTATGTACAAAGGAAACCTATTCTTTATAGACACAAAGATTTGTAGGTAACTAAGTGTGTTACTAATATAAACTCATGAAGGTATATTTATAAAAGAAAATTAAAATGGACCTACCTTCCCATGACATGTTCTCCATTCTTTATGACCCCTTACAGAACCATTGGTCTACTACAAAGATTGGGTACTTACATGAGAAAGTATGTAGAACTATAAGATTTTTTTATTCTATTTTTATAATCTACTATCTTACCACACCCAAAATGACTGCATCTCTACCATGATGCCAACTATGGAGTTTGATATTCAAGTAGAATAAGGATATGTGATTTAAATCATGTCTTTTAGTGAGATTAGAATTTTAAGAATATTTTTATCTTTTTATATCATTGCCTTTTATTCAAATGATTTGGATTTTCAGTTTCCTTTTAAGGATTTTTAAGATTCTTCCTCCTTATAAATTTATAATGACCTATCATGAGAGAGATAGTGATACACACTAATGAGTTGTAAGTTAAGGCTAAAATAAGCTAAGTAACCAAAGATAAAGACTGACTAGGACACTTAGGCTTGAAAATGAACTAGCATTTGATCTCAAAACTCAACCATTTATATGCTTAGTTTATGGATAAAGGAAGAAGGGAAAAAGGAGATCCAAATTGGACTGGTAAATGGGGATGGTAATGAGATAGATTATTTTCTAAGTGATCACATGGTAAAGGGAGATAATAACCAAGGGGAACAAGGTAAGTATAACCAAATCACCATGACAAATTATCTTACGAAAAATAAATATAAGAAAGAAAAACAATAATAAAGATACAAGAAGAGAGTTTTGAGAAAAAATTCTAAGGAAAAGGGAAGGGAAATAAATGACAAATAAAATACAATCACAAGTAAAATATAAAAGATAAGCAAGATATGGTAAAAACAGCAATAAATCATGATATAACAATATAAGATAATTATACATTTGACATAGTCTCAAATGATATAACAATATAAATAACATTGGATCACATGTCTAATCCAATATAAATGTGAAAGCACCATGCATGTGCTCATAAATACTAGTAAATATATCCACAAACATTATCCAATATATCAAATAAGTCCCTATGAAGCTATAGTCAAAATGATACTAAATTTTTATCAATCTTTAATGAATATTAGGCAAATACTTATTTTTTATCTCATCAACTAAAAAATTAGGAATGCTCAAAGGATCATACCGAGGAGGAAAATTAGGTAAAGATTGGTCAGGAGAATGCATGGGAGAAAGATCTATGAGAGGATAAGGAATCACCAGTGCATAAGGATCCATAAGTGAATAACTCATGGGTGGAGAAAGATCCATAGGTGAGGGAAGGTCCACATGAAGGGATCATAGGTGGAGGCATAGAAGGTGGTGAAGGGAACATAGGAGGTGATGGAACCACTATAGGTGGAACCATAGGAGGAGGAGGAGGAGCCTTCTTATGGGAATGACCTATGGGAGGGTTGGTAAAAGGTCTAGGAATGGTTATAAGGTGATCTTTGAGACGTTGTTTTAGGATGCGATAATGATTAGTGTGAGGGATTCCATAGAGATGCCATAGACAATATACCTCACCATACTTGTGGAAATATTTATGAAGTACCTTTAGTGAAGTATGGCTTTATCTAATGATGAGGAAGAAGGATGTAAGCTATCAATATATTACCACAACTTGTGACAATGGGTGTAATAATGGTTATTTATCCCATAAAAGCAAAAGATACTCTTGTGAGTAGTTATAGTAGAAGAACTCATAGAAGGAGATAAAATAGGAGTAGAAGAAGATAAATAACACTCATTGGCCCATTTCGTGGGCATAAGAGCCATCTTAGGCAAAGGTAACAAACCATCACCAAGGGAGGGTGACTATGAGGAAGGCATATAACTAGACTGGATGGAAGAATCAATATCATTAGAAGTAAGGGTAGTATAAACAATAGTAGGAGTGTAAATAGGATCAACTATATCAAGCATGGGAAGAGGCCCAACTATAATAGGCTCTACTAAAGGAGGGGCAGTATTTACAAATGGTCTAAACTAGCTATGAGGGTTAGGGTACCTAGAAAAATAATAAGGCCTAGTCATAACATGATCCATGAACATAATCTTATGTGGTTCCCCATAAAATAGAAGTGTCATTTTCATATTTCCCCAAAGATAAAGGGGGAAAATACAAAAATTAGACACTATATGTAAATGAATATGATGAGATGCATGAAAAGACTTAAGTAAAGAAGAATGATAATAGATAATCTTAGCATCAAGGGGATGTACAAGATGACCTAACAATGGATCATCTAAGGAATAACCATCATCATAATCTGAGGTATCAAGATCAATGACACATGTAGGGATAACCTTGTCATCCAATGAAGCATGGTAAATAGAATGCCTAGTATTGGTCAAGACTAAAAGAATGTCATTGTAAGGAGGTTTGTAAGAATGAGGATGCAAGAAACTAGGTAATTACGAGATGAGATGAGGTGAGAGATTGTAACTTTTGATCTTTAAATTAATCTCATCAAGCTCATCATCATCAAAATCTTAAATATTAAGAGGAATGTTACTAATGAGCTTGGGATTCCCATTATAATCATGGGTTGAATTAATAGGCAAGTTGAGATGTTGATACTGATGAAATGGAACACTTGGTAAAGGCTCAAGAGTAATAATATTAAAGACACCAAAATATTAGAATTTTTCAAAATTCCAAGGGTTAGTGTCACCTTAAATCTTATAAATGGATCCATTGTAAGGGAATTTAATAGCATTATAAAGTGGAAGAAGTGATAGTTCTCATGTGATGAGTCCATGGCGTACCAAACAGTATGGTATAAGAAAGGGGGAAATTAAATATCATCACCTTCATGGTTAGTGATAGGTGAGATGGTAATTAGAAGCCACATGCAACTTAGAAAAGGCCTTAGCCTTATATTGTATCCTTGGAATGCGATATGTGTAGACCTAAGATTGCATTTAGAATATCCAAGACTCTTAATGAAATAAAGAGAAATGACACATATGCCAAAACCCTCATCAATCAATACAAGATTGACTTGGATATATCTAATTTAGATTATAATAAATAAGGGATGATCATCTACATGAAGTAGAATCTCATCAGGAATCAAAGATGTGATAATAAATCATAGAGAAAGAGAAGTGTCTATAGTTTCATCAAAATTGATAGACATCTCTTCACAATATTATAAAACACTAACTTCAAAACTAAATAAAGTTGCCTCCCATCTTATGAGAGGAGGGAGGGTGAGGGACATTAATCCCAAATACGAGCTACATGAGATGGTTTCTATGACATGGGGAAGTCCTCATAATCTCAATAAATGGAATTTGGGATGGAAGCTTAGTGAGTTCCATTATGGGATCCCACTCATCATATCCCATAATAAGGTTATTAGATATAGGTTTTTAATGGTTAAGGAGGTCCTCAAAATGAGGACCTAAAGTACATTGGAATTTTTGTTGCTAAAAATAAGAATAAGGTTTGAAACAAGGTGGTAAATGATGTTCAGATGATAAACTAGTTGGTATGTTGAGAATTAGGAGAAGTGTTAGTATAGGTTTGATTATCATTAGCATTGGAAGACGATGGAAGAGTGGTAGAAGTAGAAAGGGATTTGGTATCTATGAGAGAATAAAAAATTGGGTCATCAAAATTGATAAGATATTCTTACTCCAACTCACTTATATGAGTTGGAAAAGAATCTTAGATAACATAATATGTCGTATGGAAAGGAGGAGTGTAGATAGGTTGGGAATTAATGAAAGCCAACACCCTTCACATATTACTCATGATAACCACATTCTCTTTAGAAGTTGGTTCAATAATAATTTATACATTATTGGTGGAAGGGGTGGGTTTGTCTTGATTTTATTGGATAGGTTGATGATTAGGTGGAGGATGCTTATAGATATCCAAATGATAATTTTCTTGATTCAAGGCTTGATTTTTATCATTTGATTTATATTACTTGAAAGCAATATCATAGGCTTTTTTATGCTTACAAATAATGGAATCATGATCAAAATTAGGTCCAAAAATAAAATCTATATATAAATTACAAAATCATCTACAGGTCTCATGAGAATTACCCCAACTAGTTTGACACTAACAAAACTTGTTAGGATTATACCAGGATTTCATAGGATGGGTAGGGTCAAGATCTTTTAGAAGAGGCTTGGGTAGACACTTAAGTAATTTATATGAGGATATAACTTTGTAAACATTGATTTTATTGGGTGAAGATAAATAAATATTATTATACTTTTGAGAAGAAGCATATGGTTCCAAAGAATGTTTAGGAACAATAACTTGAATATTGGGAATGGTGTCATAAGAATCGATGACACCATCATTGGTGATATTGAATTTTTTATTCTTAATTAATAAATGAGGACCCATAAAATGTTGGGGTGGCTCAAATTGATGCATTAGGAAATATTGTTTTTTATCTTAGTTAAGATCCTCCTCCAAGGTATGTGGAGAGAGTGAAAAATTGATTTTGAAGTTTAGGAAAGAGAGCATTTGTAAAGAGATGAAAAAGATTGTCATCCACCATGTTATGCTCACATTTTTTTGACAAAGTTTTCCATATCTTGATAAAGGCTTGGGAAAATTCATTCTCATGTTGTTTTCAATTAATGAAATGGGACAAAGTGTTTTTAGGAATATCATTAGTTTGGAATTCTTGAACTAAAGCATTTGCTATGTCCCCCAAACTAGAAATGAAATTAGCTTGAAGTTGATTATACCAATCCAAGGCATCACTTGTGAGAGTTTTGAATAGTAGCTTGGTATAAAAAAAGGTTTTTAGTTCGACCTAATCCTTGTAAATATTTCCAAATGTTTTAAGGTGAAGGGCAGGATCAGTTGACCCATTATAAAAAATTGTAGATGTTATACTTCCTATATAAATGTTGGCAATTTGAGTAGTGAGATGCTTAATTGTTTTGTTGACTAAATGAGGTTAAGGAATGATATTTCCTTCAGAATATAAAAGAGGAAGGGGGAAATTTTGGTTATGTGTGTATCAAGCCATTGGTTGTGGATGAGATTAAAGATTAAGAATGTGGTTTTGCATTTTTAACATTTGATTTGTGTTATGAGATTGAAAGGTGTTAATTTAATTGAGAGTTTTTAACAAAATTTGATGTGTTTTATTAAAATTAGAATCATTAGAATTAGTATTTATGCTATTATTAGTGGCTTGTGTACCATTATTAGTGTTAATATGAGATTGAGAAGAATTGTGAGAATTTGAGGCACTAGTGGAAAAATTTGCTTGTGAAGTAAAAGATGGATTAGTGAATGGTTGAGAGGAATAATAAATAGAATCATGATTTCATTGGGTAGAAAATAATGAACTAGTATAATAATTAAGGATGGTGAATCTTATGATAGGTCCACTAGATGTTGAACCTATCATGTTAGTGGGGATACTAGGCATGTAGGTAGAAGAGGTTAGAGAAGAAGATTGCATGGCATAAGGAGTCAAAATTAAAGGAAGAGGTTGAGAACCAAATAAAATATTACCTATAAATATAATATTTAATGTAGGAGCAGGTGAATGAGGCTCTTTGGTTTGACCACTAATCATGAGGTTCTAAATGGTAGAAGCATCCTTTCCTCTATGTTGAGGAAATTTAGAAATAAAGAAAAGCATTTTAGGAGTATACTCTAACTCAATTTGGTATTATAATGAAAAAATAGGATTATGATATAAATATGTATGAGGAGGGGCCCATAGTTCATTGTGCAAGTGGAAATATGAACATTACTAGCATCTAAAAGAGGAGTTCTGCTCTATCTATGGGAGACCGTATTAGGATTGGTAAATTTCATCATGTCTATTGACTCTAACTTAGTGTCATTATCCAATATAAATTTAATTATGAAGGGAAAATAAGAGAGATGAAAAACTAAAGTTCAAAGACATTATTTAAACTATACATGGTCTACTGGGTCGATCCAGTATAGAAATAGGGATTGTATAATTGTACAAGATTGAGTGAGTCAATCGAATACATTATATAGAAGGTATAAAAGATATTGGGTCAACTGGGTTAATCTAGTATAGCAAACAAGGAATTTAAGAAGCCTAAATATAAATTAAAAGATGAGACAAGATAAGTTTACATGTGATATAAAGTAGTAAATATTGAAAGGAAATAAATAGTCAATTCGATTAATGATGGCCAGTCTAATTTAAATAGATAACACAAGGTTTTGCCCACATAATTGAATAAATAGAAAAAAATTGAAAAATAAAGCTAACTAATTGGTCAACTTAATTTTTAATTAGATTATTTAGATATGATTATAAATGTGATTGGAAGTATGCTATAACCAAGGTACTAAATATCAATCTAAACATAGTTGCAAGTAGTTTGGGCTGAAAAGGATTATAGTGGAAATGATACAAGCTTGATATTTCCTTCATGTATTTCAACTATAGAATCTTTGTGAGTTTCAATATAGGATTTAAAATCTTCTATGTATGGGGACAGCCCTAAATTTCTATCTTTCCTCTTGGACTAGGTATATACTTCTTGTATTTCCTCCACTATTAACCCTCTCTTGGTCTCATCTTCTATCATCCTCTTCCTAACCCTCTATACACTATTTATATTTAATTTTAGTGGGAAATTTTGTGATTACTAGTTTAGGCCTCTTAGAAGCTTTTGATTGCATATATATTGCCCACTATGGGAGGACTAGTTGGCCTAGATCTATGAGTTGACTATTTTAAACTATAGTCTCTACCAATATTTATCCTAATATCCATCTTATATTTTCTTATAATAATGGATAAAAAATTGAAGGCTAAATTATTTTATACCAATTTTCTCCACCATGCTATGCTAGTGGGCGAACTATGTAAACTAGCTTCTTTCTCTCAACATTTTTGGTTGTTATCACCATAGTATCTTAAGAGGAACTAGGGGGGAGCACTATTAAACCTAGTTGAGTAGATGATATATAGATTTTTGGAATTTATACTACTCCACTCACCTTCTTTTTTGTTATTTATTTTTGTTCTTATAGGGGTTGGGTTAGTAATGAAAGAAACAATAATAGTAATAGTAGAAATGAATAAAAAGGATACTATTAGAGGAAGACTAACTGGGGAAATAAAAATAAAAATGGTAGACGAATGATCATATACTTTTTGAACTATCAAGACTAGGTGGGAAATTTGTTTTATAGGAATAACCTCTACCTTGTGGACCAACACGGGAGTGGGACTAGAAGTACTAAGTAAAATAGGATCAAATGTACTAATAGTAGAAAGAGAAACATGAGATACAATAAGGTTAGTGTAAATTGAAGGGAATAATTGATCACATAATGGATATTCATATAGTGATTTTTTCCCCTTTATATTTGAGAGACTCAAGATCTTAGATCTATGAAGTTCTTCCTCCTCATCAGTAAACTCTCCTCTAGCTACTTCTTGTGTGGTTATCTCTACTAATGGTAATTTAATGGTTGGGATCTATTGAGGGGATTGATCCCTCAACTTACTCATGTATCAAATGGTCATATTAATACTTATTTAAGGTGCCTCTTTTGTGTTTTTGGTTGATATAACCATAATATATACCTTTGTGACTAATGCAACATCTTACTAGGTAGGTCCCTTAGAATCTAAAGAGTCAAGACAAATAGGTTTATCTTATTTTAGCCCAAGTGAGGTATCATGCACCCCTGACTCCTTTAATATTTTGAGTGTCATAGGGGATATTTGGAAATATTTACCTGGATCATTTATTAGCTGAGAGGGTTTATTGACTTATAATTCTAATTATGTGCCTCTGCTATAAAAATAAATAGTTTCCCTTGAATAATTTTCAAGAGGTTTTATTTAAAATTAATTGATTATACACTTTCCATAACCTGGTCATCATAATTAGCTTTTAAGAATAATAAATAAAGGTCATAGGGCTCATATTAATAGTCAATTCCAAGTCCTTGTTTGTGTTTCTTTTCCTGACCATGTGGATCCCAATCCTTATATGGTAATGTGGCCAATGAATAATATTCCTTGTACCTAACTACTTTATAGAAGTGATTTTGATTTATGTAGAACATCCTCTGAATAATAAGATGGGAACCATGAAAGTAATATTTCTTGATATTATGAATGTATTCATTAATACCCCACCATAACTAGTAGGCAAATTCTGGCTTCAACATTTTTTTGGGGACATACATGGGGAGGCATAGAGGTATTATGTTGTGGTCTATAACCATGATAAAATAGTAATACTCATACAACCAGTAGTATCCCCCAATAAAAATGTATCTACAACTATTTTTAATATCCTAGGTATGGGAACTTAGGCATATCCATCTATACCTAGGGGTAGACATCCCCAGAAATGCACACAATGTTGAGAGTGTACGCGTATATGTGCATGAAAGAATAAGAATCACATATAAAATTCTTGATACAGTTTGGAGTGGGATTATAAAGTGAGATATTATGAATGTATATTATTCTAATGAATAAAACAAGGAGGTAATAAATCATATATAAATGACCTCCCTAAGGTCTCTTATCCTTGTGCAATATTTATTTTTATAGCCTTGCTCTGATTAGTTCACTTAGACTAAATGTTAACTGTGAGGTCACTAGTAAATTAAATAATGAAATCCAATCTAGGTGAAGGAATTTGAAGTTTGGATAGCCAAATAACATATTTAATAAGGCCATCCCATTTTAGATTCTAATTCTAAATTTGGTCTTTGGTGTTAGCTACTTATACTTTAATTTGGTAGTTTCCCCAGGGAACATATAACTATTGTGTGTCTTCTCAATGGTGTTTTCTCTTCCATGCTAATACCCTATGCAAATAATAAGTGTAATATGAAATTGGGAGATAGAGGCACCTTTGAAAATAATCACCTAAAATGTAAAAAATGACTATTTTGTGCTTGAAATCATGTAAGAACACTCATGTTATTTTCCCAATGAAGAATAAGTCTAATAGGTGTTCAACGTAAGGCATGACCTCTAGATTTGTTGTTTTGAAGTGTAACCCTTGATTCTTGAATGGTATGAGATCTACATCCAATTCCTATTGAACTAGAGTCAAATTTTCTGTGTATATGAATGTTAACCTAGTGTATCACCACCAATAATATTGATTAGTTTTTACAATCTTTGTTGAATACTGTAGTCCAAATAATGAAACCTTATATTTATTTAAATCTTTGATAGAAAATTTTGAAGAGGGAAAAATTCCATGGAAGGTTCTAGATGAGTATGCCATTGCTATTTGACTATGTTGATACTAGTTTGGTTTGAATATTAGCTGGTCGGCTCTCCTAAGTATAGTATTAGGTTGGAAACATTAGTAGCTAGGGATTAATCTTAGGGGATCAATTAAGATCATAATCTAGCATGAGAACAATGGGCACATTGTTAGTAAAAATATTTTCATATAGCTTTAACATTTATTTCTAATTCATGTTCCATTAATGTCTAATGTCTAATGTCTATGACTTTGATTTGTTTGTTCAATTTGAACTTTGCCACTTCATTTGGTAGGTATGCCACATAGGCATTATTTATTCTTACTAAGAGTGCCACATCATTGCATTTTTCCAAGTTTCATTTTGTCACTTATGTAGCTTTGGTTTACCATGCCATAATGAGTTTGGTAGTTGGGAGTTAGGAGTTAGGATATAATAATGTTTATGAGGTGGAGGACTATCCCAAGCAAAAGTTTTGAGCACCTTCATAGAAGACTTAAATAAGTCTAAGGAAGGCCCAAAATAATTTCACCAAATACATTAATGATATAAACACTTTCACCAAATAACAAAATGTCATGTGTTCTTATCAAACAATTTCATCAAACAAAATCACCAAAGACAAATTATTGGCAAGTATTGTCATTGATATCAAATATTGATGTCATGTGTGTATTGATGTCAAAGGTAATGATAAAGTGTTGATGTCATGATGATAATTTTTAGCCTGAAGTTGTGCAAGGTTGGATTTGGATTCATATAAGCTAAAGTAAGTATTGTTTGATGATTATGATATTTTATTTAGTGTTTTGATGTGGTTTAATGTCAAGCAAAGAAGATAAGCATGTGAATAATGTGTTGGCATAAGCTTGGTAGCCTAGTATGTAAACATTGATCATCAATATATGATTGGATAGGAAGTTGATTAATGTTATAGATGATGAGACCATATTATATAGGTCCTATGGGGTGTCAATAGTGCTTAAAATACTTATGGGAATGCATTGGGTTTATCTAGTTCTTTATTATGGTCATCTAGGCATAGTTGCTTTTGTGGTAGAAAACTCTGAGTAAGTAGTTTGATATCATCATATTTCACATGTGGGAAGGTTATAGGATCATCTTGATATATGGATGGATTCCCATTTATGATGAGATAATATGTTCAATGTTTTAGGTCATGAGGTTGAGCACAAAAAAGTTATTAAGTTTCAAATTTGGCTTTCTTGGTAGATTGCAGAGGTTTCCATACTTAACCAGAACATCACTACACTTCATGTAGATATGTATGAACCAGTAAGTTTATGAATTTAATTTAGGTACACATAAAATAAATAATGGTCAAAATTTTATATTAAGATGCTATTTATAGTTCCAAGAGGCCACCCTAAAATTTTGAAAGACTTGAAGTGTTGTTTAGCTCAAGTTATAATGCTTCAAAGTTGCTTTAGTAGATTGTGATGGGTTAGAGGCTATCAAATATAACCATGTCTAAGACTAAGGTCATTGGTCTAAAAGATCCAAAGGTAAGTGCTTAATAGTACATATTGAAATCAATGACATGTGTTAAGTCAACATGTCAAAGGCTTCATGTGCAAGTGATAAGTGTAAAAATCTTACTACTCTAAAAGAAGATCAATGGTGAGAGGTGGTTCATACTAATAGAGATAAATGGTGTAGGAAAAGTCAAAGAGTCAACAATGCATGTGAGGATACTATGTGGCACAAACATAAGGAAATATTAGTAAAGTGGTAGAAAGGCATGAAAGGGTGCCAAGTATCATAATCTCAAGAGTTTTGAGAAAGATATAATGTTTGACACTAAAAGGTAAGGACCAGGCTAACCCTAAAAGATTGACAATATGAATTTGGTCAATATTTCAAGGGTGCATAACATGAGATCAACATGTTTGAAGTTTAACAGTGAGTAAAGGTAAAGACTGAGCCAATTTTGAGGAAGATTCAAGATGTGTATTTTTTTAAATCATGAGAAGGAATGAAATTTTAACTAAGTGATTGAAGTTTAACAATTGCTCAGTGACCATTAGAATTCAAATATTTGAATTTGTGAGGGAAGACTAGTCTATAGTTTTTGTGATATAAATTTTGATATATGCATAATTTCATCATGGTATAAAACAAAGTAGTATAGGACTTCAAGTTACATCTATAAATATTCATTTTAAGGTTTAAATGTTTTTACATTCAAATTTATTGATCTCCAAATTTGACTATGTGTTCATCTGTGCTATGTAAGTAACCCTAGAAAGGTAATTGAGTTGTTCTTGATGATATTTTGATGTTTCAAGATGAGATAACTATTAGAGAGTGTTATAAACTCCATAAATACCATATTTATGGATTTTTAATTTTTGATCAATCCATATTTAGTATGAAAAAATTCATAAAAGTTGACTATGTATTTTTTCATGGTGGTTATTTGCATATAATGGTGTTTTAGCAAATTTAGCTTTAGCACAAGGGTGTTGTGATGATTTTTATCACTTAAGGATGACCTATAGATTGTGCATAATGGGTTCATATATTTCAAATTCTTCTTGTGTTCTTATTTTACTTGAATAAGTGTGAAAAAGGTGAATGGGTCTTCATAGAACCTAAAAATTGACATAGGCCTATTTGAAAGATGGTTGTGCTTAAAGGTGGCCCATATTAGATGCCTTAAGGGTGAAGGCATGTGTTGTTTTTGATAAGGAAGGTTCTGATCATAATAATCATGAAGACTCTATAAAATGTGAAACAAAATGTGATGGTTTATAGGCTTGTTGGATATATGTTAGAGTTATGGATAGAGTGTGCCTAGTGGATGGGTTGTAGAGCAAAGCAGGTTGATGACTATGTGTATGACTTGTAGGACATATTTTTAATGTTAAGGTTATTACTCTTATATGTTTAAATATTGAGAATGAGTGAAGAGATATAGAGTAATCTAAAAGGTGGTTTTGGATGTTTGTGGTAGTGTGAAGAAGTGAAGCGGATGATATACATTGTATCTACTTTAGATTTGTAGGTAATCAATAATTAAGAGATGTTAATTTCATAGGTTTTGGGAGAATTCTCAACATCTAGGTCTAAAGGACTTGACCAATACGTGGTTAGAAGTACTTGATCATCTTAAGGGTAGGTACTCCTTGTGAAATAGGTGTTTCACTAAATCTAATTAGATGGACTTGACCATTAGGTGGTCAAAAAAACATGATAATTATAGGGGTAGGTTCTCCATATAAAGTAGGTGTTTCACAAATTATGGTTAGAAGGCCTTGACCAATCTCATTTTTATGATCATCTTATAGGATAATTAGTCCATGTGTTTGCAGGCTTGAGAATAGGTTGTATTCCCTAAGAGGGTTTCCGACATAGATCTTGTATTGTGTGTATGATCTTGAATTATCTATTGTTTATTATTATGAATGACTTGTATATTATATGAATTCTTGTGGTGATTGAATAAGGGTTTAAAAGGATTGTAATTGAAATTAAAATATATTGAATCACTAATTCACCTCTCTCTCAATGATTATACCTACAACAATTAGTATTAGAGAGGGTCCTTTGGAATAAGATTAATATCTTGAAGGAGATCCTAAGTAGCACAAGATGGCTAAGAAGTTGAAAAATAATAATTAATAGTGTAAGGCTATGATCAAGTTACTTGAAGATCATATATGTACTTTGAAGAAAGATGCCAAAGATGATGAGAAAGTTATCAATGATCTCAAGCTTTAGCTAGAAGATGCCAAGGAAAGTTTGATTTAAAAATGGGAAAGTTGTTTAAATGAAAAGGACATCATCTATGATGAAATATTTTTCCATGATAGTGGAAAAGAAGAAGTGTTCTATGATAGTGAGGAAGAAGAAGCAAATCTAGTGGTTAACTTCATAAAGAGGAATCATAAGATGAGGTATGTGATCAAAGTTATTAAATCACAAGTCGGTTCTCTTGAGTGAAGTTTGTTAGGAAAGACCAAAATAGATGAGAAGTATCAAGAGATGAATAGGTTTATTGAAAAGAAAACATGTAGATTGAAAGATGACATGGCTAAAGAATCCAAGGAGGATAAAGAGATGATCAAATATCTTAGATTTTATTTAGAGGCTACATGTTCTAGTTTACGAACTAAAGGTGATGAGTGTAAATAGGTAAAGGTTGATATGGAGTCATTAAAGAGTGGGCATGATATTGTTTTATTCAAGTTGGATAAGATTGAAAATAAGAATGAGAATCCTGAGTATGTCAATGAGAATACAAGTTTTGAAAGTGATACAAGAAGATCTATTAGACAACTAAATGCTTCAAGGTATTTTTTTTATTCCATGGTAATTATATACATGTAATAAGTATGGTCATAGAGCCAAAGATTTTAGAAGGAAATTATTCAAGTATGGACATTCATGGATATATTATAGAAGGAGATTTTGGCCAAAGATTGATCACAATTCAAATCTATCAAAAGGTATGAATGATGTTATTTGTTTCATTTGTGATAAGAAAGGTCATATTGTTATACTTTGTCCTAGTAAATTTAATAATACCTCAAGTAATTTGAATAAATAAGAGACTCCTAAAAAGAATATCAAAATTCAAAACATGATATGGATACCTAAAATAGTGAAGGTTGGTCCTGTTGAGTCTAAGGATCAAACTTCTTATGCTGTAGAAAATTAATTAGTTTTTGATATGTCTCAATAATGCCAAGGAATATTGATATCAATCTAAATGAAAAATAAGGTGGATGATCCAAGAATTAAGTTAGTTATACCATTCAAGTCAAAGAAGAATATTAAAGAATGATCTTAACCTGATGGGTTATTTGCTTTAGTTGAAGAATTATTAGGTAAGGAAGATTTTCATGATTGATAAGACTTATTATTGTCTAATTTCAAAGAGGATAAGGTGTTAGTTGAATAAATATGCCAAGAACCTATGTTTTTAACATGCATTATCAAAGAAGCCAAAGAAACCAAATAAGAGATAGATGCCAAGTAAGTTATTTTAGTGAAGAAAAGGAAGAAGAAGAAGAAGAAGAAGAAGAAGAAGAAGAAGAAGAAGAAGAAGAATAAGAAGAAGAAGAAGAAGAAGAAGAAGAAGAAGAAGTTTCTTCAGTCTTGTGATAAGGAATAGTATGACCCTTTATTCTAGGTCCTTATGAAGTAGAGATGTATTTGGTGTGCTTCATGAAGACATTTCTCAATTTGAATAAACATGTGGTCTTGCATGGGTGTTTTCAGTCTAGAAGGTCAGATTAAAGGTTTCCAAGTGGAAAAGGATGATTTATGATTTTTTAAGATGATAATATTTTTATAGAAAGGTATGTTGACATTATTCTAGCATGCTCTAAGTGGTTTTGTGGTTAGATTGGAGATTTTTTAATGCTCTCAATTCTCTTAGTTTTTGGCTTAAGAGAAAACAAACCTAAAATGGATTATAAGATGTATGGGTTTAAAAAATTATGGATGCTAAAATATTGGTACGTAAATGTGTGATGGTTGTCACTAGGTGTGCAATAAGTTTTAGAGGTGGATGTTGACTAGAAGGAGGTTTGTTGATTGTGTTTGTTTTGATATTCTGGAGTTTTGGACTATGCTAAAAAAGTGGTTTACCTTATGATCTGAGGTCTTAAAATTATTAATAGGTTGGATGGTCCAAATGGGTTTTTAAATAAATCTTCATATAGATTTGAAGGTTTGTGGTTTTCAAATTATTCAACTTTTTGTCAAGATGGAGGCCTAATTGACTAGTAGGTTTATGAAGGAAGTATGTTGTAGAGGATGATATAGGTGATGAAAATTTGTTTTATTTAAGGGGTGTATGAAAGTGATCCATATATGAATTTTTTGGTTTTGAAAGAATGCATATTAAAATTTGTGGGCTCTGTAATTTAACACATAAATAGCTCTGTAATTTAAATTTGATGTTTATGAATGTTATATATGATGATATCATGTTACATAGGTTATATGGGGTGTCAATAGTGATTGAAATTATTATGGTAATGCATGGTGTTTGTTTCATTCTCTATTATGTCCATCTAGGCATAATTGGTTTTATGGTAAACTCATTTGAGTAAGTAGTTTTATGGCATCATACTTCACATTCATGAAGGTTATAAGATAATATTGATATATGGATGGAATCCCCTATGTGAGGAAATCATATGTTACAAGTTTTAGGTCATGAGGTTGAGAATAACAAAAGCTATTAAGGTTCAAAGTTGGTTTTCTAGGCATATTGTAGAGGGTCCCATACTTAGCTAGACCATCACTACACGTCATGCAGATATGTATCAATAAATAAGTTTGTGAATTTAATTAAGGTATGAATAAATTCAATAATGGTCAAATTTTTACATGAATATTTTGTATATAGTGCTAATAAGTTACCTTAAAAACTTGGAAAACTTGAAGTGTTGTCTAGTTCAAGTTATAAAGCTTCAAAGTTATTCTAGAAGAATATGATGGGTTAGAGACCATCAAGTTTAACCATGTCAAATAATGAGATCATTGGTCTAGAAGATCCAATGGTGAGAACTTAATCATACATATTGAGATCAATAGTGTGCATGAAGTCACCATGTCAAAGGTTGCATGCACAAGTGACAAGTGGCACAAACTCGCTAGTCTAATAGAAGATTGATGATGAGTGGTAATTCATAATAATAGAGATCAATAGTATAAGTCAATGATTCAACAATGCAAATGAGACTACTAAGTGGAAAAATCATAAGGGACTATGAAGAAAGTCATTAGAAGTCACACAAGGGTACTAAGTGCCATAATCTCAAGAGTTATAAACAAGATATAATGGTGAGCACTAAAAGGGAATGACCAAGTTGATCCATAGAGATTGATGGTGTATATATATTAATATTGTAAGGGTGTAAGAGATGAGGTCAACATATTTGAAGTTTAATAGTGAATAAAGGTAAATATCAACATACTTTTGAGGAAGATAGAGGATGAATACTTGTTCAAGTAATGAAAGGGAATGAGATGTTGACTAAGTGTTTAAATTTTAACAGTTTCTTAGTGACCATTGGAATTCAAATATTTGAATTTATGAGGGAAGACCAGTCTATAGTTTTTATGCTATAACTTTTGATATATGTATAATTTTACCATGGTGTAAAAATAAAATCCCTAGAGGACTTCAAGGTTCATATGTAAATATTCATTTGAAGGTCTAAATTTTTTTATAATGAAAGTTATTAAGCTCCAAATTTGACTATGTTTTTTTATGCTTTGCAAGTAACCCCAGAAGGGTAATTGAGTTGTTTTTAATGATATTTTGATATTAGATAACTAATAGATCATGTTTTAAACTCATGAAAACAATTTGTATTTATTTTTGAGGTTTGACCAATCCATATTTAGTATTAAAAAATGATTAGAATTTGACTGTGTGTACAAAATGTTATTTGAGTGAACTGAGATTAAGCATAAGGGTGTTATGATGGTTGTTAACACATAAAGAGTACCTATATATTGTGTGTGATGGTTCCATATATGTGAAAGTGTTCTTTTGTTGTTAGTTTTCTCAAAGAAGTGTCAAAAATGTGAATGAGTCTTCATATGACATAAAAGGTGACTTAGGCCTATTTGAAAGAGGGTTGTACTTAAAGGTGAAACATGTTAGCTGAATTATGAGTGGAAGCATGTGTTATGTATAAAAAGGAATGTTTTGACCATAATAACCATGAAGACTCTATAAAAGGTGAAATCAAATGTGATGGTTTCTAGGTTTGTTGGATAGATGTGAGAAATTTATGAGAAGAGGTAGGTGTGAGAGTCATGGAATGAGTGTGCCTAGTGGATGGGTTATAGACCATATCAAGTTGATAACTATGTGTATGACCTATAGGTATTATTTTTGATTTCAAGGATAGTGCTCTTATAATTTTGAAGATAGAGAAAGAGCGAAGAGGTCTAGAGTGATCCAAAAGGTGGTTTTGGATGTTGTGGTTATGTGAAGAAGTAAAGTTAGATGATATACATCATATCTCCATTAGATTATCATGAAATTATTAATCATGAGATGATAATTTCATAGTTTTTTGGATGGTTCTCAATAGCTATGTTAGAAGGACTTGACCAGTAGGTGATCAGAAGGGCTTGATCATCTTATGGGTAGGTGATCCTTATGAAATAGGTGTTTCAATAAAGTTGGTCAGAAGGACTTGACCATTAGGTGATCATAAAGACTTGATAATCCTAGGGGTAGGTTCTCCTTTTGAAATAAGTGTTTCACTAAATTTTGGTTAGATGGAACTGACCAGTCTCATTTTTGTGATCATCTTATATGACAAGTATTATGTGTTTGTAGGCTTGAGGGTGGGTTTTATTACCCAATATGGTTTCCCACATAGATCTTGTGTTGTATGTATGATATTGCATTATCTATTATTCATTTTTATGAATTAATTTTATATTCTATGCATACTTGTGGTAATTGAATAATGGTTTGAAAGGATTGTAATTAAAGTTAAAATATCTTGCATCACTAATTCACTCCCCCTCTTAGTGATTATAGCTCTAACAAGAAATGAGTTAGATAAATTTGTGAATGAAATTACCAAACATTTTATCTAATGACACTTTTCATGTTAATTTATTTAACATAAGGGTCTTACCAAAAAAATTCTATGAAGACCCAAATAATCTAAAGTGTAAAGATTTGGAAATCTATTTCTCAAAGGATAGGTATCAAACAGTAAATTAAAAAGTTCTTTGATATATGGAAAATAAAGTTTTAGAGGTCCTATAAATAGGAAATATGAACAAATGCTTCAAACAATTCATTATAGCGAAAAATCCAAAGAGTATATTCTTACATAGCTCCATATAAATGTGAAACACTAAAAACTATTAAATATGGGCCTTTGAACAAATTTTTTGAATAACCATTTATACTAATCAGAGTTCTGAATGAGTTCATGGGATGAATTATCTGAACAAAATCTTCAAAGACCAAAATGAGTTAGAAAAGTTTGTTAAATGAACATTTTGAAAAAAATCATTGAAGACCCTTTTATGTTAAGTTTTTTTTTTGAAGATTTTTTATGAACAAGATGAGATGATACCTATGTATACACAAATTCTAAAAACTATTATTTAGTTAATCCAAAAATAAAACATATTCATAGGTCTACTGAATAGCAAACTTAGTACACTACCTAAAGCTTTTCCATTTAGAATATTTTCAAGATAGGGATATAGACCAGTTCTAAGAGATAGTGTTTCTCTATTATAAAAAAATTAATGGGGGTATGTTTGATACAACAAGATGTAGCTTGATTGTGACCACTCATGTAACTTACCTAAAACTACTACTATAGTTCATCTTCAACCACTTTTGTAGCTTGCCTATTGCCATTGTTTCATGATTTTGAAATTTCTTTTTAAAGGTTGATATAAATTAAGATATATCATTTATAAAAATATTTAGGGTAAATAACTAATCATACATAAAGTGTGTAAATGTGGCAAAAATTATCATTTTAAATGAATACAACACTCAAATTTAATGTTTAGCCACCCACACAAACCTCATAAAGGTCATATCAGAACTCTTTTAAGATGTAAAATAGGGTAATGACCAATATTATACTCATTAGAATCCCAAAACTAAGCACTAAATTAGACACATCCACTTATTTCTTTTATTTACAAAATATCTCAACAAATCAATCCATTTGGATCACTTTCTCCAACATGTTTTTACTCTTAGATAAATCATATCAATTGTAGGATCTTCGTATCCTATGGAGGATTATATTATTTTAAATCAATTTTTATACATTAATAATTTATTTTAAATATTTTAATAAAAATTTATTCCATTCTTGCATCCACTAAGATTGTTTCATGCTTTCTTAGAGAATGTTTTTACATTAGTATGCAGTGGATGTCCCAAATCAAAAACAACTAAACATCATCCATAAGATTTTAATCAGATTCATCAAAGGAATATATAATCATATTCATCCTTGACCATTATTGTATTTAAATGACAAATCTTAAAAAAATTACTTGGTTTATAATGGTATTTATTTCTTTATAATGCATGATAGGAATATTTTTCATGTTTTACTGGACTTCCTTATGACATTTGGGGATTGAATAGACATTTATTTTTATAACCTTAAATTAATGGATTGATAATTTAAATATATTATATTCTCCACTTTTAAGCATATTCTTATCACTGAAATGAACTATTTGGTAAATTTTAATGAACTCTTTGAGATTATAGAGGCTATTAATCATTTTTTTTCCATTACTAGTTTTCATTTTTTGTGTATTCTAATACAATATCTAATGCACAACATAAATATTAGTGGTTCCACCATTATATATATTTTATTTCCTTAATAATACACTATTATATAGATTTTATTGATTTTATTCACACCTACACTTGTCGCACAAGTCTATAGGTTGTTGATGGACACATATTTATGATTTCTATCAAAGTTTTTGGATTGACAACAACTTGGTTATAGGTTTATATTTAAGTATTTATATTTTTATACCAATATAAATCACACCCATCATGTGATATTTTATCACTTTTATATAAGTCCACATGTTTTGATGAAATTTTTAGAGTAGCTTTGCATCATTTGGAGAATACTAAAAAAAACTCCTATGGCATGATGGGTTCATTAAACAACAAGATATATCTTGAAAGAATTGATAATATTTCCTATTTTATGCAAAAATATAACCAAAATGAAATTTGGACAAGTATTTAAATATTTGATTGATATTAGATAATAGAACATGGAGGGTGTGTTGTTTATTTTATCAAGATTTCCTTACACGCCACTCACCATTCTCTCTAAAGACATCATTATGGATAAATTTATATAATTAATCGAATTTTGGGTTGATTTTGAGGTTTTATATTATATTTTAAAACTTATTCTGAACCCCTCCATGATATTTTAATTTCTTAAAAAAATACAAAAAAAATAAATAATCAAAAACTTGGAGCATTTTTGATAGCATTGGCTTAAAAAACCAGCTTACAGGCTGACCAAGTGTTAAATAAAGAGCCTTGATTATAAAAAATATATTATTTTCTAATCAAGGGTAAATTTATAAAAAATTTAAAGTTAAAAAAAAATGAAAGAAATCAATTTATCATGTCTTTTGATTTTATAGTCATTTATATTTTTTTGATTACACCTACATATTTTTTTGTCTTTATGTATTTCATACAAAGGATATAAGACTTATTGTATTTATAAAAATATTAATTTTTATAGATGATTAAAAAATATTCTTTTTATGGGTATTGGAATCTATGTTTTCATTTTCATGTTTCTAAATTTATAAAAAATTTAAAGTTAAAAAAAAATGAAAAAAATGAATTTATCTTGTCTTTTGATTTTATAGTCATTTATATTTTTTTGATTACACCTACATATTTTTTTGTCTTTGTGTATTTCATACAAAGGATATAAGACTTATTGTATTTATAAAAATAATAATTTTTATAGATGATTAAGAAAATATTCTTTTTATGGGTATTAGAATCTATGTTTTCATTTTCATGTTTTATATTCCTACTTACCTTTATATAGTTACTCCAATTGCTTCTTACGATGCAAACTCATGTTTTTACCTTTCTTATGTGTTATTTAATTCTCTTCGATCAATGTCTATATATTATTATTTTTTATCTATATCCCTTAATACCCAGTCATATTTTGTAAACCACTACTATAGTTTTATCTTGTAGCTTCTTTTGTAAGTTTCTTACCAGTTCTTATTGCCTTAAAATGTTACCCTTGTTTATGTGTCTCCTCTTTATCAATCTATATGACATTCAACATGCCTATTTTTACTTCATAGTCATCAAGATCTGGTTTATACATCATTTTATTTTTTTAATTGATTTCTATTTAAAACAACGTCTCAAAATAAATATAATATATATTGTCAAACTTCATCAGTTCTCACTTTTCATTTATTATGACAACTCTCTCTTCAAATTTCAACTATTCTACATATTATCATCATTCAAGATATTTTATGGTTTAATATTTCACTTTTGGTTCATTACGTAAAGTATCTCATGATATCACCTCAATCCACATATTGTTAGAATCATTTGTTTTAATCCACTATTAAATCATGTAGTTTTTATTTATATTTAGAGTTATTTATTTTATCTTAACATTAAACTATGCAATTATATCCAATTGTGTGTTTATTTATACAACCTATAATAACTACAAGCCATCTCTCTAATCCATAACTTATCACATTTGATGTGCCTATTCCATTCCTTCACTTAACCTTCAATTTGTCCTTACTTCCTTCCCATACCCTTCCACATTTCAACTTATCTATTTTTATCTCCCACATTACACATCCACCTCATGTAACCGTACTTAATTGATGTATTGTATTATGACATGATGCCAAAGCCATTCATTTAATCTCTTAGGCCACTTGAGGAAAAATCTCACCTTTATTTGGGTGGATTGGTAAATAAATTTCATTTATTTACCAATGTTTTTATGATAGTAAAATATATAATTTGATGGAGTGATTCTAAATTGTTATACATGTAACAAGTTATAATAGTATTTTAATCTATGTATTACCTTTTAATTAAACTCACCCTCTTTTCATAAGAGTCCTCATTAACAATTCAAGCATTGCAACTATAATTTATGATTCTATTACTTTATTATTATTTTGATAGATCCATAGGTTTGAAAAAGGATGGATAAGTATTAAAAAAAAAAAAAAAAAAACATAACAAAAGTTATCCACATTTGAAGAATAAGGCAAGTAGGTGAAAAAAATGATTCAAGAAAAATAAATAAATGTTTGTGATTTGATAGTTATTATGATTAAGGAGTCAAAGGGAACCAAAACACATTAAATTTATGCATGAGAAATTTAAGGTTTCCACATTTATTATATTTTTATTATGCATCTACATGGGGGGATTATAATAAACATTCAAAATGTATTCAAATTAACTATAGATTAAAGTGAATAATTGTATTAGAAAAGTATCTCATGCACAATCAAATAACTAAGATACCATAATGATAATACATCCCAAATAATCCAAAAAAATGGAGAAGAATCAATATTTGCACATCAAGACCAAATAGCAGAACTTCTCAAAATTTCCTATTAATCTTAATAGCCAAAAATTATCCTTCTTTTAGAACTAGGAGGTTACAAGTATAAATAGGTTTGGGATGGGGAAGGCCTCATCTCTCAAGAACCATCTAAATTTAAAAGTATAAAAATAGAATAGTGTGTTCTAAATCATGTAAAAGATGAATGTACAATGATAAGATTTAGAAAAAAGTTTTCAACTAAAAATACAATGTACATGAAAAGTATGTAAGTTATGAACTAAAGTTTCAACTTGATTAGAACATGGAAATACATAGCTATCTTAATCACGGTGTTGATAGCACAATTGACTAAATAAGTTAGTGGATTAGCTAATGTTTTAGCTGAAGCAACCATCGGGGGCTCCTAAGGGATCAAAATTAGGCTTGTAGGAGTCTACAAGACCATAAATCCTAAGACAATGGGTACACTAAGATATCATGGAAACACTAAGATTTAGTTTATTACTAGTTCCTAATCTTATAATATAGGACTATTTTCCCTGGGTTATTCAAATAATACATGTGTTACATAAAATTCTTTATTTATGATATTAAAATTTAATAGAGAAGGTTTGAAGATTTTAATGTCTTTAGACATCAACCTTTCCTATTTAACTTCTGAGATCTTGAATTATACTCCAAGGGCTTCATATTTTTCCACCCTATATTTAACAAAATTAAAAGATTGTATAAATTCATAAAAAAAATTTGTATATGGTACCTTCGACTTCTTCCTTTAAGTTATTTTCAACTACCAAGAAGAGGTTTTCAAAACTCATCTTATTAACTATCCTATAGGAATGATCACATTAGTGACCCTCATGTTGCTCAAAATTTCTAAGGCCTTGATTTCATGATTAAAAAATGTCCCAGTAGAGTCTTCATCTAGTTATGCCAATTGATGGAATCATCCCTATTTGTAATTACATAGTTGAAGCATCATGATGCATCGATACTAGTCAGTAAGTTTAATTGGTTGAATGCACTATTTTTGGAACATTGAATTGAGAAATTCAAACTCTTCTCTAATTCTCTCATTTGATGCCAAAACTTGGTTATATTTGTTTTATTGGATTGTCTAACTACCTTGGAAACCTAGATGCTATTAAAAATGTTGTCTAACTTATTATTTGTGCTTTTCACATTATTAATTAATTCTATAGGGTCATGCATAATTTTTATCTACTAGAATCTTTTATATACTTCTTCTTTGATCTCAAATATTTCCTTCAAGGCCATACCAGTAGTATCCACAAAAGCAGAGAAATATTAATTAAATTCACTGGGATCACTAGTATTTTTCTTGGATTTATTCAATAAATGAAAAAAATCCATTTGTTAAATTTATATCTCTTTCATTATGCTCAGATTCACCACCTTCCTCTTCATCACATTTTGGATGGTTTTTTAGCCTAAAATTTGAGCTTATGGATTAAACTACACAAATTAATTACTAAAAACTTCGAACCACTAAGGAAAGTCTAGATCTATTAGAACCATAATGAAATAGATGAATTAAAAAAATAAAACAAGCATTAAAATACAAAAGCTAAGTGATCCAAACTATGATTAAAAAAATTAAAATAAGAGGATTGGTGTTAAGATTACCTTGACTCAGATTTTAACATTATGATGTTTGATCAAGATGATGGATGCTTGAGATTAGTTTGGCATGGAGACTCTAGTGATTTCCAAGATGGCTAATTAGACATGGATATGGCATGAGAAATCAAGTTATCTCAAATGTATGATAGGAGTGATTTAAATAGAAAGAAGAGGGAAAGATATATAGTGGCGATTTGAAGTCGGGGGGAGGATATTAAGGGTTGAGGATTAAAAAGAGTTTAAAAATCCGTAGAAGCCTCTAGATTTAGAGTATTATAGAGAGGAGGGGTAGGAATAGAGAAGGTTATAGATTTGGAGGGTTATAGAATATTTATTAGGTTTAATGATGATTAGATGGAGGATTAGATAGGGATTAGGTAGCTGATTAGGGAATAAGTGTGTAGGAGAGCCTATGGATAGGCTTATTAGGTGGGTAAATCAGCTTTGGGAATTTAAAATTCCTAAATAATGAAATAAGTAGAGATTAGGATAAGATTAATAAATTATTAGGGAAATTAGTGATAAAGTGGGATAGAATAAGGTTAGTAACTAAAACGTAATGAAGGGGAATGTTAGATAAATTATTAAGAAGGGGAGATAAATTATAATAAATGAGATAAGTAGAATTAGTGTCGACTAATAGGAATATTAGTAACATTAAATGAAGTGAGTAGATTTGGATGCATATATTTTACCCCTCTTTGAAATGGTATTATAAATTGGCATTGTGGAAGGACTAATGGTCTTTCATTTATCGTGAATGAATTTTAAGATATGATTCCCCCTCGAGGTGACATGTAGGGAAGAATGACATGGATGGCCACTTGAAAGAATAAATGAGGGCTAGGATGTAATGGATAGATGAGGGGATGGGATGTTAAGCGTGAGATAGAAGATGAAGAAGATGATAGACCTGAGTAGTGAGCTACAAATTGATGATTCCCCTAGTAAACACACACACACACACACACACACACACATATGGAGTAAATATGATAGATGTCATGCTTGTCAACACATCTCAAGGGGGAATTAACCGTAACATGATGATGGTAATATTTAGACATATCCCAAGAAAGGATGTATGAAAGGGGGAGATATGGGCTAAGATATACTAATGATTTTATGAGATTAATGATGAGTTTAGTTCAAATCTAAATTGACCAATATGATGTAGGTGATGATAGAGAATAATTAATATGATCGAGTGACCAGTAGGTAGGGGAAAAGAATTGGATTAAATTACATCAAATGAATGAGCCCTGATGTGAGTAATTATGATGCTCCTAACAAGAACACATGTGATGGAGAGATAGAGGAGATAGTATTTGAGAAATCTTTGGTCATTGAAACATGCCCAAGTATTTCCTACATAGTCTAGAAAGACCTTAGGCTGATGTAGTTTTGACTCAAGGATAAATTATAAGGATTGATTAAAGGATGAAGATGATGATGTTGATGATGTTGATGATGATGATGATGATGATGATGATGATGATGATGATGAATATTATTGATTCAAGGATAATGCTAATTATTATAGGATATGATGTAAATGATGAGATGAGGATTAATGATTAGATATTAGTTGAATATATGGGGATAATCATGATTAGATGATTAGATGAATTATTAGGAGTAGATGATCAAGCCATCATAATTATCATAAGGCTCATCATATCATAGGAAATATAATAGATATGGAACTTGATAGTATGACCCATGATATATACATGACCAAGAGGACATTATCCCAAAGTGTATGGGAAATTGCTGATCTCTACATCTTTGAGGGCACCTACAAGCATTATGAGAGCTTTGGTGATCTTTAGAATCCTTGTTCATTACCTAAGACAAAAATACATAATGTAAACAATATAAGACAAATAATATATATGATAAAGGATGTACCAACAAGTCAAAAAATATACAAGCAACACACACAAGTATCTACATGCAATGTCACAATGTCTTATCTAATGGTGGGATGAGTGATGAGGTGATGGGTTAGACTAAGAGGTGAGTGTCAATACTAGATAGACTTAGATTTGGATAAGATGGTCATGATTAGTATGAGGTGTTTCCTCTAGTTTAAGATATAAGGCTAGATGCTATGATAAGGTCTTTGAATATTTATTTGGTCTTGAAATTGAGTCAAAAAATGGCCAAGGAAAGTGATATAGAGAAGTTATGACCATGATTACCAACAAGCAAGGCCTTACATGAGATCAATCTAGCAAGGAAACTAGGATATGATGGGATCAAACACCTTTCATACTACAAAAGATTGATTGTATGGGTGATATATATGAATAGGCAATAATAAAGATAGTGATGAGATCAATTAGCTTCCACACTAGCAACAACATGATGTGATGGGTGTTAGGTGTGAAAGATAGTGATGGGATCAAGTACCTTCTATACTAGTAAATATGTGATTTTATGGGTGATATTTGTGAATAGGAAATAATAGAGAAGTGATGGATGCCAGATTAAATTCTTTGACAAGGTCATGTGTGCCAATAATACCTAGGCCAAGGATGAGATTGAAGATGTGAAAGAATGGGTGACAAATAGGACTAGATTTCAAGAGTATATATTTATATCTAAAGATGGGAATGGTAACATATGAGATTTATGAAAGATGAAAAACATGGATATGGATGTGACTAGGAGATTAGGCATAAGATAAGACACCAACTACTATTTTTGGCTTTTTCAAATTTTATGATTTTTATGTTTTTTGACATATTTCAATTTTTAAGGATTTTTGGGATATGTATGTAACTATACAAATGGAATTACTAGAAAGGGAATACTAAGACTAGAAACTAAGATAAATATTTATGGAATGATGGGTAGAATGATAAAAAGATGAAGGTGGTGTGAAGGAAGGGGGTGAGGACCAAGGAATAATGGGTGAGGGATTGACAATGACCACATCATGAAGGAACCAAATGCTTATTTGTTTGAGTGTTCATTGGAGGATATGCCAAGATGATTCCAAAACATTTTTTAAGACACCTTCCTCTTCCTTATGAAGGTCAAGATGGGAATAAGTGAGGGACATAATAGGATGTATGATATAGAATTGACAAGGGATAGATTTTAAGGACAAAAGGATGGAACTTGCCTCCAAATGTTGAGGTTCATTACAAATAATGGATTAATCTACCATGACACCGTAGACTGATTTTCATCATAATACTTACCCAAGGTGATATAAGACTAGTTTTCACCATTTTATGAATGTTTTAATTTTACCTTTGGATGGCATCTCAAACTATTAAATATGGACATACAATGCAAGATACAGTCATATTGTTTGGATCTTCAACCAACACCTATTTTAGGGATGTGTGATGTTGTGATCATGTTAACAAATGTATTAGGGTTCATGTGACCTTCATTTATGCTTGATGGATACCCCTCTAGATATCTATATAAGCTGTCTTCATTACCCCTAGTAGAGATAATGTTTCTTAAGAAGGTGATGTGAGGTATGGATTTGATTATAGCTTGATTTTGATGGATGATAGGATTATAATAAGATGGTATTATGGGTGATGGAGTATTAGGACTAAAATTAATGATAGGATGATGAGTGATAGAGGATCAGGACTAGCAGTCACATACATCATTAGAGATGTGGGACATGCATCATTTGATTGTAAGAGATCCAAGACACTTTGATGTTGTGATTCATCTTTGATCTAATCACTTGATGGATGATTATCCATTATTTTGACATTATTTGGATTTTGACTACCCCCTGATGCCTAATTTTGGGCTTCACTATAAGAGATTATTTTTTGACTTGATAAATGATGATTTTCACTTCAACATTCTTTTAGTTCCCAATATTGGGATTCACTAGGGGAAGATGTATTAAAATTAGGTTGATGATTGGAATCTTCTTGACTTTGACTAATAGTATCAAGGATGACTTGATTATGATTTATGGATTTTGGAATGTGATTTTGAATCTCTATATTTGTGGTACACATTATAATATTTGAGGAAGGTTCCAATGATATATGTTCCTATTCATCCTTATGGAGGGAGGTGATTAAGTGATCATCGATTAGGGAAAAAGGGTCCATGATGGATTAAGGTGGTGCTGAGGGCATGATGATTTCAATGAGTGGTGATGTGGAAACATAGTCTTCATATGGGTTCCCAGGAGGCCTAGTTTTGACATCAAAGAAAATCTCCTCAAGATCAATAAAATGATCACTAAGACTAATTGTAGTATACACTTCCAAAATTAGGATCAAATTAACTATAACAATCTTCTATAGATAAATATTATAATAAATCTATTAAGAATTCATTATCCTAATTGGCACTCAGAGATATGCCTAGTGATTGATTTTCATCCAAATTGAAGGTATCTTTGAAAGGGAATGCATAGTGATCATTTAATGCAATGTTCATGGGGGATGATGTTTTAGATGAGGAATTTGATTCAACTACTAGTGTTTTATATGGTCCTAATGAAAATAATACTTATGATGCTAACTTTAATTTACAGGATGCAATGTTTCTATTAGAATGTTCATTATCCATGATTGACCTCTCAACAAGGGGTATGTGATGTGATGGGTGATAGGGATATGATGGATTTAATTAAGAGAGGGACATGGGAGGATTCATGAGATATGGGAGGGCTAGGCATATACTTGGTTACAATGGAGGATTGGTAGATGATGAGAGTGGTGTCTTGACCTTAGCTTGGAATGAGAAGGACTTGATCATGATTGAGAACGGAATCTTGGCATTCCTTTTCTTGAGCACCTAGGGATTTAGACTCATCTAGTTCATCCTCAATCACTATGTCACCATAGTTGATGAGGTTTTGGAAATAATCTTGGAAAGGTTGACATTGATTAGTATTATGCCCCTAGGTTTAGTGATATAAATAATATTGGTTTGATTCATACCAAGAGGTATTAGACTTGGTGAAATCAAGATGTTGTATAGGTGGATAGACCATCATGTTTATGGTGATTAATTGTTTGAAAAGGGATTCCAAGGACATAGGAAGGGGAATATAAGCACCTAATTAGCTTGGTGATTTGAAAGTGGAAGAATTAAACCGATGAATAGATGGTGGTTGATGCAAAGAGGTGGATGGAGTTGAGGTGGCCAAGATTGGATTCCCTTTGCTAGTATGGGAATGGGTAGATGGTGGTTTATAAATAGCAAATGGATGATTGGTATGAGACTCATATGAAGGGGCTTAAAAGGGAGGTATAATAAGTTTAAAGGGATTAACACCTTTATATAATGGAACACCCATCATAAGAAAATTCATAGGATCTAACTCCATGGGGGATAGATGATGGGAGGGAGGCTAAAGATTAAGTATGGTTCCTTAAACAAAGTGGGTCCAATGACCAAGATAGCATGATAGGTGATGTTGATGATTAGGTGGACTAAATGTGATAATAATGATATAGGACCAAGGTTATATTTTAGATAGATAGTTCAATAGGTGATAATGTCTTATAAATGATGCTTAGCCGTCAAGCTAGTGAAATTATTGAGAATTTTATCATTTCTTAGATTCAAGCTAGCAAGAGGACAATATGATCGGTGTTAGTTATGAGTAGGCAAGATGATTGGACTAGAGATGATTATATTTATGATGGGTTTTTCTAGATTGAAAATGATAAAGTGATAATATGTTAATAGCATATTAACCAAGTATGATATCTGACCATGTGATGAGTGATAGTGGATAGGATGATAAGGTGATGTGGATGATAAAACTAGCTTAAAACCCTACACTAATTTTCTCAAGATGGGATGGGATATGATTATGTGATGAAGTTTATGGGACAAAGATAATTATGATGATAAGTGATGATTAAATGATGAATTAGGTAATGAGATGGAGATTATTTAGACATGCATATGATTGAAAGATACAACTAAGATAATATAGGACAAGGCTAGACTAGATGGGTGATGAAGATAAGGTCAGGAAAAAATATTGGTGATGGACATAGGATAAGAGGTGGAGGATGAAACAAGGTGTGAATACCATATGTAGGTAATGGGGTTGTGATTAATAGTGGATGGCTCTAGGATACCATGTGACTAGAAGGAAGCATAAGAGAAAAAAAGATATGTTCAAGAGGGTAAGATAATGACTAGGATACGTGAATGATGAGGTATGAGTGGCTATGATCAATGATGAAGAGGATGAGGAAAACATAAGAGGATGATGAGATACCTACAAAATGAAATGTACAAAAGGCAAGGATATACAAGGTGGTCTTGGGATAAGGTGTTGAGGACTATAGGTGATTAGGATATGTGAGTAATGGATTATTATTAATTATGCATTGTGATGACTATATTAAGATGGGATGATGATAAGATGGGAAATAGGCCAACACAAAGATATACAAGAAGATGATGAAAAAATGATGAGGTAAGTATATACAATATGATGGATTATGAAAAGACCTAGATAGGTGTGTTTCAGCTTAGGTGAAGGCTGACTCAACTCATAAATAGCATAGGTCTAACACAACACATACCCAAGCAAGCAAGTTAAAACCTATGATTAGTAATATTAAGGTTGTGTCACCTAATTCCCATACCATCCAATGGCTTCATAGGTGAGGATGTAGGTTGGTGACCTATTATGATATCGATCAAACCCTCTCAACCCCATTCAAAATCAATGGCTGCTTTAAAACTAATATTGACTCATATAATGGTACACCAATTAGAGTCAAATGATCCTAATCTATGTATACACAAATAATTATAAGTGTGTCCCCTATATACATGAAGGTATGATGGGGACCAAGTCCATGTAGGATGTTTCTTGACTACCTTGTATCTTGGAGCTTAATAATTCCTCACTCCATATAACCATTTATGGGGAATTGTTTTGGGCACTTAATGATAGTTCTCCTAATTTTTTAGAATCTACTAGAACATGGAGTTTAGACTAGTGTGTGGTGGTGAAATCCATGGTCATTAGCACCCTATAAATTTTTAAAGAAAAGAGGGTTTATATGTTGTTTTTGATCCTTCAAGAATCACCACTAGGACACAAGTAGGAGAGCATACAACATCATAGCCCTACATATACAAACATGTAGATGAAAATATTAATTAACTATTTAAGATTAAAATGTGAGATATTTACAAGTCAAAACACAAGAATATACAAGATAACATGATGAAAAATCTATTTAAAAGATGAGATAGATGATAAAATGATTCAAAAATTATTTTGAAATTGTGCAAAAGGAGTCTTTAATGGGTGGCCTACAAGCACATGATTAATATTTTTAAGTGGTATTCAAAAAGAGGTGACCTTTAAGACAAATTATTATTAGTTTTGATTAACAATCTTGATGGGTAACCTATAAGACAAGAATCATTAGAGTAAAATATGAACAACAAAATATGATGTTAGACACACAAAAAATAGCCTCTAGGTTCACCCTTGTAAGAAACAAGTTGTTAGTGCAATATTCATTAAGAAAAACACCCTAAAAAAGCTATGATTTGGCTTTATAATTATTTTGGAGTGAGTGGGCAATGATGCAAGAGTCTAGGGGTGGTATCCCCCTATGGGTTCAAGGGGTATATCCCCTTGCAAGGTCTGAGAGCTCTATGGGAGGCTTGTAATGACTTAAAATTTACCAAAAATGACTCTAAAAGTTTGCACTCAAAAGGACAATTTTGAAATAAAAATTTAATACAAAATAATAATTACATAGTGCAAACCTACAACTAGAGAGTGTAAAATTGCAACTCTAAGGTAAAATCATAGATTTAAAGTTGTGATTTTGTAGTGGTTAGTTAACTATGATGGCTATCTATGAAACCAAAATTAGGATTACAAACTCGTAACTTAGTATGACAAAATTTCTATTTTATATAAATTGATAGTTACTATTTATTTATAAATGATAAAACCTCTAGACTTTAGATATTTGACATAGAAATCTCCCTATATAGGTTATTACAAATTGTTATAAAGGCCTAGGAATGCTTAATCACATTTTTTTTATGCTAGTAGTTTTTATGTATATGTGATTATGATGGATTAAAACTGATGTTTAGGATGTATCAAATATTAAAAGGATAAAATCTAAGACTTTAAATGTTAATATTATTAGTTAAACTCAGTCCTAAATCTACCTTGTGGATTTGAAATATGATAACTAGTAAAAAAATGACAAAAATTAAAATGATTCAAAAAAATTTTACTAGGGCTATAATATCAATACTTCATGGGGGAAAGTCATGAGTCTAAAATGCCAAAAGTTGCAGTTTTGTGACCTAGGGTTGATGTCCTGGACTCCTTGTTGATGATCCTTATAAACTAGATCTTGCACATAGAGGGTAAAAGACGTTGAAACACACACATGATTCTTATAATGCTTAGGTATGGGTTATTCAAAATGAAAATCATTAGGAAAAATAAATGATTTTATGTTTTCATTTATGAAATACAAAATCACGACTCCATGGTACAAACTCACAACTACTAGAGCAAAGTCATGATTTGTGATGTAATTTTTTTGACTAATGTTAAAATCCTATAGCAAAGACCATTACCTATTTATGACAAAATTGTGACTCTCTCAATAAAATCACTACTCATTAGGCAAGGTCACAAGTCACAAGTTACAATTTTGTTAGAAAGCTAAAAACCTATAAAAGTATAAAATTGTTAGTGGTCAATTCAAATGGTTAGTAAAAAATTCATAACTCTTGAGACAATATCATGAATAAACAGTCACAAATACTAGTTTGAAACTAAGACTTCCACCTATAAGTATAAAACATAAAAAAATCAAGATTTTCTTTGCCTAATTCGACCTACAAGCTAGTAAAAACACCACTAAAAATCCAAAATTATTAAATTGAAAACATGTCCCATCATGGTCACCAAAATTTAGCCTTAAATTTGGGCTTATGGATTAAACTACACAATTTAATCACTCAAATTTCAAACCACTAAGTAAAGTCTAGAGTCATTATAACCACAATGCAATAGATGAATTAACAAATTCAAACAAACATTACAATCCTAAAGGTAAGTGATCCAAACCATGATTAAATAGATTAAAATAAGAGGATTGGGATTAATATTACCTTGACATAGATTTTAAAATTATGATGACTGATCAAGATGATGAATGCTTGAGATTTTTTTGACGTGAAGACTCTACATTTCTAAGATGGCTAATTGGACATGGATATGGCATGAGAATTCAAGTTAGCTCAAATGGAGGAGAGGAGTAATTTAAATAAAAATAAGAGGGAAATATCTATGGTTCAGATTTGAGGTTGTGGGAAAGATATGAAGGGTTAATGGTTAAAAGGAATTTAAAATTCCTTGTGAGCCTCTATATTTAGAGGCTTCTAGAGAGGATGGGTAGGAATAGAGAAGGTTCTTTATTTGGAGGGTTCTAGAATCCTTATTAGGGTTAATGATGATTAAATGGGGGATTAAATATGGATTAGGTTGGTTATTAGGGACTACAGGTATAAGATAGCCTAAGGATAGGCTTAGTAGGTGGGTAGGTGAGCTTTGGGAATGTAAAATTACCAAATAATGAAATACGTGGGGATTAGGATAAGATTAAGAAATGATTAGAGAAATTAATGATAAAGTGGGATAGAATAAGGTTAGTGAATAAAAAGCAATGAAGGGTAATGTTAGATAAATTATTAGGAGGGAGATAAATTATAATTAATGAGATAAGAAAAATTAGTGATGACTAATAGGAATATTAGTGACATTAAACAAAATGAGTAGATTTGGATGCATACATGTTCCACACTTCTTTCCAAACCAGATAGAGACTATAAGAAACTATATGATTACTAAATTATTTCTCTCATCCCTTTCACTCTGCATTTCCTTTACCCATTTGTGAATAATTAGTTCCCATGTTTACTCATTTGGACTTTGGTCTACAGATACAAAAGGAAGAGGAGTCATAGGAGGAGGTGATATTCATGGTGGTCTCAATGATTTATTTATTTCATTTGGGTATTGTAGAGGTGGATAAATATTATCTCCAATGGTGATTGTTCTCTTATTAGAATAACCTCATCCACAAATTTGATTAAACTTGGGATCCTCTCAGTAATCATAGTAACTTATGGTATGGGTGATGACTAGGGCATTGGTAGCTCTAATTAAGATGATTATTTCTTAGGAGCTGATGGGTTTTTAGGGTTATAGTTTGAAACCATAACCTTATTTTAAAAATTTACCCCCTTTTTAAGGCATTTATTTTCATTAAAGGATAAATATTGGTTGTATTAATAAAAATAGACAACATAATACTTGGGATAGCTAGAGGCAAGTCTACAACTAGAATATTTTTAGTGGAAATAGATGAAATAAGGGAATAACCTATCCACTTATGTTTTGTGTTTGTTCTTCTATGATGATTTGTTGATACAAAGATCCATCCAAAGTTCTTCTTTATTTTTATATTTTAAATCTCATGGCCTTATCCTTATCCAACAATACCTCTTCATCCTTTGTGAGTGTCTCTTCACTCAATTATACCCCTTCCCCCTTCATTATTTCTACATCTTATTCTTCATTAGTTAATTAATCAACTAAAGATATTACTTGATTGGGATCCTCTTTAAATGTTTATTCCTTTTCCTCCTCATCAAGTGACTCTTTTATGGTGGGAATACCAAGTGATGGCCTTTCTTCTAATTCATTTCCCCTGGAGGAGGTCAAAAGATCTTTGGGCTTCCTCTTGTAAGTGACTATAGGGGGAGTGGAAGGCAGAAGATATCATGAAATAACTAAAGGAACCACAATTATGGAAAGCATCACTATAATTGGTGGTAAAAGGATGGTTGGTGTGACCATAGTGGTGGGGAAAGAGGTGATTAGAATTAGTATGGTAGGGAGATCTTGAGGATAAGTCTCCTAATTGATGGTAGTAGATATTACTGAACTTACGTGTGTAGACATGGAATAATGAAGATCAATTGTAATAAATAATTATAAGCTTGTATAAACTCAGTGAGATTAACCTATGTAACTTTTGTAAGTTGTGGTAGAGGTGTCATAATAAGAATGCTCTCATTATGTCCATCTAAAGGAGGTGTAGACTTCTCCTTTGTTGTATATATTCCCATAATTATAGAATTAGTGTTTGAAGATGAAGACGGAAACTAAGGACCTGGGAGACCTTTTATAATATCCTTCCTTATTTATAGGTTGGACTCCCTTTGGTTTTTTCGCTCCCCTTCTTACAAAACTATGTTTTACCCTATAGGAAAGGAGGTTGATCTTGCACCTGTGAGTCATGTAACTAGGTTGGAGGACACTAATGGATCCATTCCATTTTTTCCTTTTCTTTTGTAAATTTAGGATCATATTGAAGGGCCTAATCCCAAATCATAGACATCAATTTGTTATTCATCTTTGTCCATACCTTTGTACCATCTAATGTATTCAAAAATACATCATCATGGTCATATTATTGAGGACCATATGAAATGTTCACCTTTTTATTCTCCTTAAAATAGGGTATGTATTCCTTTATGTTCTTCCTAGGATTCAAATCCATGAATGCTGTTACATTTAGATTGTATTAAGTCATGGCCTTATTGACTTGGATGAAATGTGATCTAATCACATATTTTAGTTGTCTAATGCTTAAAATGAGTTTAAATGTAATAAGCCAAGTTTTTCTAGCCTAACACTTCATCAATGTTGTACATTTTAAATGTTATTTATTTCTATGCTATTTTATTTGGGACATGGTGTGTTAGTAATAATCAATATGTTTGTGTGCCTTCCATCTTGATGATTGTGACATAGGGGTAATACCAGTAGTCCCCCATTTTCTCAAGGATCCCTCTTACATTTTTAGATAACCTAGGCATTAGAGTGCCATGAATGACTTGAAACACTTGAGGATATACCTCATAATAATTAATTTAAATTTAATTTTTGAACATATATATGAACATGAAATAATTATACTTTTTGTTCTTATTCATCATGTATTACATTTATGGTTGACATAATTACGCATAGTTATTATAAACCATGCCTAATATTACATCTAGTAAATAGAAAATCAAGTAGAAATTGTTATTGGCTAGCCTTTGATTAGGATAAAACATTTTTGCCTTCATCTTGGCACTTATGATCTCTCCTAATGTGACTATTTTTTTATATGTTAAAATAATGTCTAACAATAAACCCACATGACTTATACATATGCAATGATAGCAAAACCATATAATTGATTTATTAAATCCATAGCTATCTTAATTCCTAGTTAAAATTGACAATACAATTGGATGAAATCCCTCCCTTCAGGTTCATCCTCTAGCCTTGAACCATTCATTGTTTCAATGTTACGTCTACATTATTTTACTCGAGCTAGACATTAGCCAAGACTTGTTGTAGTATGAAGGACTAAAAGTCTAGGATACCTCTCAAATGCCCTATCATAAATATAAGTAGTTAGGTTTTATTTTTATTAATTTGAATACAATACCCATAAAATGTTCCATTGATAAATAAACATCTAAGTAGGTCTATGTAATGCATTACCTCTAGTTCTATCATTTTTTGGTTGAAACCTTATGATTTAATGGCCAACATGTCATCTATATATTACTGCTCATCAAGATAATTTTGATCTTACATAGAATATGACATCATAGACTCCATTTCATCTAACAACATCAATTAGTGAAGTAGTTTGAATTCTAGGGCACTCTTGTCAAACATAGTATACATAAATTCCCCACTTGAAGCACAAGAATACATACAAGGAGATTGAGGATGACCTTGATTTGAAGAGGAGGCCATTATTTCAACTCAAATGTCATAATTATTCTTGTAAATAGACTGGTTCATTTTGGTAAACTGAGTAAGACAATTATCACTTATTAGATGTTAAGGGGCTCTAAATCATAATGCTTGATCAAGAAAGTAATGGTGAAATGACTTTCCTTCCCATAGATTTACATATATTTCTCTAAAGTCTGTGTCTGGAATTCATTCATGTTTTATCAATGTAAACAATGACATTTAGATTTAATTCCCATTTCAATATGAATGTGCCAATTAATTTTGGTAGGTTCACTTGCTTTCCAAATGGAAAAAAATTGTTAACTTTATATGTCTCTTCATCCCATTTGAGATAGTTGTCACTTCTTCATTCACTTTCTCATTTTTTTTGTTATAAGTATTTTATTTGTATCTTGGTCATGTTTGCTTTAGTTTATGACTCTTAACTAATCTTTGTTTATCTAGATCTTTATATTTGTAGTTATATTTTGTATGTTCTGGGGTCATGAGTTAATGATATTGAGCCACATGAAGTAATCTTCTGCCTATGGTAACTCAAAAGGTCATATCCCTAGCTATGTGTATATCAAAACTATGTATGTCTTAAAGGTCTTGAAGTAATTAAATATAGATATATGGCATGATCTCAAATAACTAGAGACATAGAGACTTGGGTCCATGGGAGCATTTAACCCTTTAGATTGATTTTATACTTCTAGAGTTTTGGTTGAATAAAAAAGTGACCAGTGTCACTTGTTTGGAGCTCAAAATATTAGAACCATTAGAGTGGGGATCATTAGATTGTTTTAATCCTTATAGGGTTCTGATTGACAAAAATATTGAGATTTTTTTAATTCTTGGAATCTTAAAATATCAAAACCATTAGACCCTAGGATCTCAGACCTATTATCCAATTGACATTTTTGTAAATTCTCCATGTTCCTAGGTTCACAATAATGCACCATTTGGTGTGTTTTTATAACTATTGGATTTGAAAGACTTAGAGTTTCCTTTTAACTTTAAAGGCTTTATGTAACATAGTAATGGAATATATAAATGTTTTAAAATATTAGGATGTATCCCCAAAGACTTATAATAATTCAAGGAATCTAATGGATCTAGGAAATGTGATAACACCATCTATCACAATCTCATGCATCAAATGTGAGGTCCAATCATGGGTTATTAATAAGTCCCATTTAGTAGTCTTGTGATCATATAAAATGCATAGGAAAACTAGGACGATAAATATATTAGTACCATTTGTGGATAAATCAACGCATTAATTTTGAAAGAAAATTATGAAATCTTAGGGTTTAAAATAACTTAAAACATTCATTCAAATTTGTAAATTTAGACTCACAATAATAACCTTAGGATTTCCATAAATAACATGATATTATGTACTTATAAGGTCTATAGGTTCCCCCAAATAGAGATTTATAATAATGATGGGTCCCCATTTTAAATTTTAAAAATGTGTGTGTGTGTGTGTGTGTGTGTGTGTGTGTGTGTTAAGGAATAACACATGGTGACTCACAGGGGAAAATACTATTGAGTATTTCAAGAACTCAAAATTTCTACAATGTATCATAAAAATTTGTATCCCTACCTAGACTAGAATAAATAAATGAGACCTTGAAATAAATTCCTAATTCATCATAAAACATATGGAACCTTTCATTCCTTGGGCTTGAGTGTGTGATTCTTATGAAATTAATTCCTTCTTATCATGAGATTTTTGAATAAGTCCTGGATAAAAATTATATGTTTCATTTTAACCTTTTGATTTCATAACCAAATAATAATGGAATCCAAGGTAGTGCTCTACTACTAGGTAAGAATCTATATCCCTAATAGAGATAACTTTTATTCCACTTAAAGCCTTGATCTACTTCTAGGCAAACATCCATAGCCACAATAGAGATTACTTAAATCACATATCTTCTATCAATTTTTATGATTGATTTTATTTGAAACACAAATAGAGAAAGGTTGAAACCACCATTGATTGGGTTTATGTATAATAAAAACTTATTTTGGTCAATTCATCCCTATCAGTGTGCCACCAATTCTATGCTTATAATTTCTCATCCAAGATATAACATGCAGTCATGTAGTCAACCTTCAGACATGATTTTTTCTAAAATATACATGATTACATAAAATTAGATCCCAGGATTCTAATTATCTCATTGAATCTAAGTGTAAATCAACCAAGTCAATATACATACCTTTATCCCAAACCATTTGGTACTATTAGAATAGATCTCTATGAATACAAATCATGTTTTTTTATACCTTAACCCTTTGTTTTTGACATATATTTTGTAACTTTAGTATAGGAAATTGGTCAATATGCTATACAATTTTTAAAAACTAAACTAGAAATCATGTCAACTAATCTACTAAAATCAAAATAAAAGAATTAGTAAATCTAATCTAAAAATTAGGAAATGTAATCTAGAAAGCAATAAATATATTTTATAAAGAAAGAAATTTCTTCTAGAAAGAATAAAATGTATCATAGATAGCCAAAAATATATTCAAATTTTGGTCTAAATCTCCATTTATATTTCACTCTAATGCATCTCCAATTGGATTACCCATGAAGTAGTGCTTAAAAAATTATCCACGAACTAAAAAAATGAGGTCATAACCTTGAAGGTATTTCAATCAGAAGGCATTATTACCTAGGATTTCTAATATCTTATAAGTTCCAATCCATAAAGGAGTGAAATTATCACATTGTCCCTTATTTTATTGTACTTTATCTGATACAATCACTAGGTCTCAAATCTTGAAGGCCTTGATCTTGGATCTTTTATCAAACCATTGCTTGATAATATCCTAATGTTTATTGAAAATATGTAATGCTTAGTTTCCTACATCTTCTAACTGGACTATTTCAAGTACTCTATATTTAACCCTTTCATATTTACCCATATACTCTTGCATGAATTAGTATGTTGGTATCCTTAGAAAGGGAATCAAAACATAGTAAACTTGAGCATGTGAAATTATAGGTTGTCACATTTATTAGATTGTTATTATACATCTATAAGTGGGTATTATAATCAACATGCAAAAGACATTTAAATTATCTAAAGTTTAATATTAATAGATATATTACAAAATTAACTCATGAAAAATCAAATAACTAAGATACCATAATGATAACACATCCCACACAATCCACATAACTAGATAATAATTAGTATTTACATAATAAGACCATACCAGAAGAACTTATCAAAATATCCTATTAATCTTAATAACCAAAAATTATCCTTGATTTTGGATTGGGAGGTTACAAGTATAAATAGGCTTAAGATGGGGAAGGCATCATCTTTCAAGCCTATTCCAAATTTACAAGTCCAAAAATATAATAGTGTGTTCTAAATCATACAAAAGATGCATGTAAAATTATAAGTTTTAGAAGAGACTCTTCAACTAAAAATAAAAAGTACATGTAAAGTAAGTAAGCTAAGAAAAAAAAGTTACAACATGATTAAAACATGTAAATAAATATCTATACTAATAAGAGTGAAAATATGGCACCCCTAGCTGAAGAATTTGGTGAAGTAACTAATGTTTTATTTGAAGTAACCATCAAAGGCCACTAACAGATCAATAATGGGTTATAGGAGACTACAATATTGTAAATATTTAGAATTAGGCACCCTAAGTTATCATGGTGATATTGATAGTTAGTTGAATACTAGGGCTTGATCCATAAGTTGCCTCTTTTGCATTGATTACTCAAATAATGCATGTGTTGCATCAAAATATTTATTTATGATATAAAAATTTGGAAGGGAAGGTTTTAAGATTTTGATGGCCTCAACCATCAATCTTGGGTGTTTTTATTCTAAAATATTAAATTATACACCTTGGGTGTTTGTATTCTAAAATATAAAATTATACTCCAATATATTCATCTCATGCTATGATATCTTTATTAAAATTAATGAATTACAAAACTTCATCATTGGTTCTATATATGGTACCTTGAAATTATTCCTCAAAGTTGTTTGTATCTTTTAGGAGGAGGTTTATAAAACTCATCATGTTGAATAAATATCATGTATGAGTTATCACATTAGTGACCCTCATATGTCTTACAATATCTAAAACCTCACTTTAATGATAAGAAAAAATTCCCAATAGAGTCATCATATAGTTATGCCAATTGAGGGAAGCATCCCTTCTTGTAATTACATAGTTAAAGTGATAAGATGCATCCATGTTAGTCATAAAATTTAATTGATTTAATGCACTAGTTTTGTAAAATTGAACCATGAAATTCAACCTCTTCTCTAGTTCTCTTATGTGATGAAAAAACTTGGTTACATTCATTCTATTGGATTGGTTTCCTACACTAGAAACTTGGATATTGTTCAAATTGTTGTATAGTAGATACACTTTGCACATCATTAATTAATTATATAGGATCATATATAGTTTCTCTCTATTTGAGTCTTATATGTGTTTCTTTTTTACTTTAGTAAATTTCCTTCATGGCCACACAAGAAATATCCATAAAAGAAGATAAATCTTCATTTTACTAATTGGGATCATTAGGATTCTTCTTGGGTTTATTCAATAAAGAAAACAAATATTCCCTTTATTTAAACTGTATATCTTACCTTGTGATTAGATTCATGACCTTCCTCTTCCTCACCCTTTATATGGTTTCACTCTTCTTTTCAAACTATGTATAGACTATTGATAATTCTATGAGGACCAAATTATATCTCCCATCCCTTGCATTTTTCATTTCATTTACCCATTAGAGAAAAATTATTCCCCCTATTTCATCATCTAGAACTTGTTATTTGGGTACATAAGGTGTAATATTCCTAGGATGGGGCATTATTGATGGTGGTCTTAATGTTGAACTTATTTTGATTGGAAACTATAGAGGTGAGAAAAAAAAATCTCCCATGGTGATGGTTCCCTTAATGGATTAACCTCCACAATAAAATTGGTAAATATAGAGATCCTCTCAATAGTAATAGTAGTTGATGGCATGGCTGATGATTGGGGAATTGGTAGATAAATTTTAGCTAATTATTTCTCAATAAATAGTGGTTTTTGAGGTTTATAGGTGGAAACCTTAACCTTACATTGAAAATAAACCTCTTTGTTTAAGGCCTTTATTTGCATTGAAGGAGAAATAATGGGTGTATTAACATAATTAGACAAAATAATACTTGGTGTGTCTAGAGGAGAGTTTATAGATAGAATATTTACAATGGAAATATATGAAATAATTGAAGAAACTATATCACTTATGTTCTAACTTTATTCTTCTATGAGGATTTTTTTATCCAAAGAGCTAGTTTGAGTTTGTCCTTGTAAGTTTTTAAATCTCATGACCTTTGCATACTCCAATTGTACTTCTTCATCCCATGTAAGTGCCTCTTCACTCATATTTTACCCTTTCCCCTTCATTGTTTCTACATCTTATTCTTCCTCATTAGTTGAATACCTAACTAAAGAAATTACTTTCTCAATATCCTCTTTCTATGCTACTTTCTCTTCCTCCTCCTCATCAATAGACTCTTCTATGGTGGGAAGACCAAATTATGTAATTTATTCTAATTGTTTTACATTGGATGAGGTGGGAATATCTTTGGGATTCATTTGGTAAGTGACTATGGGCTAAGTGGAAGATGGATTAGATGGTGAAAGATCTAAAAGAACAACATTGGTGGAAAGCATCATTACAGGTGGTCATGAAGGGATGGTTGGTGTGACCATAGTGTTGGGAAAAAATATGATTAGTATTGGCAAGGTAGGGAGAGTTTGAGGAGAAGTGTCTCAATAATGTTAGTTTATATTGATGAACTTACCTGAGGAGACTTCAGAGAATTAGAGGCACTTATAATAGACAAGAAATAAGCTTGTTAAAACTTAGGTAGACTAACATGTGTAACTATTATAAGGGGTGGTAGAGGTGTCACAGCAATAGTGATATTATTTTTTCCATCTAAAGGAGTTGTGGACTTTTCCTTTATTTTAGTTATTCCTATAATTGTAGTAGTGTTCAAATATGAATATGGAAACTCAGGGCCTACAAAACCTTTTATAATTTCCCTCTTTATTTTATTGTTGGACTCCTTATTGTTTCTTGGCTCCCCTTTTTCAAGTTTATTTCCTCCTTTGTAAGAAAGGAGGGTTGATCTTGTACCTTGAATCATAGACCAAGTTTGAGGAAACTAATGTCTCCATTCTCTTTGTGCCATTTATTCTATAAATTCAAGATCATATTGTAGGACTTGGGCCTAAATCATAAACATCGATTTTGTCTTCATCTTGGTCCATACCTTTGAATCATCTAATGAAATCAAAAAGATAATATCATGGCCATATTGCTCATGCCCATATGAAATGTTCACATTTTATTCTCCCTAACATATTGGAGGCATCCTCTTATCTTATTCATGGGATCTCATTCCCCAAACGGTGCTACCTTAATGTTGTAGTAAGTCCTTACCTTGATGACTTGGATGAAATATGACCTGATGACATATTTTAGATGCCCAATGCTTAAAAGTGTTTTAAAGTAATAAAAAATGTCTTTCTTGACTAAGTCTTTATCAATGTTGTTGTGAATTTGAAATGTTTTTCCTTCTCTATAATTATATCTAGGACATGGTGTGTTAATAATAACATAGATGTTTATGTGCCTTATATCCTTATTATAGTGACGTCAAGATAATAGACATAGTCCCTAATTTTATCAAGTCTCCTTAGGTTTTCAAACAACCTAGGCATCATAGTGTGATGAATTGATTGAAATACTTAATGATATACCTCATCACATATTCTTTGAATTTTATTTTTTAACCTATATATGAACATAAAATAATAATTCTCATCAATCCTATTCACTAAGTATTTTGTTTATGGTTGCCATAATTATATATGGGTTTTATGAATAATGCCTAATACTACATCCAATAAATAGGACATCATGTAGAAATTACCATAAACTAGCCTTTGATCAGGATAAAATATTTGTCTTTATCTTCACACTTATGATATCTCCCAAGGTGACTATTTTTTAAAATGTTAAAAAATGTCTAATAATGGGACCCACTCAACCTATACATATGTAGTGCTATCAAAACCATATAATCTATTTAGGAGATCCATAACTATCTTATTTTTTGGTCTAATTTTGATAATAAAATTGGATGAAATCCCTCCCTTCAAGTTCATCCTCTACCCTTAAACCAACCATTATTTCAAATTTACCTCTTTAGTATTTTTTTTCAAGCTAGACATTGGCTTAGAGTTGGTTATATGTGGTCTTAAGGACTAGAAGTATAATATACCTCTGAAATTCCCTACCATAAATATAATAAGTTTTTTTTATTTTTCCTAATGTGAAGACAATCCCCATAAAATTTTTCATTGAAAAATTAACATGTAAGTACATGTATTTAAATAATTACCTATAGTTTTACCATTACTTCATAGAGTCCTTGTGTTTCAATGGGTAGACATCATATACATATTGCTTCTCATCTAGAGAAATTTTATATTATTTAGAATATGGCACTATAGATTCCAATTCATCCCACAACATCGAGCAGTGGAGGAAGCTGAAGTCTTGGTCACTCTTCTCAAATATAGTATCTATAAATTCCTCACCTCGAGCATAAGAATACATGGAAGGAGATTTAGGAAGACCCTACTTTTAAGAGAAGGAAATTATTTCAACTCAAATTTTATAATAATTATTTTAAATTGACTAGTTCATTTTAGAAAAATCACTTGGAAAATTAGGACTTATCAAATGTTAGAGGTCTTGAAATTATAATGCTCGATCAAGATGTTAATAGATAAATTAATTTCATTCACTTAGATTTTAAATATATCACTCTAAAGTTTGTCTTGAATGCATTCTTATGTCATCAATTCAAATAATTAAATTTAGATTTAATTCTTATTTTCACTTAAATGTGTCAGTCAGATTTGGTGGGTTCAATTGCTTACCAAATGGTAACATTTCATTAACTTTAAATTTATAGTCATCTCATTTGAGGTATATGTCACTTGTTCATTCACTAGCTCTTTTGATTTGATGTCAATATTTTTTGTGTATACCCTAGATATGTTTGTTTTAGGTTATGATACTTGTTCAATCTCTATTTAGCTAGATTTTTTGATTTATAGTTATATTTTGTATGATATGGATTCATGACTTAATTTAATTGAGCCATATGGAACAATCTTGAGATGGAAAGAACTCAAAAGGTTGGATCCCTTGCCACATGTATATTAGAACTAGGTATGTCTCGAAGGGTTTTGGGTAATGAAATACAAAAATGTGGAATGATATTTAAGACCCAAAGGTCTAGAGACTTGATTCCATAGGACCATTAAACCCTTTACTTTGATTTTATACTTCTAGAGTAACTATTAAACTAAAAGGTTCCTAGTGTCATTTGGTCAAATCTTAGAAGCTCAAAACCATTAGAGTAGGGATCATCAGATTATGTTAAGCCTTCTAAGGTTATAGTTAATGAAAATATGCCAAGTGTCAAATGATTAGAAATAAATAATATGATTAGGTTTATTAGAGTCTATGCAAGATTAAGAAAATGACATTAATGAATAATGGAGCCAGACAAAGGTAAACTAAGAATTATTTCAAACACTCTATAATATATTATTTCATGATCTCTAAATAATCAATCATGTGGGTGTTACATGATATAGGAATATAATTTTGATAATTTCTCCAACATTGTCTCACCCCTATAATTACGCAAATCTATCTGTGATATATATTTATAATAATATATATCCTACCTAATATCATAATATTGTTATATAACAATATTGTAATTAACCAATTAATAATTACTAACCAAATACTATTTACATATTAGAAAATATCTAATATTCCTCCCCATAGTTTTTACATGGCATAAAAACATTCACACTCTTATATATAGTATGCTCACCCATTGTAGCATGCCCTATTTGGCTCATGACCTTGATATAAAGAGAGCCTCACTCCTCCCATGGTTTTACAAGTTTACCACAAACCTTGACATGAACAGGAATCTCTTTCTATCTATTATTCACCTCCTAGTGGTTTTTTGGGTCTCTGCCACAAACCCTTTCAAGATCCATGAACTAACTCACATTGGTACATTCTATCCTTTCACATTATTTTTACATCAAGGAATTATGTTTGGAATCTGCACACAAATTACAAATCTTGAATATGAATATTATTATGTGTTATTTTGTGAACACATAGTGGAAACTATAAAAACACACCAAATAAAAATGCCACCAGAACATTGGCATGGCCCCATCATTGATGACTAACAAGAGGTCATTAAAATACCTCCTTCTTTTTTGTATCCTCTAGCCTCTAGTTTCAAAAATTACTTCATTCATCACATGTTTTTATTAAGATCAAAAGCAAATTTTTGAGGAAAAATACCTCCCATAATTTAGACATTGTGTACAAGAGATAATGCATCCTTAAAATAAATGATTTGACTTTTAAATATTGAATGCCATAAATAACTTTTACAAATGATGACTTAACACAAAAATGACCATGACTATAAATAATAGCTATTACAACTTTTAATTTTTTTCATGAATTTTTAATTTTAACAATAATGACTCAAAACTACTTGACTCATGTTAAATTTTGACACAATGACACAATACATTAAATTTGATATATGACCAATTGTGAAATTTAATTGACCAAAGACATAACTTTAATATTTAACATGACTTAACAAATAAATAGTGATCTATATTGATTATATGGACATTCTTCATAAATATGCACATTTATTTTAGAAAACCACTAATTTAACTCAATTTTATGACTACAAACATAAATAATACAAAAAAGACTCTACATAACCAATAATAAAATTGAAGACTCACTTAATTATTAACATGCATGGGCCTCAATGCAGATTAGTAGGCTAGCAATGAGTTGGCATCAAAGAGAATTAATTCCTTCATTAATGATACATATATCCTTCAATCTAAAGAATAGTAATATTTACAATAGGATCTGAATAAGTCATTTACTTCTAATCTCATCATAAAAAAATAGACTTATTTTCATAGTCAAATATATGTTTTGAGTAAAGATATACATAGGTTCTATGATATATCTAAGAAGGTCATAGAGAGTAGTGAAGATAATATCTACACTTTCCTTAATATATCCAAATGTAAAATTAGATGTATTACCAGTTTCATGCATGAATCTCCTAAGGATGAGGTGTCATAAAAATATTAATCCTTTGTTTAATTTTCATCACAGCTTCAAAAAACTTAATACATAGGTTGAAGATGATTCTTCAATAATACAAATGTATTTTATTTATAGGCTATGGGTAATAGATAGTAGATCAAAGACACCAATGTGCATATGGACTATCAGATGAATTCCACTGATACACACAAGCGCTAAAAGCATATAAAACTTCTTATGGTATCTATTGATATTATCAATACTCCATACTCATACCTAAACATCTCTAAACATGCCAATATAGAAGATCAACCAAGCCAACTTCAAGCATACTAGGACAAACACATTACACATTTTATCATTGTCACTTAAGCTATCAAGGTATTTTATCCACTCACTTGGAAACCTCCATGAAATCACCATGACATTATTTATGAATCTCCAACAATATCCCCCTTTATCATTAATTTCAACACCCATCATATAGCAATATATAACTCACCTTCCTTCTCTCTTCAATCACTCCATAATAAGAACTTTATCCCCATTTGACATAATGACAAATTGGGAACCAAATAATCTTGAGGATCTAAAATTAGTTTCAACAACAGAGGACCACCTTATAAATATGATACAAACTCCCCCTTACACTGAGCCTACCTCTTCTTTGCCTTGACAACTTCCTCTTGCCACATGTTAATTCTCACTTCAAGCAAGCACTATAACCAATGAAGAAAGAAAAAAAAAATACTAAAATATAATGTAAATAACCAAGAAATATATAATATGGACTCCCCTTAAGATTTATGATCCATTACACATCTTGACCATCAGATCTCCATACACCATGAAAAATCACCACATAGGATTCCTAACTTCTTCTCTCAATCCACCTTAGGGACTACCAAAATAACTTCATGCCACTCACCAAATAGGAAACATGTTCTAAAATAACCTAAGAACTCTCTTTGAAACATACATACCTTTCTGTTTTGGATAAACTAAGCAAATAACACTCTTCTTCACACTTGGCCTATCTAGTCTCCTTATATCCCTACCTAGAACTTGAAAAGCCAAGAACTTTTAGTAGACACATTATCAAAACCTAAAACATCATATATCAAGTACTCTCATATCCCCACTCAAGCACACCAATTTAAAATACCTATCTCATCTTTGGTAATATACTTTATTCACAAACCAACTTGCTAATTAGACATCTATTTTGATAAAAACATAAATAATTTGAAAACTACAAACCTTCAAATCCCTATGAAGCCTAATTTGACATCACACTTATACCATTCAACTTATTAAGAATCCTCAGACTTCAACTCATAAGGTATACCACATTTCTTGTAAATCTCAAAACCATAAAATCTTAAAATAAATAGAGTCAACAAACCTCCTTTTGGTCAACATCAACCTTTAAAACTTCTTGTACACCTATAGACAACTATTACACTCTTCTAGACCATGTTTTAGATTCCATATATTTGGGAACCCATAAATCCTATAATCCATTGTAGGACCTTCATATTATGAAGTCAAAACTAAGAAATAAGAGAACACTCAAAAATCTCCAATTTGACTTCAACATTCCTTCAGACCATAGAACTACCTAAAACACATCACAAATAAGTGTACATATCTTTTTTATCACCAAAATCTTCCTGATATTTCATTAATCTTATTATTCTACCTAGAAACAAGCATTCCCTACTTGTAGACCTTGCACATACTACGAACATTATTTCATCACAAAAATCATTAAATTCGTCTCAACCATACATTACAAGCATGCCATCAATTGATGAAAACATGAAATATTCTATGCCTAATGTTCAATTAGCTCCATATAGCAGAAATGAGTCATTAACATCATGAACACATACCTTAGGATTTGTAGACATCAAACCCTAAAGTCAGTACCTTTCATCCTTTGGGATTATTCTTCAAAAACTAAGAGTAAACATGACACATAAGTCTACTAATCAAAAAATTCATTCATATTAAGTTAACACAACTTCTCATGACCTTAATTTTTCTTTAAACATCAATCAATACCCAACCAATATCCACCATGCTTCTTTTTTCTATAAAGTGTCTCCTTGAATCTTAGAGAGAGACACCTGTTTTACATAGAGAGACTAAAAGTCCCAAAACTCTAGAGAGTCCCATATCTCTATAATCTCATCTAACTTGCAATACTTCTTGACCATCTAATTCATTTTGAATGGATGTTTGACTTCATTCCTTGCTTCTTTTTTTTCAATAAATGCTAATAATATAAACTCTTGATTTTCCTTTTTGTCTATCATGGAAAACAAAATATCCTTAGTCTCAAATTGATCTATCTTGATAGACTTAGGTTTCCAAACCCATGCGTGACCTCTTCATTACACATTAAGATCTCTATACACCTTTTTTTAATTTTTTCTATAGTATCTAGTAATGTGACCAACTTTATGACATTTGAAACAAACAAGATTACTCATACCTTTTTATTGATGATGATTGTGGTCTTCCTTTTCTATCTGGATAGAAGACAAATTATGTATCTCCTTCATATCTAATTACTACTTTGCTCTTTACTGATCTGAGTTATGATTTCTCCAATACCAATTACTTTCTATTCTATGGCTCCGTGAGGACTCATTTTTTACTAACATCCTTCTGTAGTCCTTACCTCTATGATCATAATTTATACATGTATAATAATGACCATGAAATAAACTAGCATACCTAGAAGTATCTAGTTGTCTAATATACCTTCTTCTATTGCTTTCAAAACTTGTATTCTCTTTGACATACTTAGGCTTCTCATGATCAATTTTTAATGACTTCATTTCAACCTTCAACTAATTACACTCATCTTCTTTTGCTTTTAGATGTGTATTTTTAGTCTTGAACTGATCCTCAAAAATATGAATCTTCTCTTCATCCTCTTCAACCTTGTTAGCCATGTATTTCAATTTATATGCTTTCACTTCAATAGAGTTGATCTATTCTTGATACTTATTTTATTATTTCTTGGGCATGCTAAACAAACTTACCTCAAGAAAATTGACTTTTGCTTCAATATCTTTCATCATATTCCTCATTTTGTGATTCCCCTTCTTCTTATCCTTTAATTTACCAAGTGAACTCACGAAATCAACTTCTATATCAATTTATTCTTCCTTGTTATCATCTTTTCTACTGTTATATAAAGAATCTTTATCAAATATGATGTCATTTTCTTTTGAACACAAAATTGTCTTGGCATATATTATCTAAACCTTGAGATAATTAATAACATTTTCATTCTCTTTGGAATCTATCTTCAAAGTACATATTTTCTCCTTGAGTGCCTCAATCATAGTCTTCCACTATTGATTCTCATTCTTCAATTATTTACCCATCTTTATACCAAATCAAGATCTCCTTCAAGATGTTAAGCTTCCTCCAAAGGACCCACTCTGATGCTAATTATTAGAGGTACAATCACTAAGAGTGGGGGTGTTAATTAGTGATCCCAAAGATTTCAATTTCAATTGAATTCCTTTCAAACTATTAAACAATTAGCATATATCAACTTGATCAAGCAACATTAACAAGAGAGCTCATTCATTCAATCTATACACAAGATTAGACACATAACACATAGTTTTTATGGAAAAAATTCTTGGGGAATAAAACCCACTCTCAATACCATAGTACATAAACTACTTGTCATATAATAAATTAAAAATAAGAGACTGGTCAACTCCTTTATACCAAAAAAACCTTGATCAAATCTTCTTGACCAAAGGCCTTTAGTGAAACACCTATTACACAAGGAGCAACTTCCCCTAAGGAAGATTGAATCCTTTAGGCCCTCCTTTGAATTAAACACCTCCACCTTACAAATAGTTTATTTAACACTTGGTGATGGATCTCTATTCTTATAAAACCTACATAAACTTCCTCTCTATCATAGACATGCCTCACACATAGGCATGCCATAATATCTCTCCTTCTTCACTCAAACTATCCTCATATGCACATGCATACCTCTTTACATAACCTCAAATTACAAGATAACTATTATGACATTATAAAAATTACCTATATGTCATACACATATTCATCAAAGTATTTTAATCATCAACACATCAATAGGCACATTACCTATCCTTTCTTCTTCACATCAATGAATATTCTTCTTCCACAAGCCTCTTACAAGTCTTTCACTCAGATAAAAACCATTACATTTGGTTTCACTATTTATAGATCATTATTAATTATCAAGTCCAAAATATTTCCATTTTAGCCACAATACATGCCTTCACCCTTAAGTCATCTTACATGGGTCACACATAAGCACAACTCTCTTTCAAAAATCCTAAGTCACCTTTAAGTCTTATGGAGACATATTTAGCTATTTAACACTTATCCAAGCAAACTAAGAATAAATGACCACTTAAAAATGCATGTAACCATTCCAAATAACCCCATAGACATATTCAAATGATCACAGTCAACAAAAGATGCTTTTGCTAAAGCATAATTTTCTCAAACTACATTATATGCACACACTCACCATGAATAGACACATAGTCACCTTTTAAGCCTTTCTTCATACTTCATATGATTTTGAAAACATTTATAATGCATAAAAATGATCCTCATGGAGTATAAAACACACTAAAATCACTAAAACATCTTAAGATATTGAAATAACAACATGTGCTCAAACATCCTTCCTGGGTTCTTAACAGATAAATGTCAAACATAATAAGCTTTAAAATTCAATATATTTGACCATACACAATTTCAGATCTTTAAATTTATATTCATAGATGAAACTTGGAGTCCTCTACAAATTATCTTTCTAATCCATGGTCAAATTTTGAATAGATCAAAAGTTATGGCTCAAAAACTAAACACTCATCTTTCCTTTTTTAAATTCAAATATTTGAATTTAAATGGTCATAGTTAAACATCTAACACTATTATGTCATATCATCTCCTCACTACTTCAAATTAAATGTGTACCATCAAAATTCTTCTAAATTTAATTCATAGAGCACTAATGCCCAATCATTAATCTTTAAATAGTTGACCTCATACACTCCACCAATCTCTTTAAGATTATCCTCACTTTAGTAATGTTCATCATCGATCTCTACATATTCAATCACCCACTCACCATTTATCTTTGGAATAATATAAATATTTATCTCTATTCAATGTTAGACATTAAAAACTTGACAACCATCTCATAACATCCTGACATCTTCAAGCAACACACTGCATTAATGATACTCAAACTTTACCTTGTGCAAATATGACTATGGGAACCATTGCTATCTACCTAGAAGGCCAAATTTACATAGTCATATCATTTACCTCATTCACTCGCATGTTCTTAAATTTAAACCACATAAACTAGTAACTTTTTTGAATAAACCCATATGGCCATTTCTTTCTAAAACATCCACATGTATGAGATATAACTTTATTAATATTCTCACTCAAATGTTTTTGCCACAAAGTCAAATATGTTACGAACTACCTAGAAGGCCAACTTTGCACATGCATATCATTTTTTGTGATTCATCACATGATCTAAAATTTAGTGTAAATTAATAAGGAACAAAATTTAACAAACCCATATGATCATTTTCTCCTTACACCTTCACATGTGTGAAATATAACAACATAAAAATTCCTACATAGCATTTCTTTTCACATTACAAATTTGGCTTTGGAAAAACACTATCAAACTACCTAGTAGCCCAATTTTGCACTTTCATATATTTTCTCATGCTTAGTTTCATGACCTAAGATTAAGTGTATAAGAACTAAGAATAATACTAAACGAACCCATGTGACCATTTCCTCTAGAAAACTCTATGCATGCAAATGCTAAAATCATCAACATGATTACTTATCTCTATTTTAACATATAAAACACTATCAAAATTCTTAAGGGCCCAAATTCGTACCCACATATTTTGTTACTATGCTTCAGTACAAGATTTGAGACTTATTGCATAGTAACTATAGACTAATATGATCACAACCATATGACCAACTCCCCCTAAATCATCCACACATGGAAATAATGTTTTCAAAAAAATTCCTATTTAGATTTTCTATCACTAGACCCAAAATGTCTAGATGAAATCTATGGACTACCAGATGAATTCCTCTCATGCACATAAGCATTAAAAGCATATAAAACCTCATATGGGACCTATTTCACATGTTCAATATTCCATACTCATCTATTAACATCTCTAATAATGTCAAAATAGAAAAAAACTAGGCTAAATTCAAGCATACTAGGACAAACACATTACACACTTTGTCATTGTCACTCAGGCTATCAAGGCACTTCATCCACTCTTTTTGACACCTCCATGACATCAAAATGATATCATTGAAAACTATACAACACATAAATGACTACCCCTCATTTCCAAAACTAGTACCTATAAATTTGAGATAGGACCCTTACCCATATACCATGAATAGCTTAGGTTCCCATGCAATGGTTACATAAGCCAATGAACACCTAAAATCCATTCTTGGGTTAAGAACCCTTCATTTTATGCACTTAAGAAATATCAAAATCACTTTTCATGAATTTTATTACAAACCATGAACACAAAATTTAAGAGCCTGATTGAAACATCATATCATACCTTTGTCCATGCTCACATACTCACACTTGCCTTGGAAATTGATCATGATACCCCATTAGGTCATGCTTTCTCTCTTTACTTGCATGGACCTTAACCTAAAAACCATATTAGACCTTAAGAATTACCTTCAAGACTCTTTCAATGTGCTCTCCACCTCACTTACATGATCACACAACATCTCACATGCTCAAACAATGTCAAACATCCTTCATGTGCCTTGAGAATAGATCATGATGCCTTATTAGGCCAAGCAGGGTCTAAAAGTGATCTATTTACATAATAGTTCTATATTTCATACCCTTATAGGCTCACCCTAAGACTCATAAGAGTGATAAAATACCTCATATATATTCTCAATCAATCTTAAATAATAATTCATTCTTATGTGCACTTATTTTGCCAAGCTATCATACTCATATCTTCTCACAAGGTCTCTTCATGCTATGACTAGTACCATGACAAGGATCATTACGTAATTGAAACATGACATATAAATTTGAAACACTTATGAAGGTATCTATACCTCACTTACATGATGATAAAATTTTAAAATACTTCTCACATGCCTAAGCTAACCCAGATCACTATGCTACCTGCACATACCTTCTCATAATGTCTAGACAAGGCTTAACAAGACACCTTGATGCCTTGTCTTATTCCTTCCACATCATGACACTAACACATCATCAAAAAATTAGATATAAGACAATTGGACATATACCTTTCTATATCATGGAAATCACTACATACATTCAATGCTCATAAAATTATCATAATACACACTGCCAATTAACCCTGCTCATCTAGATACCAATAATTAAATAACTACTAGACATTAACCTCATTAATCATGATTACACTCTCTCTCATAGAAAAAACACTTAATATGTTGGAATAAGAACTCATCATGACTTCAAAATAGCTTTATGACATCAAGATCATAAAATCATACATCAAATACCACTCACCATGCATCTTCATTAGATGCATCTAGACATCAATGACAACACACATTATAATTAATGACATAAAATTGACATTAATAAAAAAACTATGAGAAGAATTTCTTATTCCTAAATCTGGTCTTTCTCCCCCTTTGACATTAATGAAAAAAGGTCTTCCACAAATAACTATCTAATCCTTGGACTTGAACTTCAAGAAACCACATAGTGAAATGCTAACCAAATACTCACCTTAAGATCATATCAGTTGTTATAGATAACCTATGGAATGCTTAAGTTTTTCCTCAAGAAATCATGCCTCTTATATCATCTACATCTTTACTGAACTAGATACATAGCTCCATCTAAACTTTTTATTGTTTTTAATATCCTTAGGAATCTGACATCACCCTTAAGCATGTCTTCATACTGACTTAAACTTTCACATATCTACCTTGATCCTTTAATCCAGACTTTCCTTTTGAGTCACATAATGAATAACAATTTCTTTTGACCTCCTTCATTATTGATTGGACCTTCAACATTTGTTCATACCATAAAGACTCATGTTATCATCATTTTATCTCTGTAAGACATTTTGATACATCTACATAATGACAACTCTTCTTGTATTAGTTTAGTGCTCATTAGGTCCATTAAACACCTAGTTTATTATCTACCATATTTATATCTTGATTAATCACCTTCACCTCACACAACAAGATCATACTGGGCATATTAAACTATGAAACATGATCCAAAGATCATATTCAAATTATTAAAGTAATAACACTCAATGCCTATGAGCATAAAACATCTCTATAATCAATGCTTTTGCACCATGTCTATTAGGTTTATCTATAATCAAAGATATTATTCGAAGGGAATAACCTAGCCCTCCATGATAGAAAAGATATCACTCATACCATGTCTATATGGTATCTCAAAGGTTTTTTTTCACTAATATACCTCCTTCATGTCCACAAACCTCATCATGACATCCTCCTTGCACCATTATATCAACTAGGTTTTTGTTCATGTGTTTCATTATGATAGACCACATACAAATTGGGAATATACAACATGTGACTTAGGCCTCTATGACATTAAATTCATCTTTATGCACATAAAACACTCAAATTTATCTCTCACAACTATCTCAACAAAAAGAATCATGAAACATCTAATAAATCATGCTCCCTCTAACTCCATGCTTACCTCTATTTAGATAAAAAAGGAAACCACTCTCTTGAAAAATAATTTAGAGCTACCAATCTCCCACTTAGACTAAGCATATACCAATCATAGTAACCAATCAACAAAGAAAGATCATATAGAACTACACAACTATGATCCCCCTTTGTCTACATAGCTTTCTCACCATATGAATCAATAGTATACACAGATCATATCCAACAAAAATCAAGCACCTTGGCACCAATACCAAATCTTAACATATATCAATCTCAACTATAACCAGATACCAAAAACTTACCTCTCAACATTCAAATATACCACACTTCTAGCTTAGACTCAACAATATTCAGAATGTCTTCATACCTTATTGACATACAACATCTGTCAAAGCTCAAGAAGCATCCACCATTATTCCACTTACTGATGAGTGTCTCCATGAAGCCTAATGGAGTCATCCATTCTATAGGGCACTTAAAATAACACAAATCAAAGAGATTCCTAGATCTCCATACTCTCAAAAGACTGAATATTATTCAACATCCTTCTATGCTTCACTATCAACTTAGGCTTGACCTTTGACTTGGCCTCTTTATCATCCTTCTATGTTAATAAAGAATACTCTTGACATTCTTTCAAATCTAACTTATAATCGAAAATAGCAAATATCCCACCTTGGTTTATGAGTTGATCATGACTTACCTTGTATTTCTTCTCAGTGAACTCTTCATTCTTACTTCTTTGATAAACAATATGAGAACCAAGACCTCTCTTGTCTCCTAACATGTGGCTTGATCAACTAGTATCTATACTCTAAGCTTTCATAGAATCTTCTTGTTTAGTATTCACTCTATCTATACCATCATTATTTATTACAAAATTAACCTTTAAGGTCTAAATTTTCTTAGCACAAACTTTCTCCTTATGGTCTTATTTGAATCCAATACTTGCATTGACATTTTCAGATTTTTTAGTACTCGAGATGTCATCTAGGACATCAGAACTCTTCTTAGATTTCTAATAGGTCTTCAACTTTATTGATTCCTAATCTAAATCTACCTTCAAGGAATGCACTTCTCTTCTTAGTTTGAATTATTTTTTCATAATAATCTTCCCCTTTGAACAACATACATTATCTATTTATATTAATATACCTTAATTACTATCATGATAAACATTGTCATCATCATAATCCATGCTTGTGATTTTTAGGATCACCTTTAGGATGTTAGGAATATCTTAAAGGACTTACTCTAATACCAATTTTTAGAATTAAAATGATTGAGATCAGGGTGGATTATTATTTAAAAAACATTATTACAAATCCACTTAAGAATTAATTAACATTCATTCAAAAATGTAGATCAAACAATGACTAAGTAACCATCCACATATGCATGAAACATAAGAACACAAGATAACACAAATTATATGTGGTAAAACCTTAAGAGGAAGAAAATAAATTGATCCATTTAAATGGAATATATTATTATAAGATAAAATATCAAGTTTAGTGAAGTATCAACTTCACATGGAGCACCAACCCCAACTAGCCAAGCACCAACTCGACTACACTTTAGGAAGCACCCACTTGCAAGGAGGCACCAACCCGTAGATGACTCATCAAAAAATCATCCACTTGAAACACTTGATCATATTAATAACACCATTTTTCTCATATAATAGATGATTATCACCTTCATCATCTCTTCACACACTTTTATCCCTCTCAAAACTGCCTCCAAGCTTCTTTTCTCTACTGTCTGTTTAGAACTGATTAGGTTATATGACATTGATATCGATACTTAAACCTCTTATTATATATTCATGAACATATCTATAAACCCCTATGATGGTATAAATAACCACATTATTATCCTAAAAGTGCATTTTTATTAACTTGCACTCTACTCTTACACATAGACCTAAAACTACCTTATATTTATACAAGTCTCTTGTTCATATCCTTAATGATCAACAAAACACCCTTACATTATTATTTTAGCCATGGAATATATCTTAGGACATGTCATAAACATGGATCAAACAATATGTTATCAATTTGGGACTAAACTACTTCAATAAGGCCTTATTTCATAGTTAGGTCTCATGGAGACCTAATCCATTTGTTTCTATCCCTATTCCATGATAACCCATCCCTAATCATCTTCTCACTATTGCCTAGGTTTCTTGCTATTTTTACCATTAGGCCTATCATTGATTAGTCAAATTTTATGAATAGTTTATCACACTAGAGGGTTTGAACCTATCCAAAAACAACCATGGACATCAAAATAATTATAAACCTTGCCCATCCAATGATTTACATATTTTGACATGGCCAACTTTGACTGCTACAATAAATCTCTAAGAAACTAGCACTTTTTTGTAGGGTCTACTCACACACCTAATAAATAATCATACTTAGAAATTATTGGGAGAGTTTAATAAATAATACAATATGTTTTATAGTCATTTGAGACCATTATGGTCTATTTTGAACAAGATATTTCACATTGGGTCATTTTTAGGTTTTTAGAAAGGGTTAAAACTATTTCTAGTGTTAACGATTATTCGTAAAGGACTACCCCTCACTTCCAAAAATAATTCCTATAACTTTGATCTGGGACCCTTACCCATATACCATGAATATATTAATTTCAATTTTAGAGGTTACACATGACAATGAACACTTGAAAGTCCTTTTCAGGTTGAGAACCCTTCATTTTATGCACTTGAGAGATCTCAAAATCACTTTTCATGCCTTTTATTACAAATCATGACCTCAAACTTTGTGACCATTCTTTAAAAATCATATCATATATTTTTCCATGCTAACATACTCACACTTTCCTTAAAAATTGATCTTGATGTCCTATTAGGGCATACTCGCTCTCTTTGCTTGTATAAACCTTGAATTGCAAGCCACATTAGGCCTTGATACTAAAATTTAGGATTCTTTTCATCTTCTCTCCACCTCACTTACATGTTCACACAACATATCACATGCTCAAAAAATCTAAAACATCCTTCATGTGCCTTTACAATAGATCATGATGCCTTATTAGGCCAAGCAGGGTCTAAAAGTGATCTTGTAACATAACAGGTCTATAGGTCCTCCCTATGTAGGCTCACCCTAAGACTCATAGGAGTAATCAAATGCATCATATACATAATAGTTAAACCTTATAAAACCATTCATTCCTATCTTCACTCATTTAAACAAACTATCATACTCATACCTTCTCACAAGGTCTCTTCATGTTATGACTAGTGTCATGACTAGGCTTCTTAGGTACTTGAAACATGACATCTGAATTTGAAACACTTATAAAAATATATATACTTCACTTACATAACTATACAATTTCAAACAAATTCTCACATTTCTAATCTCACTCACTTCACCATGTTACCTACACATACCTTGTCACAAGGTCTAGACAAGGCTTTACAAGACACGCTGATGCCTTGAATTGTTCCTTCCACATCATGAACTTAACACATTATCAACCAAGTAGATATAAGACACATGTACCAGTACCTTTCTCTCTAATTTAAATCACTACATACCTTTAATTCTCATAATCTTATCACAACACACTGCCAACTATCCTTTTTCATCTAGACACTAGTCTTAAAATAACTACTTGACATTAACCTCACTCATCATGATTACACTATCTATCATATGTTGGAAAAATAACTCATCATGCCTTTAAATTAAATTTTCAAATCAAGATCACAAGATCATACATAAAAGATCACTCACCATGCATCTTCACTAGATTCATCTAGACATCAATGACAAACACACTTTGGCATTAATGACATCAGATTGACAACAATGACAACACTATGCCAATAGTGGTATGGATAATATTTTATAAATTTTTCCATGGATGGTACTATTGGATATGTCTAATGATTTATAAAAAATTTCATGGTTCAGTACCATACGTTATGGTTATATTATTTAGAAAAATTGAAAATGGATGGTATAGTAAAATTTTGGGACCATTTTTATATTAATTAATATTTTTATTTAGTTTTTTATTTGATTTTATATTTTTGGATCAATTTTTTTAATTTATTGTTTGATATTTTTAATATACATATATTACTATGGTGGAGTGTGTATGTTAGTGAGTGACATATATGGTCGTGAGACTATTGGTAGTATTTAAGGCTCAGCTAGTAACACTAAAATTTGTTATAATTATGGATATGTGGCATGTGCCTCTAAACATGGAGATAATTATATGAATCTAGAAATTACATGGTGTGATATGTTAAGTATGATGTCTAATGATGATGTAGTGATCTCATAATGAATGCTCAAAGTAGGGTTATCTCTAACCGCCTAGTGCTATTTACATCTTATTCCTCCCTTTTGTTTCCATAGAATTTTCATAATTGGAATTTTTATTTTTGTGTCCCTAAAATATAGGTACAATAATTTATGGTTAAACGGGATATAGATAGCCTAGGGTAAAAGGGTGATAAACTATCTCTATATCAGACTAATTAATTAAAAACTTAGATAAAAAATAATATGAATTTGAATATTAAGATATGTTAAAAATAATAAGTATAAAAAAATATTAATATTGAAATAAATGGAAAAAGTGACACTTATCTATATTATAGTGTGTATTTGGATCTAATGTGGAACAAGTTGCAAATAAACTAGATCTATATTTTGGATTAATCGTCTGTTTTTGGAAATTTGACCTTTATGACCATGGACACTTGCCTTGACCTAGGATTATTATGCTAATGATTTTATATAAATTAGATGTAGTTATCTAGTTCATAATACCTACTATATATCAATTTTAAAATATAGAATGTTTTGGATTGTGTGTTACCTTCATTGTAGTGCATTCAAATCTAGCTCATGGACTTTCACACTTTTTAAATCATCAAAACCCTAGTTCTTCATCTTCATAGTAGTTGTAGAAAAAATGGGTTGGTTGAATTATAGTATTGATCTAACCTAAAATACCCCTCTATCAGTGGTTTTACTTACATATTCACTATTTTAAAGAGTCCCTTAGTCTATTGTAGTTCTCCACTAGTGTGTTGGCTTGTGTGTGCATAAGGGTGTAATATGTTGAAATCAAGTAAAA
>JARHVA010004096.1:1692500-1702304 GCA_037957365.1 Torreya grandis | reverse complement strand
GAATATTTCCCCACCAAGTTTCAAACCGTAAGATCCTTTGGTAATCAATGGTCTACCTTGTATCCCAAGAATATTTGGAAGTGTTGTGACGATGCAAATATAATTGCAACAAAGTCGTAGAAATTAAAGTTGAAGAGGGGTTTAAGTTTTAATGGAAAAAATTAATATGATGGTGGCAACCCATGTATATATGTTGTGGATTGTCAATGTTACTTTAGCCTTGGCCTTTAAAAATGTTAATCCAACATGAAATGAATCCCTATGTAAAACATAAAATTTATAAATTCATGGCCACTTTAAACTATGAGATAGGAAATTTAAGGCATAAGCCCTAAAGTGTTTCTGATTAAGATTAAACCCACCTTTGACTAGTGTGGCATCCAATCTCAAACATAAAAGGAGGCCTAGGTCTCCATCTAGGTAAACAAAATATGACACTAGAGAAACAGTGTGCCATGGAAACAAAAAAAAACTAACCAAAGGAAATAAAGAGAGGGATCCAACCAGGATTTAGGGAGGACCCCAAACCCAAAACCACTTTTAGATTGAAATGGGAGCTAGCCTAGGCTCACAAATACAGAGGCCTAGGTCTCCACAAACTGATTTTGACCAGACCAAAGGCAAGATTGAAAGTAGAGTAGAAAAAACCCATGAGGTCCCCAATGGGACCCAAAACCCCACAACAAACAATAATTGATCAAAACATAGAAAATAATGGAAAAAATGGGACAGTCAAGGGCAGTAACCCAAAATTCAAAACTAACCACCTCGTCTAACATCATTATCTCCCCCAGTAATGGTCGAGTTAATATTAAAGACCAACAATGGCACAATAGTTGAAAAACACCCAAGCAATCTAAAGTGAAGTCTAAGGTTTAGGGTTTCCACGGAAGAGGCAAGGCCTTCATTTAAATCTGTCATCTAGATATTTTGAAAGGGGTGCCTTCCCAATTTCTTTATCCTAGTTTGTAAACATTACCAGGTGTGTAGAAGTCTAGAGAGTCATTCCTACTAGAGTGCTCAAGATTTTTTAGAAGTGCAAAAATAATTTCCAGCCTATCTTTACACTCTTTGAAGGGATCATTCTCAGTCATAGGGCACTTCTAAACTAGAGAGTTCAGTATCACAACATCAAAAGTTTCCAAAATTTCATCATGTGGGACTAACTTCTTTATCCCTTTGGATAACTACCCTTTCACTAGACTGACAATGTTCGATACCCACCCATCCTCCTCTGTAGAGTTGTTTTCTAAAGATCTCATTCTTTTATGTAGTGGAGATGTACCAGTCAGATTAGGGCTAGGGGCAGCCACTGAAACCTAAATATGATCATCTTGGGATTTGACCTCACCCTAAAAACCTTTGTTCCCCAAATCTTCCATTCTACAAATAATTTCCTTTTCTTTCATAAGCCCTAAAGTGTTATGAAAAAGGGCAATATCCCTTTTGGAATTTTTACAAACCCTACGAATGGGCATATTAGGCATGAGAAGTAGCAAGTGATTATTATGGAGAATATTATTCATGGTAGAGGTTTATTTTAGATGACTTAGAGAGACACACAAAATGTTACAAAAATATAATAATCTAATTAATTTTTTAATGGAAGCATTGAATTAACACAAAAACATATTAGATTATAATTGGGTTATTCATTAAGAATTATGAGATAAGAGTGACTTATAAAGTGTTACATGTTGTAAAATATTTTCCAAATGGTAAAGACATTAGAGAGTGAATATACAAAGTGATGGACTCACCATTCCTCCATCTACTAACAAAATCTTACAATATTTATACTAGGTGGGTTTCCCTTAACTTATGAGGGAAAATGTCATCAGGGTAATTACCCTCGGAAAATATATTGAAATGCCTTGATTACACATGAGTAAAAGCCCATAAAAATTAATAATACAAAGGATTATGTAAAAATCTATTATACAAAACTTTGTAAATGGATAAATGCACAAAGTTGAGGACAAAAAGGGGCCTACTCATGGACATGATTTTATTGAAATTAAAAAAAAATGAACTTCTATAGATAATTTGAGATAGATACACTCAAAATTTGAAGATGGTATAAGAACATGAATTGTAGCAGTTTGATTACAGTTTTTAAAACACTTTTAAAAAAATGGTTAAGTAAAACTAGGTCAAACATATAAATTTTGAAGAACTCCTATTTTTTAAAGAAAACATAGTATATCGATGGCCATGTGGCCCACCATTATTTTAGCATCATTTAATATTTATTTAAAACCATTTGGTGAATGTTTAGATAAGATATTAGAGTTTGTGACATATATTTTTTATATTTTTTCAGTATTTTAGTTTTATTAATTTTTTAAGTAAATAGATCATAAAAATTGACAAAAAATGGATAGCCAACCATGCAGCCACCCCTAAGTACATCAAAAAAAAATAAAAATTATTTTTTTGAATGTATGTAGAACTAGGTCTAGTTTGTGACCATATAATTTGTTTTTCACTTGGATCAAAGAAAGACAAATTACATAAACATAAATAGGCATGTATATTTGTGACATGTAGTGGCCTAAAAAGGTATAGTTAGAAATCAACATAGTTTGAACCTTTAAAAGAGTCTAAAAATTATGAAAATTATATGGGTAAGTGCACAAAGTTTCGGGGGGGGGGGGGGGGGGGGGGGGGGGGGGGCGGGGGGGGAGGGTGGAGGCGGGGGGAGCGGTGGAAGTGGCCTATCCATGGACATGATTTTCCTAAAATTTTAAAAATCTAAACTTCTATAGATAATTTAAGATATCTACACTCCAAATTTGAAGATGGTGTAAGAACATGAAATGTAGAATTTCAAGATTAGTTTCTAAAACACTAATTTTTTTAAAAAATAGTTAAGTATAACTAGGTTGAACATCTAAAATTTGAAGAGGAACTCTTGTTGTTTTCAAAAAATAGAGTAGATAGATGACTGTGTAGTGCACCTTTTTTTTAATAGAGTTTAATATTATTTGAAACCCTTTGGGAAAAATTTAGATAAGATCTTATAGTTTATGACGTATATTTTTTCAATAGATACTTATTTTTATTAATTTTACAAGTAAATAGATCCTAAAAACTGACAAAAAAATAGATAGTCATCAATGCGATGCACCTAAACACCTCAAAAAAAATGAAAATTGATTTTTTTTTTATGTGTGTATAATTAAGCCATATAATTTTTTTTCACTTGGATCAATGAAAGACAAATTACATGAACATGTATAGGCATGTATGTTTATGGCATGTAGAGGCCTAAAAAAGGTATAGTTAGAAATCAACATAGTTTGAAACCTTAGATTAGTCAAAAAATTATAAAAATCATATTTTTAGAAAGAGGAGAGCATGCTCATCATGATGGTATTAAGTTTTTAAATTTTCACATAGAAATTCTTAGTGTATTTGGAAATCAAATTTCAATTTTATTATTTTTTATCATAACTCTCAAAACTCAACTGCACATTGAAAATCTAAGCCTTTGGCTCAGGAATCCAAGCCATTCCTGAGCCAAAAGGCATGAAAATTAAATTAAAATAAAAATATCATGATCATGTTAAAGTATAATGTGATCATGTTAATGTATAACTGATCATGTTAATAGATAACATGATCACATTATTGTAAAAATAATAATGTGATTGCTTGACTGTTGTTTTGCACATTAAATAAATGAACATGTAGATGGAAAGAATGTTGGTTAGCAGGTAACAAAATCATGTTATTGATAGCGTAATCATGTTCTTTTTAGTTTACACATAGAAACATGTTGAAGTTGCACATGAATGCAACTTTGGTTAGAAGCTTATATTTACTACTCATTAAGTATAAGTTTACATTTATATTGTTACATTTATTTTCTTATACTTTAAATTTATTTTAGTAAATGTAAGAAACTAAGGTCACTCTACAACTGATAGAGTAAGTCTCACAATTGCATGCCTTATGAATGTGAAATTACGACAAGGGAAATAGTTTTTCAAAATCCAATTTGGTCATTACTTAAGCATTTTCAAAGTCTAAGTATTAAACCTAGAGATTTCAATACATAAACTTTACAATTGATATCCATTTAAATGGTAAACATATAGTCATTTTAAAGGTTTTTTTGCCTTCCAGATTGATTCTTGGCATTATAGGAGTGCTTGGTTTGTCAAAATTAAAGTTTGAAAACTACTCACTTTGAACTTAATCTAAAGTGGTATGATTGGGGTAGTATAGGTCATATTTATGCCTTGCACACATCAAATGACCACTTTGTGTTAATTTCACTTGTTCATCATACCTCCCTCATCTTTGATCACTTCTTACTCATCCCTCATTACCCCTAGTCAATCTCTCATCATTCTTCATCCCTAATCACTCCTTCATTGAACCTCACTATCCCTAGTCATCTCTAATCACTCCCTTATCATCCATAATCCCTCCTCCATTGACTCTCACTATCCCTCATCATCCCTAACCACTCCCTTCCCATCCTTCATCATCTCCAATCACTCTTTCCTCATCCCTAATCAATTCCTCATCCTTATTCACTCCCTCTTCATCCCTCCTCATCCCTAATCACTCCCTCATTAACCTTCATTATCTCTCATCATCTCTAATCATTCAGACTTAATATGCCTAATCACTCCTTTATTGATTATCACCATCCTTAATCATCCCTAATCACTCTCTCCTCATCTCTCATAATCCCTAATCAATCTTTTTCCACCCTCATCATCACTAATCACTCCCTCATTGACCCTCACCATCCCTCATCACTCTATCATTGACCCTCACCATCCCTAATCATTCCCTCATCATCCGACATAAGTATATACTCTAAATATATATTTGATTCCAATCATATGTTGTTTAATCTATTATAATATAAATTAACACTTTTTTAGGACTTGTGTTGGCAATACCCATTTGTGATAGTCAATTTTATTACTTAATGAATTGGATGATCTTTCAAATTTATAGTCAAATAACATAAATACTAACACAAAATAGAGTCTGAGTTTTAGTTTATAGAATTATCTTTCTTGTGAAGATGACTAGATGAAACTTTATTCAGTTCTAACTTTAAAGATAAAAATTAAACACATATCTCTTTTATAATTTTATAATTCTAAGAATATATGAATTGGATGCAAAATTATTTAGTGTTTTCCATTCTTGTATGACTCGAATCTTGTTCAAGTTCACACATGCACTCCTTGTGTGTGTAATGTGTCCCAAATATTTTATCTCTTACATGAAAAATGAACATTTATTCATGTTATCATAAAAATATGTTTCTGTATAATGTGAAACACTAGTTCAACATGGTATAGATGTTCATCCCATGTTTTCTAAAGATTAAGATGTCATCAAGGTAGATTGAAAAAATAACATAGGTAAATGTCCTAAGGATGTTTTTCAACATCTTGAAATGAATGAATTTGCTACATGAGTTAACCTAAAAGTGATAACCAACTAGTCAATCAATCATTCCTTTGTTTTTAAGACTATATTCCAAATGTCTAGAGGTTTAACATGAACATGATGATACCCAAACTTAAGATCAATTTTGGAACATACTTCTACACCATGGATATGGAAAACAAAATGCCTTAATATTTAAATGAGGATTATAGTTCTTCAATTTACTTTTGTTAATATTTTTTAATTAATTCACAACTTTGGCATAAACACAATTGGGCTTATGTAAGACAATTATTTGAGCATGACGTGTCCATTATCCATGCTTTCATGGATCTACTACTTGATCTATTCATTCTCTAGAAATTATATGTTGTATAAAGAGGTTTGAGGTAGAGGTAGTTAAAGGATCAAATCAATAGTATTATTTAGTGTATAATATGTAATAATTATTTAGGTGACTGAAAGATATCCTTATATTCATCTAGTTTATGGTTCAATTATTTTGTCTTTATTATTGTTAGATAAACCACACTATGATATGGTGACATAAGGATGTTATTACATTTACTTATTAACATCAAGAGTATACTTCTTACTATAAGTGATAAGATTCTTTCACTTCCTGGCACTAATGATTGAAAGCTTATGAACTAACTACAATACATGGCATTTTAGATCATGACAATCTATCACAACATTTCAAGGATTTACTTCATAGATTACATGTTAATGGTAAATATATGGTTGACCACATGTAAAATATCACACATCTCTAATGGTGAGATGTCATAAAGGATTGCATCTTTTAAAAGTTGATTTTGTACACCAAGTGACACTACTAGGTGATCCATTTCTCAAGGCCTACACTAGATCATACACTAGCATATGGTTATGGATGATGTATAAATTTCAAGTTCAATTTTTGAAATATGACCTAGGAGAAGTTAATTAGTCTAACTTCCATTGGAAATGATGAAGTGTGTTGGCTCACCATTGATCTACATTTGTTAATGAAACAATATTTTTAATTCATATAATTTCTTGTTGGAGGAAGTAGACATATTTTTAATACTGACCATATCATTGGTTTCATAATATATTATCTACTTACCTTTTTATATTTCTAGATAACTCGTACTCACTTCTCTAGATGTGCAAGTAGAGAACTCATAATGTGACACTCTTCATTGGATTGAATATTGAAGTTATGAATTAAGAACCACTTTCCAATATTGGACTACTTGTTCTAATCATTTGAAAATTATTTTCCACCCTTTGGTTGATGACTCAATCAATAGACATACAAATAGAAGTCCTTAAATGTAATTATTTAGATCATACAATGTCCTCATATGGAAAGTAATAGATTGGTTTCAAGAAATCACATAGCTTGGTGATCTTCACGCATTTACTACCCATTTTTGGTGCTATGGTGTTTTTACTTGCTTCTCTTTTTCTAGCAAATTTTCAATTATCAATTACATCATTTCTAATACGCCCATATTTTTTCATAGGTGATAACTATTTATGTTTCAAATTTGCCTCCACATCATTTTGATCACTATGTCTTATATTTTATGTTATCACTCAACTCTCCACTTATAGCTCCTAATATTGTTAAACCCCAATAAAATACCACCATTAAGGTATTTGATGAAGTGATTAAGGATGAGGAGGGATGAGGATGAATTGAGTGGAGATGATGAGGGAGTCAATAGGGATGATGAGGGATAGCGAGCGTCAATGAGGGAGTGACTAGGGAGGACGAGGGAGTGATTAGGGATTATGAGGGATGGTGATGATTAATAAGGGAGTAATTAGGAGTGATAAAGGATGAGACATGAGTTATTAGAGATAATGAGGTATGATGAAGCAATGATTAGGGATGATGAGGGATGATGAGGGTCAATGAGGGAGTGATTATGGACAATGAGGGAGCAATTATAAATGTTGAGGAATGATGAGGTTCAATAAAGGAGTGATTAGGGATGAGGAGAGGGTGATTAAGGATGATGAAGTGGTGATTAGGGATGGTGAGAGCCAATGAGGGAGTGATTAGGGATGATGAGGATGGTGAGAGCTAATGAGGGAGTGATGAAGGATGATGAAGGATGGTGAGAGCTAGTGATGGAGTGATTAGGGATGATGAGGGATGGTGAGGGAAAATGAGGGAGTGATGAGGGATGAGGAGTGAGTGGTTATAGATGATGAGGGACAATGAGGGTCAATGAGGGAATAATCAAGGATGACTAAGAAGTGATTAGAGATGACTAGGGACAATAAGGGTCAATGAGGGAGTGATTAAGAACAATGAAGAATCATGAGAGAGTGATTTGGGGTGATGGGGCATGAGTAAGAAGTGATTAGGGATGAGGGAGAGATGATGAACAATTGAAATTAACAAAAATTGGTTATTTGATGTGTGTAGGTCATCATTTTGACCTATACTACCAAAATCACACCATTTTGCATCAATTTCAAAGTAAGCGGTTTGAAAAATTCAATTTTGACAAACTTAAGACTCTTTAAAAAGTTAGGAATCAATCCAAAAGGCACAAAAACTTTAAAAATGACTATATGTTTATAAAAAATAGACATTAATTGCAAAAATTATGTCTTGAAATCCAACTCTATCAAATGTAGAGTGACATTATTTTATTATATTTACTATAAAAATTTTAAATTATAAGGAAATAAATGTAACAATATAAATATAAACTTATACTTAACATTTATAGTAGTAAATATAAGCTTCTAGCCAAAGTTGCCTTCATGCACAACTCCCACATACTTTTATATGCAAAATAATAGGAACACAATTGCGTTAGATATTAACCAACATTCATTCCATCTACATGTTCATTTTTTTAATATGCAAAACAAAATAAATGTGATCACATTATTATTTTTATAATAATGTAATTACATTATACATTAATGCAATCATGTTATACATTAATGTGACTTCATTATACATTAACATGATCATGTTATGGTTCAACAATTACCAAGATATAGTTTAAATAATACAATCATGTTAATTAAATAATGTGATTGCAATATTTATTAATGTGATCATGTTACCTAAAATGTCCACAGAATTGTCCTCAAACTTTGTACACTTACCCATATATTTGGAAAGAAGAGAGCGTGTTGGTTGTCCTGGTAATAATTTTTTGAATTTTTTTGTTGAAATACATAGTGTATTTGGTGATAGAATTTTAACTTTGTTATTTTATATCAAAAATCTTGGACTCAGTTGTAGATTGATAGGTCCAAGCCTTTGGCTCATAAATCCAAGCCATTTTTGAGCTAAAAGGCTTGATTTATTTTATTCAAATTTCAATAATGTGTATGTGTTATTAGGAATACATATGCATTCTAATTTATTTACACCAAAAAACATAAGAACATCCACAAGAATGTAATAATTAATTAAATATGATATTTATTAAAATAAATGTTAAGTATAAGGAATATAAATGTAACAATATATATTGTTACATTTATGTTCCTTATACTTTCAATTTATTTTAGTAAATATAAGAAATTAAGGTCACTTTACATCTAATAGATTTGGTCTCATAGTTTCATACATTAAGATGTGGAAAATAATTATTAAAAATATAATTTGGTTAGTACTTAGGTATTTTTAGGGTCTCAGTATTGAACTTAGGGATTTTAGGGCATAAATTTTGCAATTAATGTTCTTTTTTGGTAAACATATAATCATTTTTTAGGTTTTTATGCCTTATAGATTGTTTTATGACATTTCTAAGAGTCTTAGGTTTGTCAAATTGATTTTTTTAAACCACTCACTTTGATATTGATCCAAAGTGATGTGATTGGGAAAGCATAGGTCACATTGATGACCTACACAAATCAAATGACCACTTTGTGTTAATTTTACTTTCTCATCATCCTTATCCCTAATCCCTTCCTACTCATCCTTAATTTCCCCTAATCACTCTATCCTAATTCCTCATTATCCCTAATCATTCCCTCATTGACCCTCACTATCTCTCATCATATCTAATCACTCCCTCATCATCTGTAATTACCCCCTCATTAAACTTGACTATCCCTCATCATCCCTACTCACTCCTTCCTCATCCCTCATCATCCTTATTCAATATTTCATTAACCCTCACCATCTCTCATCATATGTAATCAATATCTCATCTTCATTAATCACTCCCTTATTGAATTTCATCATCCCTAATCACTCCCTCATCATTCTTAATCACCACTTCATCATCCCTCAACATCCCTAATCACTACCTCCTCATACATCATCATATATCATCACTCCCTTATCATCCCTAATCACTGCTTCAACATCCATCATCATCTCTAATCAATCCTTTCTCCTACCTTATT
>JARHVA010004096.1:1500000-1687500 GCA_037957365.1 Torreya grandis | reverse complement strand
TCATCATCCCTAATCGCTCCCTCCACACCCCTCATCACTCCCTTATTGGCCCTCACCATTCCTCATCATTTATAATCATTCCCTTATCTTCCCTAATCACTCCCTTATTGACCCTCACCATCCATCATCATCCCTAATCAATGGTTCATCATCCATAATCATCTCTAATCATTCATTCCTCCTAACTCATCATCCCTAATCATTCTCTCTCATTAACCCTCACCATCCCTCACCATCTCTCATCCTCCATAATCACTCCCTCATTGACCCTCACCATCCCTCATCATCCCTAATGACTCCCTCATCATCTCTACTAAATTATTCCTCATCCCTCCTCATCCTTAATCAATCCATCAAATACATTGATGGTGGGTACAATAGCTTCTTGATTTTGATAGATTAGCTTGTTTTCACATTCCAAAATTTAATTACTCAAATAATTCCCAAATAAACTCTTCTTTCACTCATCCTCTTTTACTCAAATAAGGAACTCAGAGATATCATTTCATTATTTGGTGGGATTCAAAGATATATATAGTGATACATGCCAATATCATCAAGAGAGAGTGTATCTAGAGACCTGGACTAGAATAAATAGTCAAAAAATCAAGAAAAGGGTGGTATGAAATTGTAAAACATAAGTAAAATTTCATCCTACCTTTTTCTTGACTTTTTGCCTATTTAACTATTTAAGGGTGGGAAAAAAAATTGAAATGACTTCTCATAAAGTGGAGAAGTATGTAATACCCCACCTAGCCTCACCTTATTTTAGGCACATGGTAAAGTATTAATCAGGGTTGGACCTGTTGAAACATCATTTGTCAATTATTATCATCATGTTTTACCTTATATACTTTGGAAATATTATATTGGATGATAGAATAATACATATTTATTATTATCTTATTGAATAATAAATTTATCAATGTGCTTAATTTATATATCTTCTAACCATAGAGGTATTGTGATGAGTTTGAAGCATGTGCATGAGATAGTCCAAAGATTTGTAATTTTGTATACCAAATATGAGATGAGTTATTTAGGTTTGAATTTATTCCATATATGTGTCATATAAGTTAACATGACACAAGTAGGAACTTACACAATAGATAGTTTCAACAAGCATAAATATTAGTAATAGATAGGCAATATGGTTCGGTCATTACTAGTTTGAAGCATGTGCACCAATATTATTTCACGTTGGATACCATGTATTTATGTATTCATCACCTTGTTCTTATGAAACATAAACACAATATGATATTATTGGTGTACATGGATTTTATCCATGTATAGAGAGAGAAAGATAAAATAAAATAAAATCCTAGAGCTTTGTATCCAACAATGTAAATTTTAATTATCATAATTGTATTTATAATTGTAAATAAAATGAAACAAAATTGATTAAAGCCATGGTGGTTATCATAAGTCTTTTTTTATCAAGTGAGTTATTATAAGAGATAATATGGCTATGAAGAATTAGATAAATGAAAAACCTAAAAAAAATTATGATAGAGCTAACAATCTGATCACTATCCATAGAGTCCAAAAAATGTATGTATATTTTAGAAATAAATAAAACTTATCAACAATTGAAGTAAAGGTAGAGGAGATGGGAAAAGATACAATAAGATACATGGCTATACAACTTTCCAAATAAGAATGAAAAATGAAATAAGAGATGATATCTTACCCTAATGTCTACAAGAAAATTTAAAGTGAGTATAATAAAGTGCAACTGCTAAAAGGATTCATATGGTGAAGAATAAAAAGGGATACCATATCTAAAATAAGGAGATTGTCAAAATTAGTTGGATAAAAAATTGACTACAATGACTCTTTTGAAAATACAAAAAGGTGTATTTATGTGAACCCTTTGAAGGAAATGTGGTTCAAAATGTTATCCTAGTTATCCTTTGGGGGTTTGATTGTTTCTACTTATATTTATATTTTTTCCTTAAAGGAATAAATTATTTGATGAGATTGAATTTATAATAGCATTCTAAAATATTGGTTTAGATCAGCCATGCATTCACTTAATTGATGGAATGCTTTGGAGTAATGAACTTCCCTCCTCATTTTCACCCTATAAAAACTATGCAAATGTCATGTGGGTAGATAAGTGGATCATGTTGACAAATCATCTCATAACCATTGTTATAATGAGAGCACAATGTATCCTACTAATCAAAAAAGAGGTTTCATAATAATTTGAATACATTATAACTCAATATTGATTTTCATTTCTATTAAGAGTATGAGATAACTATATTAAATATAAATATTGATACTATGTATAGTTATAAATAAATATGATATTATATTCATGGTTACTTAAAATGTCTGATCTACTTAGAATGGAACTACCTAACTTGATCAAGATATCTTACCCAAGGATCAAGCGATGGCATCCTACTAGTGGAGATTCTAGAATAATCTAGAATCTAATGTCTGACAATAAATTTTAATATTATTATTAGGTATAGTTATAACTAAATGTGATATGATAATCATGGTTACTTGTGAGGTTTGAACTACTTATAATGTAATCACCTATCTTGACCTACATATCTTACCTAAGACTCAGTTGATGGTTTCTTGTTTATAGAGATAATATAAGAATATAGAGTTTAATATTTGATATAAATTACTTTGGGAGTATATTTATGCATGGTAAATACCTATACTTTATGTTTGGAGATATTTTGTATCCTAATCTATAGGATTAAACTGACTAAATTATTTTAGGTGCTAATGGTCAAAGCTTATACCTCTATCTTTTACTTGGTGTAGATGTTTAAATTTTAATTTATATGTTAAACTAGTATTTTACACTTGACAAATATAGTTCAAGGCTATACCCTTTAATTTAACCTTCCTTACACCTAAAAGGCTCTCATTCACCATTTCTCTAAATGTAATTACTTTGATTATCTAAATCACATATAGCCATACAACACCTAAAACTTGATATATATCATTCAGTGTTAGTTGTATATCCTCATCATCTTTCCTCTTTCTTGGAAAATTATGTTTAAGATAGGAAAATAACATCGATGATACTATCCCTACTTAAACACAATTATATTTGCCCTAAAAACACTCAAATTTTCAAATATTTCAATGTGAATGGTCGATCTAAGAATGCCATTAATGTTTCTATGAAAATATTTTAAAAATGACTAGTATAAATACAAGTTAAATAAAATTAATTTTAAAATTAAACAATGAACTCAAAATCCTAGACATAATACTAAATTTTAAAGCATAAAATTATATTTTGATTCTCTATTATCCATATTTGTATATAAATCATATGATAAGTCATACTACAATTCTGAGTCACTCAAATAACAACCCATGTGCCATATTTGTCAAGTTACAAGCTAGATCACTACACACACCTTCACATAGTATATTTCATCCTTGTGCATACACATTCTAACACATAAGGGATAAATACATATGTCTAAATCCATCCTTGGAGCATTGGTTATGTGGGAAACACTCATTGACATAGGGGTTTTGAGGTTAAATTAAAACCATAAGCCCACTAACCCATTTTTGGTAAGGTAACCTTACATAAGGTGTAAATATAGGGTTTGATCCATAAACAATGATACATATCATGTGTGCTAGATCAATAGAAATCAAACATAAGGTAAAATAAAACCAAAAACTATCTAGGTGGTTTCACCTTGATATAATGAACTTTTTATACATTATAGCTATGTCAATTTCTAGACAGTAACATTTACACAAGAGTCCATAGGTTAACATAAATGTATAATAAGCTATCAAGAATATTTAGAGAATACTAAGACTAGTTATTGAACATCAAACAACATGTTTACACACTTATACCTCTCACTTGATCCTTTACTCCCACCCCTTTCTCAATTTATTATCTATTTATTCTAGTCTAGGGCTCTAGATACACACTCTCTCTATGATATAGACATGGATCACTATATAGATATTTGAATCACACCAGATAATTAGATGATATAGCTAAGTTATTTATTTGAGTGAAAGAAGACTTTATTTGGGCCTTATTTGAGTAAGTAAAATTTAGAATTGGAAAATAAGTTAATATAGCACAATCAAAAAGATATTATACCCACCATCAAGGTATCAGATAGAGTGATTAAGGATGAGAATGGACAATGAAGGATTGAGTAGAGATGATGAGGGAGTCATCAAAGATGATGAGGTCAATGAGGCAATGATTAGGGAGGATGAGGGAGTGATTAAGATGATGAGGGATAGTGTGGGTTAATGAGGGAGTGAATAGGGGTGATGAGGGATGAGGAATAATTGATGAGAGATGATGAAGTTGATCGAAAACTCAGAAGTTTTGGTTGATAAATATCACAATAACATAGAAATAACATAGTAACAATGAATTCTCTGAGAAGAGATGTAGTATTACTCAAAATCGTAATACAAATATATGCTTATCTCTGGGAAGAGATGTCTATCTTCACATTTCGGGTTGCCTCTTCTTTTATAAACAATTTGAAAGCATGGGGAGGATGTGTAAGGTCACCAATCTTGAGGGAGATGAAGTGGAATGACTTCCAATATTTGAAACAATACATAATTCGAGGAATTACTATTTTTAGAAACTTACTATTTTTAGATAGCACTATTAAAATTGAAATTTGAGGCAATTCCGTTGGGTTTTCGGGGGTCAAACTTCATTGAGCAAATCTCATGCCATTTCACGACGTTCCCCTCATTCTTAGCTTTCCAACGGTTCAAACGGTGAGTCAATTGGAGCTACGGTGCAAAAGTTATGGCTCCTGGAAGTTCCGTCATCAATTGGGGTGGAACTGTCACCCGAATTGTCACCTAAATTGATGCCTGGATCAGAAGTGGTGATTATGGATGATTAGGGATGGTGAGAGTCAACAAAAGAGTGATTAGGGATGATGAGGGAGAGATTATAGATGATATAAAATGGTGAGTGATGTAGAGGCATCCCATGATAACTTTAAATTGATTCATTTTTGGTCTGAAGTTGGTTTTTATGTCTCATAAGTGTATTAGGTCCTAATGTGGTCTTAGTAGTGATCTAGGTTTGTATAAATTACATAAAATTTGAACTATGGAGTTTCCCTCCAAAATGCACCATTTAAAAATTTGAATCTTCTTAGCCTTTTAAAGGGATGTTCATGCATTGTATGAGGTTGAGAAAGGTGTAAAACATGTTAAAAAGGTTTATAAGATGAATAATACTATGTAAAATATCTTAATAAGTGATTTAGTAAATGGGGCATGGTCATATGGTGTCTATATTGTTAAAAACATGAGAAAAATAATGTAAGGTCAATAGCTTCAACATGGGAAACAATCCAAGAATTAGTTATGCTTCTTGGAAAGGGTTTAGAGTCATTTTTAGATAGTTATAGATTATTCATTCAAATTAAATGTAAATATGAATGTAATGAACAAGTTGGTATGAAGGGTAGGTTTAGTTTTACCCCTATTTTTGAAATGAACATATGCAGACCTTGATGAAGGCCATTTTATGTTACAATTAATTGTATGAGTTTGTTGATAAAAAAATGAGGTTGAGAATGTTTATAAGTGAATGTTTAGGTTAAGGAATGTTTTTTTTATGAGAATCCTTAAATGTCTGTATGAAAAAAGTGTCCTTGTTTTGCATATTTCCTATACAGACCTTGTTGGACTAAGAAAAATGATATTTAATAACTATGTGTGCTCTGTTGATAAAGCATGATTATGAAGTTACTTAATAACGTGTTTGGAAGATATGGAAGAGGAATGTGTTTTTATTTGTAATTAATTTTCAAAAAATGGTATGAAAGATGTTTGGTGTATAGGTAGAACCCTGGTATTTGTGTTATAGACTATATTGTTTAATGGGTTATAGACTAAGTCTTGTAAAAGTGTCAAGAAAAGGAACTAAGAATTAGTTAAAATAATTATTCCTTAAGAATTTTGTTTATAGAGATATTATAGGTGTCAATAAAGAATTTGGAAATCATATATTGATCAGATAGTTATACAATAATCCCCTATTTCCTATAGTGAATACTGACAAGATGGTTTGTGTAGTGAATTCTTGAAAAGACAAGACCAAATATTTGAGTGTCAAGTGTTATAGAACGTGTGAAAAGGTATAAGTGAGTCCATTGGAAGGTTATAAATCCTTTTGAATGATCAATAATGTGATAGAAGCTTTAAAAATTTGACTCAGACCTGTAGGTGGTCTTTTTATAGACACAATCAAGAGGACTTTAGTGTGGAAAAGGTATAAAAGTGGGTTAAAAAGTGTGAAAATAAGAGTTTGGAAAGTTTCATAGGTCTATATAGACCCTATGAACTCATTTTGGTCCTTTGAAACATTTTAAAATGTTCACAAATAAACTATAATTTCTCTCAGATTGTTTACAGGTTTATGAAACCCTAAAACTAGGGTTTCATGGATTTAGACCATTTAAACCATAAAAAATTAGTACAAATTGGTGGAAACTTAGGTGGTGAAGTGTTTTAAAAATATTTTTGGGTTAACTGAGTCATTACACATTCATTTTTATGTGTATTGATGACTAAGTATATTAGGTAGTGCTAAAAGACCTTAAGAGACCTAATAAAGGGTAAATAGAGAGCCATGTGAGCTTGAAAAATGGGTTTAAGGAGTGATTTTTTGTATTTAAACCTTGGATATAGAAGGAACACAATAAAGGGTATCTAAAATAGATAATGGTTTTCCATTTGGTTTCTGTATAAACTGTACAAGTCAAGAATAGTCCATAAACAAGGCTACAAGGAGGGTATGGACTAAGTGTAAGGTTGTGTAGAAAAAAGAATTGAAATTAATAAAAGAATTGGATTATTAGTGACTTAATAAAAAGGAAAATGAGGTTAATATCACATCTATGAGATAAGATAAAATTATTTTAAAGGTTAAGAAACAAAGTGAAATTTGTAAACCATTGCATGAAGAAGTGAATACAAAAACCATTATCAAAGGGAGTTGGATTAAGAAAAAAAGGTCAAGATGTTTTCCATGTAAATGACTTACATTAGTAAGGGTAAATAAGGGAGTAATTATAGAAAATTATGGATAAAGAGGGAGTGATTAGGGATTATGTGGGATAATTAAGCAATGATTAAGGATGATGAGGGATTATAAGAGTGAATGAGGGAATGATTATGAATGATGAGAGACTGATTACAGATGATGAGGGATCGTAAGGTTTAATGAGTTAGTGATTAGGGATGAGGAGGGATGAGGATGGAGTGATTAGGCATGATGAGGGATAATGAGGGTCAATGAGGGAGTAATTAGGGATGATGAGGGAGTGATTAGAGATGATGAGGGTCAATCAAGGAGTGATTAGGGATAATTAAGAATTAAGATAGAGTAATTAGGGGTGATGAGGGATGAGTAGACAATGATTAGGGATGAGGGAGGAATGGTGAAAAAATTAAATTAACACAAAGTGATCATTTGATGTGTGTAGGTCATCAGTTGACCTATGCTACCCCAATCATACCACTTTAGATTAAGCTAAAAGTGAGTGGTTTGTAAACTTCAATGATGACAAACCTAGGACTCTTATAAATGCTAGGAAGCAATTTAGAAGGCATGAAAACCTAAAAAATGACTATATGTTTACCAAAAATGGACAATAATTACAAAAGTTATGCCTTAAATTCCCTAGGTTCAATATTAAGATCCTAAAAATGCTTAAGTATTGACTAGATTGGATTTTGAAAAATTAATTCCCACATCATAAGGTGTGAAAATTTGAGACCAAAACTATCAAATGTAGAGTGTCCCTAATTTTTTTATTAAAATAAATTTGAAGTATAAGTTTTAAATTATATTAAACTTATACTTACATTTATTTTAGTAAGTATCAACTTCAACTAAATATTTCCTTCATGTAGATGTTCTTGTGATTTTTAGTGACAAGCAATATGAATGTGTACACATTCCAAATAATGCATACACATTCCTAGGTTTAGTGGTTATGAGACTAAATTTAAATAATGTGTATGTGTTATTACTATAACATATACACATTAGCAAAAATGTCTATGAAATTATCCCCCAAATCCATGCACATACATAAAGGCAGTAACTAAAGTTGAATCATGAGCTTTGTTATAGACATGGTTTTGATAAGCAAACCTTTTCAAATATGCATGTTAGAATTATAATCTAAAAAATATATCCGTTAAAATTTAACAATGTTAAAATTAATATATGTTTTCAAATATGGGTATTACATATATTATTTTTATATGGTTTAAATTACATATATGCAGAGGGATTCTAGTTTTGTCGGTTTGCAGTTGTGAAAGGAGTTTCATGATTTCCACCTAGGATCAAATCCTTCAAATTTGAATTAAGAATATTGTCTCAAATTATTAAAGGGTATATGATGAAAGATGGTCAGGCCCACCATTACCATAGATTAATATGTGTGCATGTTTTATAAAACCATATTTTCTTAGGCTTAGGATAGATCATTAAAAATTTAATAATGGGGTAGTCTTCCCCCTCAAAATACACACACACACACACACACACACACACACACACACACACACACACACACACACACACACACACACACACACACACACACACACACAAATTAATTAATGTCCTATAACATAAAATCTCAAGTATACATGCCACATAGTGATCAAATATTTAACTAACAACCAAGAGGTTGTGGGGTTGATTTTGTATTTGTGCACAAGAATGATTTTGTACATAGTGATATAAAAAACTATTGAATTTATTTCGTGACCAAACTATGGTACACAGTCAGTATTTATCCCATCATGGTATGTGTAAGGACCTAATACCCATTCAACTTGTATATAGGATCTAATAATCACATTAAATAAATTGTAAATTTTAGATGGAAAAGGTCAATTGATAATATTGTGATTTTACTAATATACTATTTGTTTCATATGTTTAATTGGTAGGAAACATAAGTTTCAAATTGATTTACTAAAAAATAAATTATTACTAAAATAAGTGAATAGAGTTCCAATACATATGTGCTCTAGTTGTAACTAAATTTTATGTATTATTATTGAATAAAAATTTAAGAACTAATTCCACTTTATTTTAAAACATTTAATTTTTATGAGCATGTTATCACATGTATTGTTATGGGAATTTGGTGATCTCCATTAAATGATTCTTAGGTTAGAGGAAAAACTTTTGGATAAAAGTGCATACAATTTTTATTAACATTTAGGCTTTAGAGTACATCAAGTAATCCATCATTAATTTGCTTGATGTTAAAAAAAATTCACTCAGTTTTATTTAAAATTATTTATACTATGAAGTGTAAAATCCTCAATTCTTTAAAATTATTATGTTTTAATTTAATTACATGTAAAAAAAAGGAAAGGAAAGTCCATTTTGAGGTCCACGATGTTAGGCACCTTATTTATGGTCTCCAAGGTAGATTATAGAATATGATATATGAGGTGTAAATACCTTATCCCTATAGTCCAATTAAACTTGTCACATCCCTTTCAAGAGCACAATTTATTCACCATTAGGCCAATTCAAAGGTACAAAAAATAGCTTATAATAAAATAAAATATTTTAATTAAACTAGTGATTTAGATACTTATAAATAAAAACAAGATTTTAGTTACTTGTAAAGTTAAAAAAATAGCATTTAATTAAAAAATTATCGATATTGTATTGGTGTGGTCAAGTATATTAATTGGATATTGTTCGAGAGAAATGTCTTCAAGAATGTTAGAAATTTGATTTTGATGGGTTTGGGGGATATAACTATTAAGGTATAAAAATGATCCCTAGTCTACGACTGGGGTATCAAACATAGCTATATATCATACCCAAACTCTAAAAAAAAAAAAAAAAAATTAAATGGTGGAAAAAAGATGTAAAATTGGATGGTGAATGGTTGATGGATGGGGAATTAATGGGTTTAGACATTCCACGTTGACACCAAACAAGTTGGAAAAGATATAATGAAGAGACATCCCTTCACACTAATCCAAACATCATTTCTTGAGAATGTCCTCATACATATTGTGATTATTGTCGAAGGTGGATGATCTCTATTGTTCTAATTCTGAATTTGCCATTCAAAAAAGTCATTGTAGGTATAAAATCCATCACAAGTAGTGACTAATAAAACATAGTGAAAGGTTAGTTCACAAATTTGGGGGATAATTCTATGGGCATTTTTCATAATTTCTACACATTATTCAAAATTAAGCTTAATAAATTTTCAGCATAAATGTGTACACATTATTAAGAGATAAAAGTACGAAGCTTTAGAATGCAAAGAGGTGAATAATTAAAAGAATTTTTTTTTGGGGGGGGGGGGGGGATAGGGGAGAGCACATGGGGGTTTGAGTAGGTTTAATTAAATAAATGTTAATTATAATGGTCTAATGTGATCCTAAATATCTTGATCCTTTAATTGACTAATTATACTACAAGCTTATAATCTTGTTTATATGTCTAAATGTTCTTTTGACATACTAAACAAATCAAAAAACAAAATGTAAAGATCATTAAATATAATTCACACATTCATTCTCATGTTTTTTATGACAAGTAACATGGTTTAGACTCCTTTACAAATTGATTCCTCAAGAAAACTAGAAAAACTATATTTTAAGCCCTGTTTTAGGCCTATTTACATCTATAAAATGCACAGTCATTAATATATTTATTTATAGTTACACTAAAGATTTAAAACCAATTAAATAATTTATAAAACTTCTCATGAACCTATCTACTGATTTTTAGAGTTTTCAGAGGATTCATTTGAGAGATATTGAGGTTTTCGTTGATGAAACCCTAATTTAGGTTTTTACTAGCTATAAGTGACTCAAGAGTCTATATTTGATGAAATATCTTATATTATTAATGTTCAAAGACTCATTTCACTTTTATTATATATTTAATATGGTTTATAAACTTTTTCAAGTGAAATATAAGCTTGAACTATCATAAATACATACAAAAATCACTTTTTATGTTGGACTATGACATAAAACCTCTATTTTAGACCTTTATAACTTGAGAAAGAGAATCAACTTAAAAACAAAAATTTTATAAAACAAAAAAAAAACTTGTGTTCACACCTTCAAAGGATTTATAATACATATAAAACATAACAAAGATTTTTTTTCATAATTCTCTTAAAAAGATACACGGACTTGTAGACAGTCCTTTTGGATTACTTTGATATACATCAACCACATAACTTTCTTGTTCTTTTTTTTTTGTCTTCATTACTCTTTTTTAACTTATTCATGTTAAAAATATTATCACTTATCTAAAATTATTTTCATACTATTTCATGCACCGAGGATTACTATACCATCTAAGACTCCTTAAACATGCCTTGTTTAGTCATAATCCTACATTGCTTTCACCTTATCAAGGTTTAAGACATGATTGAAAATTTTTTACAACTAGGTTGAAGGTTAAAATTAATTTACAACAAGTAACTATATCCTAATGATCCCAAACATATAGATCAATATGATTATAACATGTTAAAACCCCTCAAATTATATAAAACAAAATTCTGAATTTCCTATTTTGGTGGGAAACCTAGAAATGCCACCAAATGACCTAAAACTAACTATTGAATCCTATACAAGGATTATTTTTGGCCTCACACAACCTATTAAACATAATAAGACAAAAAAACACATTTTTTCTATTTACAAACATGCATCTACATTAGACTGCCAAGGAACAAAAGAATTATTCATGTACTCCTGCTCATGAGTTCTTCAATTCTAGTGTCATGCTTGACTATCTATGAAAGTGTCATCCATATTACATTCTAAAGTGAATGGTTCTTACACTTAATAAAGTACTAAAATTAATCCTTGCCTCTACTCTTATTCATGACCTTCTTGTCTAGAATGGATTTAATCTAATTTGGTTGTGCTTTTGGCTATTGCTACTCGTAATTGATGGTCTAATCATATTTGTCTTTAGGTGACTTATATAATTTATCCTACCTTATGAAAGGATAAATTTATATTAATTTAAATATGGGTGAGATACCAATTTCAAATTTAAGTTCCAATTCATAAGCATTAGTAGAAACTTTTCTTAAGACCTTATAAGGTCCAATTTTCTTCATCTCCAACTTGTTGTATTCCCCCTAGGGAATATTTATTTCCTAAGATGGGAAAGTAATATATCACCTAACTCAAAATTCACCTCCTTCATTCTCATGTAAAAAATTCTTTTTTACTTATTTTAACTCAATTCTAGTTGTTGTTTGACTTGCTCATGCAACTCTTACATAGTTGTAAAAAAATCTTCACCTTCTACACTTCTTTTCTCCTACTTACCCAAGTTTATCAACTCATAAATGCATCTTTGATGGATTCCATATATAATTCATAATGGATTATAAATTTTATTTTTATTTTTAAAGTCATTATATGCAAATTCTTCTTGAGCTATTACTTGATCCCACTATTTTGGATGGTCACTTACCAAAATTTTACGTATGTTTCTAAGGATCCTATTGACTACTTAAATTTGACCATCAGTATGAGGATGGTAAACTGAGATAAAGATTAAATTATTCCTAAAATTCTTCCAAATATTCCTCAAAAATTATTCAAAAAACTTTGTATCCCTATCAGATATAATGCTTCTAGAAAGCCCATGCAATATCACTACTTTTTTGAAGAACATGTTAGTATTATTGGTTGCATCACTTTTTTTGGTACAATTAATAAAGTGTGTCATCTTAGAAAACATATAAAATATTAAAAATATGGATTCATTAAATTTTTGAGTCTTTTTCATCCCAAATACAAAATCCATACTCACTAAATCCTATGACCTATTAGGAATAGGCAATGGTTGATATAGGTCTAAAATTTGACTTTGTCTTTTAGCATGCAGACATATTCTACACTTTTATACAAACCTCTTCACATCAAATTTCATTATTGGGAAATAATAGTGTGCAATCAATTAAGAAAGTGTATTTGTTTTCCCAAAGTTTCCTACCATGTTGCCACTATGTTTCTCCTTTAATAGCTTCTCTCTCAATGACCCTCTTGGTATGCATAGTTGGATACTCTTTAATAATAGTCCTTCTTGTAGCATATAGTCCATCCAAGGAATACTATCTCTATTTACTAGTTTATCACATATTTCATATGCCTCCGTAAAATCAAAATCTTCTCTATACAATTTTTTTAATGCAACAAAACCCAAGATATTCACTTGGAAATCTTGTATATTCATACTTATCCTGTTTAATCCATTTACAAATTTGTTAGATTATCCAATTTTATGCTTGATAACAAAATAAAAGATTTATGAAAATTTAACCCATTTCATATGAATTTTACTTAGTTTAGTTTGATTACTAATAAAATGTAAGGCATGATTATCAACATATAGTATAAACTCTTTGGGCATCAAGTAATGCCTCCATTTCTTCAATGATTGGACAATGGCGTAGAGATCTTGGTCATATGTTGAGTACTTATTTTTTTCCTCATTTATTTTTTCACTAAATTAGGCAATCCATTTGACTTATTGAATCAAAACATATCCTATATCAGTCCCACTTGCATCACATTCTACTTGAAACAACTTGGTGAAATTAGGCAAGGCTAATATTGGCTACTCTATGATATTTGTCTTTAAGAACTAAAAACTTGTCTCAGCTTCCTTAGTACATTGAAATTGATTTTTTTTTCCTTTGATATTTTTCACTATTGGATCATAAATTACACTAAAATTCCTTGTAAACTTTCTATAGAAAATGGCTAATCCATAAAAAATTCTTACCTCAAATACAATCCTTGGAGTAGGTCATTCTACTATGGATTTGTTGTCTATCTTCAAGTCCTCTTGGGAGATGACAAATCACAAATATACTAATTAAATCTTCATGAATGTACACTTATTGAGATAAATTATCTTATTTTAGCTTATTTAAGACCATTATAAGGTGTTTTGTATTCTCTTCTTTTGACTAAATATAAATTAGAATATCATCTAGGTAAATAATGACAAATTGACCTATGAAATCCTTGAGAACCTCATTCATGAGCCTCACAAAGGTGTTTGGAGTATTAGTCAGTCCAAATATCATTACAAGAATTCATATAGTCCATTATTTATCTTAATATTTGTCTTCCATTCATATCCCTCTCTTATTCTAATCTAATGGTAGCCATTTTTTAAGTATATCTTGGAGAAATATCTTGCACCACTTAAAAAATCCTTTCAATTCAAGGCAAAGGAAATCTATACCTAATTGTAATCTTGTTTATGGATTTTGAATTATTGAAAATTATCCAACCTCCATCATTATTAGGATGTAGGACCATTATAAAAACACAAGGACTTAATCTTTCTCTAATTAAGCCTTTATCCAATAATTCTTTCCCTTGTTTTTCAATCTCCTCATTCTCTCTCGGTGTCATCTTATATGTTGCCTTGTTTGGTAGATTGAATCATGGAATGAGATATATATTGTGATTGAGGCTTCTCATTGGTGGTAGTTCATTAGGCAAGTAATTTATAATAATATAAAGAAACTCATTCAACAAATTATTTATTTCTATAGGTAGATCAGTCAATTTTGTAAAGCATCAATCACCATATATATCTCATTCAAAAGATTTAAAACTAGTTATCTTTACTTCTAGTTAACTTTATTTACTTCTATTTAACCTCAAGGTTTAAAACCAATATAATCCTTTATTAAAAAATCTCATTAACCTATCTACCATTTTTTAGAGTTTTATGAGGGTTAGTTTGAGATATGTTGAGGTTTTTGTTGATGAAAACTTGATTTAGGGTTTTGTAGGTTATAAGTGACTCAAAAGCTTAAATTTGATGTAATATCTTGTCTTATGAACATTATGTTGTACCTAAAATCCCCCTTATTTCCATAGGAAATGGGGACCCACTTTTTTAGATTATTGTCTTGATGTTGAGCCCCTTCTTCTATGTGTTTATGCAAATTCTGGAAAAGATCATGATTTGGACTTTTATACTTTGGAAAGATGGCATTGGTATTGTGTTTTCATGGAATAACCTTATTTGAGAGTCTTTATCAATCTTTATATTTTAAAACTTATATTTTCATGATTTTTCATAACTTTTGTTATGCATGAATTGGTCTTCAAGTTTATTATGTCAGACATTTTATCTAATGAAAATTTCTCTTTGTAGCATTTTCCCCACAATAATTCTACTAAAAAAAATTCCCTAAATTAGACTTATTCTTATGGACAATCTTGTCAAGACATTTTCTCTAAGGAAATGAACCTATCCTTCAGGCTTCTTTCAATTTGCCCTTCAGCCTTTTTGAGATTTCCCTTTGGCCTTTACAAAGTAGATCCTTCAAGACTTTTGTCATGGATGAATGCCCTATGAAGTAGACCCTTTAGATTATTTATAGATAGAAAGTACCCTTCAACATTTTGGAATTTCCCTTCAAAACTTTTGAAATGCCATTTTTTTGCTATCCTACCCTTCGAGCTTTGTGAAATATGTCCTTCAACCTTTTTGTTTCAGACATTTTGCTCGGTAGAATTCATTTAAAAATTTTACAATTTCCCTTCAGCCCCTTTGCACCTACCCTTTAGGACTTTTGTCTCCCACCTTTTCATTTTTTTAACCTTTCCTTCAGACATTTTGTTTGAGACATTTCCCTTGAGGAAATGAACATACCCTTTAGGCTTTTTGTAACTTACCATTCAAGACTTTTGTAATGGCCCTTTGTCTTATAGAACTACCCTTTGAGACTTTTGACCTAGATCAATGTACCCTATGAAGTAGACCCTTCAGGCATTTTTTCCATGAACTAAAACCTTCAGCCTTTTTGAACAATTCCTTCAAGACTTTTGTCTCAAGCATTTTTTCCGTATGAGCCTATCCTTTGGGATTTTCACCCCAGGCCAGTTCCTTCAGACTTTGTGTCTCAAACATTTTGTCTGATGCAAAAATCCTAAAATAATTTCCTTAAGGGCACATGCCCTTCAAAATTTTTGAACTGACCCTTTGATTCTTTTTTACAAGTCTTTGTCCTAGGCCCTTTCCCCTCCAAGATTTTCCCTTCAGGACTTTTGTCTCGAGCTCTTTTTCCCTTCACACCAACCTTTCAGGACTTTCATCCTAGGACTTTGTCCTTCAGCCTTCTTTCAAACATTTTATCAAAGATATTTCTCCCTTCAACCCCTTCCTTCAGACATTTTTTCCAAAACATCATGCCCTTCATCCTTTTTGAGACCATCCCTTCAAGTTTTCCTTCCGATATTTTATTCAAGAGAATTGAGTCTTTGGGAGAATTATTGTAGACATTTTGTCTAAAACAATTCCCCCAATAGAATTCATTTAGACTTTGTATCTCAGACATTTTGTCTGACAAAATTAGGTTCCTAAAAATAATTATCCCATGATAATTCCCCTATAAAAATTACCCTAAAACCAATACCTTATTTCCAAGTGGCACCCTTTGCTTAGAGAACATTTTCATTATGTCTTGAGTGTGATTTTAGATTTTAGCCAAGGGTCCCACTCATATTTTTTCTATGTTAGGTCATCAAGATTAAATGTAGGAGCTCTTTTATATATTCTTAGCTAAGGTCCAAATATTATTTTACTAATACTAAGACCTTAGGCTAAAATATTCATGCAGGGTCCTTTATACATATTTCCCAAAGTATTATGCTAAGTCATTTTTTGCTTATGTTTGTAAGGGAAAGAAATCTTGAAGAAATGACATGTGTCAAGTTGATATTCATGCGAACACCATTTGAAATTCATGAATACATCATTTGATGGTTGTGTGAACATCAAATTTAACCTCAGTAATAACTAACTTAAGGAATTAAATTTGATAGTCACATGGAAATCATTTGATAGTCTTGAGGATGTCAATTAATGGTCATGTGAATATCGAATTTAACCTAGTACATTACCCATTTGGATTCAAATGATAAGTGGACCTTGAATATTTGTGCTTGCTTGATTTTAATTCATTTTATTATTGTCATGAATGATCTTGAAACTGATATTATGATTGTATCTTTGATACAGTTCTAGGACAATTTATAATTTATGAACAATTATGCATCTTGTTCATATATATATATATATATATATATATATATATATATATATATATATATATATGTATATATACATATGTATATATGTATATATATACATATGTATATATATACATATGTATATATATATATATATATATATACATATGTATATATATATACATATGTATATATATATACATATGTATATATACATATATATATATATATGTATATATATATATATATGTATATATATATATATATATATGTATATATATATATATATATGTGTGTATATATATATATATATATATATATGTATGTATGTATGTATGTATGTATGATATTGATCCATATAATAAATCCTATGGTGCATGTTCACTCGAGCCCATTTGATTGAATGATGTGAGAGTGAATTAAAATGCCAAAGCCTCATGAGAGTGACAAGCATCACCATTTTGAGAGTCGAGTACATAGATCTAAAGACCCACAAGATAGAGAGCCTAGTACATAGAGATTAGAAGCCCCATGCAACCACCAAGTGGAACACATATGAAGAAGAGAAAAATATGGAATGATAAGTGTCAAGCACATAGGATTAAATGAGCCAAAAGCACTAAAATCTAATGAACCATGTTAAACTAGTACCTAAGGATCGATAGTGTGAGATCAATATGGAATTTTCAAAGATCCTAGACCCAATCAAATATTAACATGTGTCACAGCTAGCAGGGCATTATGGATATAATATAAAGATCTTTGGACACTTGAGTTATATCTATCAATAGACATTAGGTCTCTTAGTTAATCTATAGTATGAACATGCATGTCTTAATCTGAGTGATGAATATAAAAGTGAAGATCTAGATTATATAGAAAACATGGGAAAGCATGCAATACACAACTTAGATCAGTCACAGCTAAAAGTAGTGCCACTAGTTCTAAAAATGTGGTAAAGTGATTTGGTCCTTCATGAATATTTCAGAGTTTCATTTGAAATTGACTCACCTAAAATATCAACAAGTTGTTCTCACAACCTATAAAAGGAGGCATGTACTATTTTGGTAAATGATGTGTATTCTAAAGTTTGTTTATAGTTTGAGCTATAATTGAAAAAAAAAATCTATCTTTATACACATACACATGCTGCATATCTTAAGCAAAGGTTAATTTAAATTGATAACTGTAAGTAGACTCTTATATCATTTTAGACCATAGTTATAATTTATGTTATAACTATCACATGTAACGACCTTACATGAGCTTGGAGGATGAGCTGACCCCTTCCCCAAGTCTATATAAACAATTATAATCCAACTTGTATTTTTGTCAAAGAATTTTTGAATACGAGGAGTATCAATTTTGATCATCAATGAATGTGTTTGTGTATTTTATTTCCAATTTATGTGTAATTAGTTATTACTTTCTTTGGTTGTATGTTTCAATAATATTTAATGTGCAAAATTTACAAATGGATTCTTTATTATTTTGATTGATATACTAATCTGTAGATGTGCAAAAACTATTGAAATATTGGTTAAGATAGTCAAGTTCAAATTGATTCATAATTTTGATTTTGCATGAGTGCTTTCTTGGATGTAGTTTTCTATGTGTGTGTAATAGTTTCCCTAGATACTTCACTAGATCAATCCATAATTCCCTGATTAAGGGTGTGAAAAATATGCCCTAAAAGGAACAACCTTTGTCTAAGGATTGTGAATTTTTTGCATCATTATTTCCTTAGACTTATTAACCATGTCTGATTGTGTGTGTGCAATTGCTGATAGAAATATGCATGGGTTCTAAAAGCACTTGTCCTTTTAGAAACTATCTAGGGAAGTATTTCTTGAAAACCATAGAAAATTTATTTTCTACCTTCCCTTTCCTTCCCTTTTTGAGTTGTTTTGAGATCTACCCACTCTACATTAGAAACTAGCCACCCATCCAACTCACATAGAGATTCACTACCCTTATTAGGAACCACACCTCCATACAAAAACCTTGTCAATAGCCTTCATGCCCTACCCACTATTTCATCAACAGGTTGAAATAAATTTCATACTTGCAACTCATGCCCTAGAGTGGATTTTACCTCCATTGAGATCCTAAAATGTTAGAAGCTACCTCGTTAAGGTTGTGGTGTGCATAAAAATTACATCAACACATTCAAAGACTCATTTCACTTGGATTATATCTTTTATATGATTATTCAACTCTTTAAAGTGAAATATAAGTTTGAACTATCATAGAGACATACATAAATCACTTTATAATATGTACTTTGACACAAAACCTTTGTTTTAGACTTATGTAACTTGAAAAAGAGCATAAAATTAAGAAAAAAGTTAAAAAAAAAAACAAATAAAATTTTTCATTCACACCTTAAAATTCTTGATAATACATAAAAATCATAACAAAGGTGTGTTTTATTCAAAATTCTCTTGAAAAGATATGCATACATGTAGATAGTCATCTTGGATTACACCGACATACACCAACCACAACTTTCTTGGTATTTTTTTGTGTCTTTGTTATGCCTTGTTCCTTTATTAATGGTATGAATCTTATCAATTGTATAAACTTAGTTTTACCTTATTTCATGCACCAAGCATTACTCCACTGACCTAAAACTCCTCAAACATGCCTTGTTTAGTCATAATTCTACATTGTTTTCACATTATCAAGGTTTAAGACATGATTGAAAACATTTATAGCTGGGTTAAAAGTTAAAAGACATTTACAACAAGTAAATAGACCCTAATTATCCTTTAAATATGGATCATGACACTTATAACATAATAAAAGCCCTAAAATTATTCCCAACAAATTCAAAAACTTATTCCATTAATTTTCTTGATTCAATTTTTTGAATTTCCCATTTTTGTGGGAAACCAAGAAATGCCACCAAATGACCTAGAACTAACTATTGAAGCCTAGAAAATCCTTATTTTTGACCTCACACAACCTCTTAAACATCCTACGACCAAAAAAAACACATTTTGGATATTTACAAACATGTACATGCATATACATGTTACATTTATATTCCTTATAATTTATTTTTATTTTAGTAAATATAAGAGAATAGGGTCACTCTACATATTGTAAAATTGGTCTCATAGTTTCAAAACTTGCAATTTGGGAGATATTTTTTCAAAATCTAATCTATTCAATACTTAGTCATTTATAAGATTTCAGTATTAAACCTAAGGATTTTAGGGCATAACTTTTACAATTGATATCGATTTTGGGAAAACATATAGTCATTTTAAAGTTTTTGGCACCTTTTGGATTAATTTATGACATTTTTAGGAGTTTTTAGTTTGTTACAATTAAATTTCATAGACCAACACACATCCAACCACTCCTTTATGCACATTTTACTTATGATAGGTCCTTTATAGGTAAAAAAATGACATAAAAACACCATAATCATTTGCAACTAGGGTAAATAGGGATAATTTGGACCACATTTAGGCATGGTCACCCAACTAAATTTGAATTAATGCCAAATTGATGTGCATAGGGAAACATAGACTACATTAGTGATTCATGCACACCCAACCACCTCTTCATGTTGATTTTACTTGTGATTAGGTCCCTTATAGGCCAAAAGTGACACAAAACACCATAATTGCTTATGACCAAGGTAAATAAAAATAATTTTAGGCACATCTATGTATGAGCACTATATTTATCTTCAAATTCAAGAAAAAAATGTGTTATTGTGGAAAAATAAGTCAAATTATGACCCTTGCACATCCAATCACCAATTTATATTGATTTTACTTGTGATTAGCTCCATTACTGCCAAAAATGACACAATAACACCATATCCACTTGTTACCATGGAAATACAAATAATTTATGGAAAATGTATGTGAAATCACCCTAATTCACTTTGAATTTAAGCCAAAGTGGTGTGATTGATGTAACATAGGTCACACTAATGACCTGAACATGCCAAACCACCACTTTATGTTGATTTCACTTGAGATTAAATCCCTCATGTGCCAAAAGCCACCAAAAAAACCATATCCATTTATGATTAGGATAAATGTAGATGATTTTGGGCACATATATGTGTGATCACCTATTTCACTTTGAGATCAAGTCAAAGTGGTACGATTGGGGAAAATTGGGTCACTTTAGTGACCTGTGTATAACCAACCACCCCTTTTATCATTTTTACTTTAGATTATGGGGATTATAGGCCAAAATAAATCAAACAAAATTATATCCATTTTTAATCCAAAAAATCATGCAAAGTCACATTCATGTGTTATCCCTAGTTGCACAAGCACATTCATCCATTTTTAATTAAGATAGTGTACTGATAACACTATCTCTATAACTTGTAGAAATATAATGTTAATTTATATTGAGGACATTAATGATATGGTTTGTGTACCATTTTTAGATTTTGACTATTCAACTTTGACCCCCTCCTTTCAATCTAATTTTAAATCTAAATCAATTGATCCCCTCTTTTCTTTATATAGAGACATAAAGAAGCTTGGGTATGATATGTGCACTCTACATTGATCAAATGGTGTGTGTATCACTCCCTTGTTCTTACTAGTAATCATTGGTGATTTTATCAACAATCATTGGTGTTCTTAAAAAATATAATAGATTTATTGATATCATTTATTAAATTGATGGAATATAATACAATACAACCTAGAAAATCATTCACTCCCTAAGATGGGTATGGGTGCCCATCAATCATTTCTTGATCACACAATCACCATTGTTTATCAACTATCATCCCATAATTCAAGGTATCAATTGAGTGTGGTCTCATCCCTCAATTCATTGATATATTTTCTATGCCATATATAAATAGAAGGGAAACATTCTGCATCATTCACTAGAATGTGAAGTTCTTGATTTCCCCTATATATAAATATGTCAATCAATCCACCTAATATCTATGTGGTACACTAGACAAATAAATATATAGGGTCAATCATCAATCAAGTACCCCTCATCTATTATGGGACCTCTCTTTTAGCCTCAACTATAGATGGTCATTTTATATATAGGGGTGCCCCATAATATAAAGAGGGGATAACCACCACCAACTAGTGTGCCCACTATATAATATGTTCCATATCCGTATCCTAAATATACAAAATGGAATAAGGATAATTTTACAAGCATTAATTATGCATCAATCACTAACTATTGATGCTATATATATTTTATATTAATAAATATATTAGAGAAGGGGTACCATTATATATATAATAAATCGAGCACTTAATTTGTAAACAAATATAGGGCCCTGAGCCATATATGGGAAATCAACCACCCTTATCTATATATATTGAGGATGAGGCCCCATTATCTATATACTAAGACTCAATTAATTTATTATATTAATCAAATTCCCACATCTATATATGGGCACTCTTATACACTTATCATCTATATATTTGAGGAGGTCGATGGGTGCAAAAGTTTTGAAACTGATCCAAAAATTTAAAATCTTTGGCTGAAATATAATTAAAAAATAATAATAACACAATTAAAATAATGCTATCTCTGAAAATAGATGTTTTATTGATCAAAATTACAGACCAAAACATATGCCTATCTCTGAGAAGAGATGTCTGATTTCTATTTTAGGTTACATCTTCATTTATACATGTTTTTAAGGTGTAAGGAGGATTTTGAAGGTCACCAATATCAATGGAGATTAAGTGGTTCAACTTCCACAATTTAAAATAATACAGAATTCAAGGAATTACTATTTTTAGAAACTTACTATTTTTAGACTACACTACTAAAATTGAAATTTGGGGTACTTCCATTGGGTTTTCGAGGGTCAAAATTCATTGATTATATCTCTATGTAATCTCATGATGTTTCCCTCATTATTATCTTTCCAACGGTTTAAACGGTGAATCAATTGGAGCTACGGTGCAAAAGTTATGGCTCATGGAAGTTTCGCCATTAATTGGGGTGGACCCATCACCCGAATTGTCATCTGAATTGTTTCCCGGATCATAATAAAATGCCCACATATATATATCAGAACTATTATATAATTATAATCTATATATTTGATTAGTTTTATGGGTTCACAAGTTTTGAACTTGTAGTCTTTGAGTCATGGGCCTAATGAGTGTAGACACCCAAAATTGGTCATAGCTTGACTTTAGACCGATTCTTACCAACCATTACAAATTAAACCTAGAATCACTAAATTTCCCAATTTTTCTTGCACATCATTCATAAAATCTCAAAATCATGTTGAGGCATCCATATTTGGGATACTAACCCATATATAACAATAACCTCTCACAGATTCATCCTTAATCACCTTGTGGCATCATAACTATCAATTTGGCATATGGACTTATTAAGTGGGGCACTTACACACTTAATTAAATATTCAAAGAGATAAAATTTTAATTATAATAAATTAAAAATCTAAACAAGATTAAATTTCTAGTTGAATTATCCATTTTCAATTAATGAATATCTAAAAAAGGAAATTTAAAGATTCAAAATATCTTAGCCTTTCATCATTGCCTTTATGAGTTGTCAAGATCTTTGAAAATATCTAATTTGAGATCCATGCCTAGTAATTGTAAATCATAATTAATTTACAACTATTAACTCTATTGGAGTTAGTTTTAACTCACCAAGGGTTAGTTTGAACCCATTCCAATCCTAAACTCAACCTTGACTCACCTTGGGTGAGATTTAATTCTTAAGGCTATAAATATAAGGCCATATCTCTTCATTTCTAAGCTAGGATATTATAGAGTGATCATGTAGGATTTGTTCCATGAGACTCATGCAAGTAATGTTACCATTCCTAAATCTTAAGCCAAGTAATCATAAGCCAAGGTGCTAAGGAGAGAATGAAGCAAGAAACCTCCATTGTCAAAGACTTCTTGATGTATAAGATAAGCAAGTGATTCAACAAAGCCATTTGAAGCTCCCATGGAAAATAAAATAGTTATGTCATTTATGCTTTTGTTCTGATTTCATTTAGTTTTTGTTACCTAAGCTCTCCCTAGTGTCTAGGCTAGAGGTGTTAGGAATTTAGTGTGTTCATTTCATTTGTTTTATGAGACTAACAAAAGACTAACCTCCCCTCTATGTCAAATTATTAGTTCATATTTTGGCATGCCAAATGGTACAAATCATCCCATATAATCAATGATATTATTATGAAAATTTTATATTTTTTAATGGATGCTTATAAATCTAAAAAATTGAATTTTAAGTTCATTTTTCACATATTTACATTTTTTAACAACTCACAAGTTGTAGGTAATCGACACTAGTTTATTTCAAAATTTAACAGAGACCAACATTGATTTTACCTAACTGACATTGGTTACCAAACCAACATTAATCCCTATGTAAAAAACAAAACATAATAGAAATATGACTAAAAATGGTTTTTCTTGTTTTCTCTTGTTACCATTTCCTTAGAGGATCTAATGAGAATTGTTGGTTTTATGATCATTTTACTAATAGTATTTTTGTGAAAACCATATTGTTTTTTTTTTTTTTTAAAATTTTGTAGGAATTGAGATAAATTTTCTTGATTGATGTCTATCTCTATTTATTGACTGACTTTGATCTCTATAGACCACCATCAATCCATGCATGGATCGATGCCTATCTCTCTATGACAAAAATCAAGAAACTTAAGAATAAAATCCTAAATGTTGTTTTTTCACTCAATTTTTGGCTTCTAAGTAGGAAAAACCTTTAAAAATTTGTAGGTCCTAAGGTGAAAAAAGCAAAGTTTGAACATGGTTAAATCTTACACAATTTGTCTTTGGTGTTTAAAATGGACTTAGTTATTTTCACACCTTAGATGTTTTTGAAGTTTTTTTTGCAATTTTTTCAAGAAAATAATGCCAAGGGGATAAAATTTCACAACATACTTTATTTTGGTGCACTAAAATTAAATTTCACATTTAGTTACATACTCCTAACAGTTGTTTGTTTTATGTTTGTTTGTTGAAAGTTATTTGTTTCTAGCAAACCAAGTGACATGTGTATGATCTCCCCTCATCCCATTTAGGTAACTCAAGTGACAAAAATCACTCATTATTTGACTTTATTTATTTATTCCAAAAGTGTGAAAATAAATTCATTAAGACCCTCCCCAAATCCATATGGTTTGGGTGACCCCAAAAGGACCATAAAGTCTTTTCACTTGTCTTTTATTTTAATGTATTTTGGCTTATGAGCAGGACTTCATTAACTCCTCATGGATTCTTTAGGTAAGAGTTGACCCAAGAATTCATATCTTAGAATCATTTTAACCCCACTCCATGGTGGGGTATATAAATTGAGTTGATGAATTTCTATGATGGTAGTTTGAGTAGTTAAACAACATCAGTTAGTGACTATTGCCCTCAAAATATATGATCAACTTAGACATCACACTACACTAAGAAAGTGATAGATGTAGTGGTTATGAAAAGGCCAATACCTTGTCATAACAATATAGTTGACGTAGATACATTTTATGTGAACATATTTTATGTTATCCACACTTGGGACCCTCTAGAAATGAGCAAAAATTGATAGTTTAGAACAACCCCACTTGTTATGGAGATATTGTTGATGCAAGGTGAGTAGCTCAAAGTTTCATGTCATAGTACACACTCTTGAAATAATAGGGGGCCTAAAACCCCTACTTTTCATGTACTTTTAATTTTTGGAATAATAATTAAAATCTTCTAAAGAGGGAGTATATTGATGGAATTTAACAATATTATGTAACCTTATCAATTTTAGGATTTAGGATGTTACATTTAGGTGTTTATGTCATTTTTATCCTTTATTGCATGATCTTGAGTCAAACTATCTATTTTTGTCTATCTTACTATGTCAAAATGAGTCTTGTTTATACATAACTCTTTTGTTTTAGGAGGCATTATACTACCCATTTGACATTATGCATGTGCCATAAATGGTTTATCAACCTTTGTGTGTGTCACCTGATTTAAAAGGGTGTCATCATGTTGCCTAATTCATTTTGAATCTTGTGCCTTTAAGTCTTGAAATAAAACATGGATAACATATTTAAAGAGTGATAACATTATTACATTTCTTGAATCATTTTAAATACTTGTTTTCCTTGTGTCTAAATCCCAATTTGAAACCAAAACCAAATGTGCCTTTTGGGATCTTTACCTAGTGTTATTATGCCATTCAATTTTGTCTAGCTTGTTGTTTGTTTTCAAAAGCCTAGTTTTATAAGTTGAGTTCAAAATTAGCCTTGACAAGTTTAAATCCAAACATTGATTGATTTCGACTTATGCCTTGTGTAATTTTTTCCTAGACATCGATCTTTTTCTTTTGGGTTGTGTAGCTTAGATTAATTTTTTATTTAATTTGAAAACTATTATTTGTGCATAGATTTGGGGCAAATAGTCCATCTTCCAGTTTCATGCCTTATACCAATTGACCAAGTTCATGTTTAAATCCGAAAGCCTAGTTTATAACCAAGTGTTTCAAATTTTTTAGAATAAATCTCATACCTTGTCTTGTTTAATGTCTAGCTTTTATGCCTTTTCCAAAAGATTTAACACATGCCTATTTTGAGCCTAGATTTTGTGCCTTCTCTAAAAGACCTAAAAACATTTGTTTTATTTATATTATACTTTTTTGGAACACTTTGTACCTATATTTTTTCATTCCAATTTTTATTTCATCCACTTGACCTTTTTATGTAAGACATTTAACATTATACATTTGACATTAGACTATTTTGTACTAAGTTTTAGCACAAACCTTATGGAGATGCAACTCCAATTTTTGACTAAGACCAAATTAGAAACATTTGTCCTTTGGGAATTGTTTTTAAAGAGTTCATATGACTCTAGGCCTTTATTGTGAAACATTTGTCATTGATTTGAATATGTCTCACTATACTTGTAGTGGAGCCAAGTATAATCCAAGATATGATAATGTGGTTGCACAAGATGACTTTGTTTAAGATCTTTATGGTGATGACGTATTTTTTGAGATGGATCCTTATCCACCTTATTAAAATAAATTATGGGAACAAATCCAAATATTTTATCTCACTATTTTGTTAACACACCTCCATACTTATAGTAAGACCAAGAACAAACAATGTAGTAACTTGATAACATACCATCGGTTGTAGATTAAGTTCAATAATAATTGTACTACATCATGATGCCATCAATATACGATCCTTATTTGTTTGATTTTCACTTGGTTACAAACAAATACAAATCTCTAATCATAGTCATGGAGATAGGGGCTAAGTTTCTAGTAGACTTCCCCCACAAAAATTTACCTAGTCTAGTTAGAGTGCCTTCAACTATGATAACCAAACCATCAAACATGCCTTTACTATAAATCCTCAAGCACTCATGCCAATATCATACCAATATCCACATATGATTAAAGGGCCTCATGGAGTACAACTTTATACAAATGGAGACAATATACCAAACCTATTTAAACTTAGTGCATAATTTTAATAACATGACCATGTGAAATGATCCATTTATCAAGCTAGCTTCTTCAATAGGAATCTTAATCAAATTGATAAGCTAAGATAATGTAGGTATTAGATCATTTACATAAATCACTTTATTTGGAGACATTTTCAATGCCCCAACTATTGAATAAATGTTTGCTACTTTTACGTAGATAAATGTGTCAAACATAGTGGATAACACATATGTGTCATCCAACCTAGATTAAAATTATTTAACTCTATAAATAACTAGTCCACAACAAGTGACTTTAGTTAACACCATGAATGTCATATAAAAGTATGGGGTAATAAATTCTAATTCCCAACCACAACAAGCTACCTCTAATCCTCAACCAACTACTTCATCCAGTATGTAATCATAAGGATTAAGCAATCAAACACAAAATAGTGCCTTGACTCAAAAAAATGTGATGAATATTACTCCACCACACCATGTGATGAATAACATTACACAATAACAAACACAATCCAATATACCAATGCAGTAGAGATAGAGTATTTTGTCACCTCAATATGGGAAACCAATGTTTTACCTTGTTAGGTAGTGACAAATATAACTCTTTGGTCACATACCAACATGCCTTTATAATCATAAATGTTGTTTAATAAATAATGTATGTCCATTGGTCAATGACAAATTCTAAACATCCTAAAATCATCTACTTCATAACAAATGTTTTCACAACCAATAGGTACCACTATCCCACAAGTACCAATCAGGTAATAAGTGCCTTTCATTCTAAACATGCCACAAATTCAGTGGTAGGGCCTTGTTTCACATCAAGTTCCCCTTATTTAGCTAGTTTTGACTAGTTAGTAACAATTCCTTAATCAATCTCAATAGGCATAGTATTTCACTCAAATCCACATCCTTACATCCCAACCATTACTCCCTCAAAACTAGGCCCATATACCTAATCCAAAACAAAATATCACACTATAATGCATGAAATTCCAACAAGCTCATCCCATTTTGTAGATGCATATTCCTAATCAGTTCCCTAACCAAACCAACATTTCTTAACAAACCATCCTTCCTTATACCTCGATCAAGGTAATACACCTTTGACTGCCTAGCCTCCACCTTAGGTCAATGTTCCATCCATTTTCTTGGCATAAGATCTATAACAAATGAATGATGCAATTACTACTATCCAAGTTAGAAAAAAAACCAAGAATTTTAAGATAGATGACATGTGTTCTTACCCATTCGACATGGAATATCTATAAATAACATTTCCTCTAGGGTATGAACCACTGAAGTTTGACAAATACAAGGGTAAAGGAGACCCTAAGGCCCATTTAATGAAATTATTGGTTTCTTGACATCTAGTGGTTTACAGTGACATATACCTCATACTTTTATTTCCTCAAAGTCTAGTAGGATAGGGTTTTGAGTGGTTTCTAAAATTACCAAAGAACTAAGTATCTGATTATGATGACCTTTTAGATAAGTTTGTGTAGCATTTCTCCTACAATCTCAAACGTGAGATTTCATTGGTAGATTTGACTCAAGCCAAACAAAAGGTTAATGAAAGTTTTACAAGTTATCTACAATGATGGAGATCACTTTCTAGCCATTTCACCCATAGTTTACCAAATAAACAATTAGGCATAGTGTTTACCAAAAATTTGCACAATGAGATATCTTACCATCTGGAGCTATAATGTGCACATACCTTCAAGGAGATCAATGAAAAAGGTTTATTGATATAAAAGGCCTTTATTAAAAAAGGGATTATCAAGTTTACCTCATCAAATCAAAATTAGAACCAAAACCAAGGAAATGGCCAAAATTACAATCATAACCATGTCCAAGTGCAAGCATCAGCACTAGCCCCAGCTAGTAATTATGAAAATATTAAACAATTCAACCATAACAAGAATGTTATTAGAAATGGAGTAATTGAGTCATGACATGTCCAAATGGTGCAAACTATTTTTCCCAAAATATGTCACTTGATTTTGTGGACAACATATCGACCATTTTGGTCCTGCGACCAAAACTCTCTCTTTTCTTTCTCAAAAAAAGTTTTGAATAGTCAAGTTTTTTAAATATTCAAGCCTTTTCATCTAAGGAAGTCACAAGTTCAACAGGCAGGCTTTCTTCAAAGGAAGTTCAAAACACTTAAGGATTTTTCTTAATGTTTTAAGAATGGTTCAACACCCAAGTTCAATCAAAAGACTTGACGATAGGATTCAAACAATTAGAATGAACCACTTTGAACAATTGAACCATTGAATCCCTCCTCCACAAGGTTCAAAGGTTCAACGGGTTGAAAGGTTTAATGACTTTGGTAGACTTAAAGAAAAGAAGGATTCAAAGAGTTAAGATTTAACCATTGAACTGTTGAACCTTGAACTTTGAAAAGTTTAAAGGTTCAATGAGTTCAATAAGTTCAAAGGACTTAGAGAATAAAAGGATTCGAAGAGTAAGGATTGAACCGTTGAACCATTAAACCCTGCACCAAAAAGAGTTCAAAGGTTCAATAGTGTCAGGAATCTAGAACAACAAACATGCTCTAACTCCACTGTTAGGACTCGAAAGCACACAATTGATTACCATATACAAGCAACTTAATATGCGGAATTAACCAGAAGTAACAAGTAACTAGAATTTGAAAACAACACATAATATGAGAGACAATACCCAATTGTATTAATACTTTTCCAGAAAAGAATTACAACCAAGAAGATGCCACAGTTCTTCTTCACCTTACAGAGGCTTCCCACACCTCAAGTGTACAATAATTCACCTTCAAGAGTTCTCTCTCAATTACGGTCCCAACACATAACTCAAACACAGAGTTGGTGTTCACCTCCAACCAGTCAGTATCCACTACTTCCAGTACACAAGTGCTCCATGCACTCCACAAGTGTTCCACACACTCCAAGTACACAATCATACTTCAAGTAGATCTCCCATGAACTTGCAACAACCTGTAACTCAAATGATCTTACTTTGGAAGGAACTACCTTGCCTTCCTCTTTGCTCTCCAACTAAGTACACACCGTACTCCAAGTAGATCCCACCTGATATTGCTACCTATTGTGTTGTTGTCACCTTGATCCTGCTTCCACCTGCAGATCAACCTGGTTATGCACACCTGCAAACCTAGACCATGCACATACATACACCTATAGATCAATGATCTTACTTACCATGTAGATCTCCAAACATGGCCTTGCACACCTGTTGACCAAGATCCTACATACATGAAGAATCCATCTGATTCTCAAAACTAGCACCCACACTTGGCACTGTGGCACTAGGAGGAACACACCATACTCTCTTCACACACAGAAGGAGCTAATATTTGCTCTCTTACTCTCTAGCACTGATTACAATATAGCCCATGAGTCTCTTAAATAGATCTCATGCAAACAATAATTAGACATCTAATTACAATAATTAGATCCGTAGCTCAAGACTATAATTAGCCCTCAACATGCAAACACCCGATTCATTAACTAATTGTCCATGAACTGGCAGTTCTAAACTGCACAGGCAACCAATGTCGGTCCTTGTCTTCTTGGAGGTGACTGACGTCAGCTGACCAATGACCGACATCAGTTGCTCTTCTATCTGCACCTTGCCAATGTCGGTTGGCTCGACCAACGCTGGTGTCTATGACACTTAGCAACCTCCTCCCCTATTTGCAATAGTGAAGCTTTTAGCTCCACAACCTAACAATCTCCCACTTGGAGATAAACAGTTGCACTGTACCTATACTTGTAGCCCATCTAATCTATTTCTTGGCTTGTATCCCTCTTTAAGATCAATCCTGAAGACCACACAACCTATGGTGCACCTCCTGTCATCTAAGTAACCTACCACATCTACATCTACAAACCCATGTAGAAAAGAACTTGACCCTGCATCGCATGTCGACCTACTGCTGGTCCCTCTCAGATAGTTGAGAATCCACTGAACTACCCTCCAATGCTTCTTTCCCAGATCAGCTCCAAACTTTTTGACAGCTCCCACTACGTGGGCAACCCAGGTCCAGTACGCATGTACTTAACCTCATCATGTGAATCAGGACCCTGTTCTGTGAACTATCCAACCATCAACATGCTAACTGGTATCACACAATCATCCAAAGACAAAATCAACCTATGATATCCATGTCTCTAGAACACACTCATGCCAAAGAATTTTGTTGCTCCAAATTTCTCATGACATGCCATTGAACTAACCTCACCCTTAGCTCAGCAAAACCCTGTATGTTTGAACCTACACCAAGCTCATCCTCCACATACAATAACAAGATAATGTTGCAACCATCATCCACCTGATAAGACAAACACAATGGTTACACTGACATTGACTAAAGTCCTGCTTTGTCATCTACCTGTCAAAACTTGTACCACTATCCTGCTGCTTGCTCAAGACCATATGACCTGGCCTTCTGTCTCACGTGTCCATTCTCTATATTCTTTAACTAAGGTATACATTCATCTTTTAGTGATTTTTTCTAGTTAACAACCCTACCAAATCTCCCGTTTGGTTCTGCATCCTAATCATGCCATGCTCCCACTGTTTTCTAGATCTTTCCTGCTCTACAGTGAGTAACGAGTATAAAGAAGAGGAACAACAAATTTGAGGCTTACTTACCACTTTTAGTCCTCCATATGGGTGTTTGAGACTCCTTGACAGCTTGCTATCTACCCAAAATCTGTTACAGTGACTGACCTCAATCACCACACAATCTGCATCTGATTGACGTCAGTTCCCATGCGACTGTCCTTTCTGCTAACGTCAGTCTTACCTAGTTGCCAATGTCAGTTCCCTGACTGACGCTGATAGCCACCCTGCTTGACATCATTGGCTCTGGTCTGCACATGACCGACATTGGCACCTGTCTATTCAACGTCGGTTCCCCTTGACTGACACTGATAACTGTGTTCACCTGTGAGTGATGAATTTTTACCCATGAGCTCTCCATGGATCAAAACCCTATCCAAACCACCTTGCTTAGAGTTACTTAGTCCCATCCACTAATCTCTATCCATCATCTCCTTTAGAAACACCAAGGCTTTCCAGTTCTTAAGTTTGTCAAACACATCTAACTTTCGCTTAAGAACATGCATCTCTATCTTGCTCATGTGACCAAGCCTACAAAGCCATGTCTTTGCAACAGAAGAAAAATTAGTAATATAAGTAGATAGATAAATGATACCTACTGTCTTACCACCAGCTAATTCAAGTGCATCTGCTGTGAGAGTTCTTGTGCATCTCTCATCACCCAACTTTCCTAAAGAAATTAGCCACATCTTCAAGACCGGGACCTGCATGACCTCCTTCAACACCCATGTGTTGGCCACTTGCAATTTCAGCTTCACTTCCCCTTTGCCAATTCTTTGGCAAGGCACACCAACCCCTAAATAAATCATTCCAAAGTCTCTAAAGACCTTAACATGGAAAAATTCTCTATTTCGAGCTACATGGAAAGAGGCAATAGAATCTATAAAACAAGATTCTACTTTATCCAAGGAACATCCCAGAGCATCCTATGCAATAACACCTGCATCATCTACTTCTTCAATTCCTTCATGTTGATCTCCCACCAACCAACAATATTTCTTTACCTGCTCTTTCTTTTCATAACACTGTAATTGACCATTCGTGCTTTTCAATTCCTCCATTCTTAGTGTACTTTTTTTTTGCTGTTGCTATACTCCCACTCAATCAGAAACCCCTGAGAGTGACCTGTAATCAAATACAAACTTACTCCCTGTAACCTTAGCTCTATACCACTTGTCAAGAATTTAGAACAACAAACATGCTCTGACTCCACTGTTAGGACCCGAAAGCACACAATTGATTACCATATACAAGCAACTTAATATGCAGAATTAACCAGAAGTAACAAGTAACTAGAATTTGAAAACAACACAGAATATGAGAGACAATACCCAATTGTATTAATACTCTTTTAGAAAAGAATTACAACCAAGAAGATGCCACAGTTCTTCTTCACCTTATAGAGGCTTCCCACACCTCAAGTGTACAGTAATTCACCTTCAAGATTTCTCTCTCAATTATGGTCCCAACACACAACTCAAACATAGAGTTGGTGTTCACCTCTAACCAGTCAGTATCCACTACTACCAGTACACAAGTGCTCCATGCACTCTATAAGTGCTCCACGCACTCCAAGTACACAATCATACTTCAAGTAGATCTCCCATGAACTTGCAACAACCTGTAACTCAAATGATCTTACTTTAGAAGGAACTACCTTGCCTTCTTCTTTGCTCTCCAACTGAGTACACACCGTACTCCAAGTAGATCCCAGTTGATACTGCTATTTGTTGTGTTGCTATCACCTTGATCCTACTACCACCTACAGATTAACCTAGTTCTGCACACCTACAAACCTAGACTATACACACACATACACCTGCAGATCAATGATCTTACATACCATGTAGATCTCCAAATGTGGCCTTGCACACCTGTTGACCAAGATCCTACATACATGAAGAATCCATTTGATTCTCCAAACTAGCACCCACACTTGGCACTGTGGCACTAGGAGGAACACACCATGCTCTCTTCACACACAAAAGGAGCTAATATTTGCTCTCTTACTCTCTAGCACTGATTACAATACAACCCATGAGTCTCTTAAATAGATCTCATGCAAACAATAATTAGACATCTAATTACAATAATTAGATCCACAGCTTGAGACTATAATTAGCCCTCAACATGCAAACACCCAGTTCGTTAGCTAACTGTCTATGAACTGACAGTTTTAAACCGCACAAGCGACTGACGTTGGTCCCTATCTGCCTAGAGGTGACCGACGTCAGCCGACCAATGACCGATGTCGATTGCTCTTTTGTCTGCACCTTGTCGACGTTGGTTGGCCTGACTGACGCCGGTGTCTGTGACACTCAACAACCTCCTCCCCTATTTGCATCAATGAAGCTTTTAGCTCCACAACCTAAAAAATAGTTCAAAGGGTTTAAATAGTTCAAAGTTTGAAAGGAAGCTTTGAGTGAATGAAGGAAGTGAAATATTATAGAAAGAAGTTCAACCAAATAGTTCAAAAAAATGGTTTAATCGAAGAAGAAAATGAGAGTGAACATGGCCCTTTGCAAAACATTCAATTGCCGAACTGATGAACCTTTGAACCATTGAACCTTTGAACCAAAAGAGTTTAAGGTTCAAGGTTCAAAGAGGTTTAAGTGACCAGTGATGTCCCTGTAGATGTCAATTTTAGGGTGATGGAATAAATGTTAGTTTTCAAAAGACCTAAGAACAAGATCAGTGACTAGCCCAGAAAGGAGCCGAAGGAGCTAGAAGAAAGCAAGAAGATAGCCTCGAGAGCTTAGATCACCAAGAAGAGAAAAAACATGGAAAGGAAGGAGGGAACAACTATAAAAAATCTAGAAATATCTGTAGGAAAGTTATTCCAATAGGTGGAACAGTCCACTAGGTGGACATCAGAGAGCGTGAATATTCAAAGGTGTGGCCTATTTTTCTACATTAAGGGTGAATAGATAGTCGTGTAAGTGTCATAAAGAAGACTAGACAACCCATGCATAGGAGAAAACATTTGAGATGATTCAGAATGCCAAAGTCAAGGCTAATGACCTATTCTAGCATGGCCCTTTCACAGATATTCAATGCATTCAATTCAGCATGGGCCATTTTCATAAAAATAAGCCCCCAAGTCTTTCTTGTAATGCTATATATTGTAATCTCTCATTTGTTAGGAAAAAGATATATCTCTATTATTAGAAGCAAAGCTCTGCCTAAATTGAAAGGCATTCCTAAGACTTTGAGCTCAGAATATTAATCATATTTTGTTAACTGAATGAGAAAGCAAGTAACCTTTCAAACTTTGTGTTGAAATAGCTTGTGTCATTTAGGAAATTGTTCTTATGTCTTTTTCCTAAATATATTCTTGTCCATTTAATCAAATAAGATGAACAAGTGGAAATAAGCTAGGAGATGTCCTAAAGTTGACTGTGGGAGACTTTATGCTACTATAATTGTCTTTAGTCTATGTTTTGTGTAAAGGATACTAGAGAGACTTTGAGCTCTCTTTATCCTTCGTAATCCTTTAATCTATTGTAGTTTTAGGTGGAGACTTTGGGCTATGCTTAATCCTACAGTATCCTTTGTCTTAATTAGTGAGAGAAGCAACAAAAGACTTTGTACTTTCATGGGTTTCTTGTGGTTACAGTTACTACTTAGGAACTCTTCCTCTAGTTTTATGAACATCATTTCTAAAAGAAGAGAAATGCTTTTAACAATTACCCAAGAATTATCCTCTATTTTGTGAACATTATCTCTGAAAAAAGAGAGATAGATGGTATGATTTCACCCCTATGTGTATTTTTAGCTTATATATATATATATATATATATATATATATATATATATATATATATATATATATATATATATATATATATATATATATATTATAGGGAACCTCCCCTTGCCGAGAGGAGAGATTTATCTCATTCTGGATGTGGTCACCACACCCATTTTGCCACATAAATTTCCTTATGCTGTGGTTGATGTAACTATTTTGCCATCAGTCAGTTGGTGACAAAATATCCACCCAATAGTTTTTTGGTGACTCTGCTGAAGATGAATGTGTAGTTTGAAGCCTCCAGCTTCAAATTGAAGCAATTTCAGTTCTTTTCCATATCCTTTTTACACTATAGTATATCCTCCATACACGTGAAGCCAGAGAGATCAAGGTATTGTTGACCCTATATTTGAGTTGGTGCAGCCAAATAATTTTGATCTTTTCCCTCCACAAACTCACCTTTAACAAACTAAGAGTTTTCCTCCTACAAACATTAGGTCCCCAATACCAGGCAAAGCTTCTCTTTCCTCTGCTAGTAGAGATTTGTCTCTACATATTCCACAGAGATTTATTATCCCTCCCTTCAACAGCCATATCATGGTAGCTCAAGGCCCCTGGGGTAATACTTTTGGTCCTCTGAATCTAACCACACCTCTATATGAACTACCCCATAATTCAAGAAAGAATTTTCCCAAGTTCTATGGTCATGGAAAGTTTCATCTAGATGAACATATTGTAGCCTTTTGTATAGCCTGTAGGGTGATAAGCATTGAATATGAAGACATTACAGTTAGACTATTTGTGGAAACATTGTAATGCACTACTGTAGACTGGTTTTATCATCTGTAAGCACAAATAGTGACTGACGAGAACACTCTCAAGGCCAAATTTGAGGCTAGATTCAAACCTAAAAAAGATGCACACACCCTATTATCCTAGCTTACACAAATGAAGAAGGAGCCTCATGAACCCATGAGAGACTTCGTTTCTAAATTTGACAAGCTGAGGAATAGGATTCCCATAATTGCTCAACTGACCCCTAAGAATCTCAAATGCTTCTTCATCAATTCTCAGCTTCCTAAAGTGAGTTTTTTATTGAAGTAGGCTGGCCACATGGATCTTGTTGCAGCTCAAATTTTGGCCATTGAGGTTGAAGATGATCTTATCTTGGTAGAAAAGATAAGAAGATATCCTAATAGAAGTAAATCTTTTTCATCTTCTGAATATTCTTCTACAGGCACCACTGATAATATAGTGCAAAAGCTAGAAAATGAATTGCTAGCTCTAAAAAATAAAATGGCACAAGGGATGTCTGCTTCTCCTTCTTATCAAGATATACCAAAGAGGACATTTCCTAACTAGTCATATCAGGGCAATGCTACTAGAAATCAAGGGCAATTAGATCACCTTCCTCCCCCACCAAAGAAGCTTGCCATTGAAGTAGCATCAGCTAACTTAGCAATTGGTTATCTTGAAACTAAATCTGATTTTTCTTTCCAACCTGAGTTGAACCAAGAAGATGATGTTGATATCTTTGTAGAAGGCTAGGAAGAATCAGCTAGCGACTCCAACATCAATTTTCTAAATTACCAGGATGAACCCATAAGTAAAGGAGAAGCATTTGATGGATCATATGTTGTATTTACCAGGTCCTAGAACCAGTCAGCTCAACAAGTAGATAAAGAAAAAATAGGGGAAGAATATCGACCAATAATTTCAATTGCTAAATGAGGGGCTTCTCTACCTTTCCAATCAAAAGACCCAATGAGCAACAAAAAAGTAAGTACCTCAAATATTCCTTCACCTTCTGCTTTAAATTCATAGACTAGTCCCACACACAATAAATCCCAGATTAATGGACTAATTTCCTCTATTTTGAATTCATTTCAGTCATTTGATATAATTTACCATGTTAAGAAGACCAAAATTCAAATGTCTGAGTTTAAATTCTTGCAATCCAACCCTGAGTAGTTGGATAGGTTAGTTCAATGTGTAAAAAATAAAACCATCTCTGAGGATAAATGTTTTTGAAAGTAACTCATTTTCCCCCAAAGAACACACCTACCTAAAATAATCTTGTGATTACTCCTCCAACTGCCCCTGGGAAGATAGAACCATTTTATGTTTCCTTGCTGATAAATGGTCATCATCTGAATAATTACATAATTGATTTTGGCGCATCTGACAATGTCATGCCCACCAAGGTGGTAGACTCTCTTGGTCTCATACTAACTAAGACCTTTAGGAGATGTTTATGTATGGAAAATAAACAAGTGCCTCTACTGGGACAAATCAAAGATGCTCAATTTGCATTTGCGCCCTTCCCAAATAAAGAATCAAAATGACAGTCCTAGTGGCCAACATCCCAGCCTCCTACAACATTTTTCTTAAGAAATTTTTTTGCAAGGACGTTGGTAGAGAATTGAGCATGAACCTATCTGAGGTGAGGATCCCTGTCAAGGGCATCATGCAAAAGCTACTTCCTAAAAAGGAGGCAAAGTACATTGTCACCCAAACGTCAGCCCCCAAAGCTAAAATTCTAGTTGAGTCTTTAGGTTTGGGTAATTACTTTTTGACTACTGAAGACATTCCTATTTTAGCAAATGAAAGTTCCATAGGTGATAATTTAAAAAAATTAGATAAGACATCAGAATAATTGGTAGGGTGTAGTACACATAAAAAGGATCTTCTCTTCTTGATGAAGAAAAATCTGAAAGAAGATTAGATTATAATGATGTTTGGATTTTGGAATTTGATGGTAGTAACTCTTCTATCAGTTTTGAAGTTGGAGTAGTTTTGATATCTCCTCAAGGAGATATTTTACCCTATGTATATAAGTTACAGTTTAACAACACTAAAAACACTGCTGAATATGAATTGCTGCTACTCAAGTTGAAGGTTGCTCAAGATAAAGGTATTAAACTTCATCATGCCAAAGGAGATGCTGAGCTAGTGGTTTGTCGGGTGAAAAACTTATATCAAACCAAGAATGAGAGATTGTGATATTATCACAATCTGGTGTGGGACTACATTGAAAGCTTTGATGCTTTTAATATTTCTACTGTGCCTAGAGAATTCAATAGTCATGTAGATTCATTGGCTGTCTCTGCAAATCTCTTAGTCCCTCACCAAGATTTTAAAGGTCCTAAGTACACTATCAAGTTTGTATTTTAACTAAGTGTACCTGATAATACTGACCATTGGTAGGTGTTCAATGATGACAACTAAATCATTGATTTTTTGGAACAAATAGATAGCTTTGAAAAGCTTCAATTTGAAGGCAGTGAGTGAATCTCCACCACGAGAATCAACTCTAGAGACAAATTTAAAAGCTAATAAAGTGTTCCTTCAGATCAAAGGAAATAAAATTCCCAAAGAATTAGTTTCTCTTGAGAAACTATTTGACAAGCATGATAGGTTTATCAAGGAACAACAAATAGATTCAAAATCCTCCAAGAATTTTGATCAAATAAATTTGAGTACAGAAGACAATAAAAAATGGTCAACATTGGGAATTATTGTACCCCTAATGAAAAACTCAAATTTATCACTCTGCTTCACTGTTACATTGATATTTTGGCATACTCTTATGATGATCTAAAGTCTCTCAGACTTGAAGAAATATAGCATAAAATTCCTCTCAAGATTGGGTCATTGCCTCATAAGCAAAAGCAAAGGCAACACAACCCCAAGATATCAAACATAATTTTGTTTGAAATACAGAAAATGTTGAATGCAAGAATTAATTTCCCAATCCATCATTCCACCTAGATTGTGAACATAGTACCTATGAGAAAGAAGAATGGAGAAATTCACTTATGTGTTGATTTTAGAAATCTAAATCAGTCATCTTTAAAAGACAACTATCCCCTACCCATCATGGATCAGTTGCTACAGACAATAATTAGCACTGAGATGTTATCAATGCTAGATGATTTTTTGAGATATAATAAAGCAGAAGTTGGTGAAGTGGACCAACATAAGACCACTTTCACAACACCTTAGGGCACCTTTGCGTATCATAAAATGTCTTTTGGCTTGATCAATGCTAGCACCACTTTCTAAAGAGTGATGCATCTTGCTTTCAAAAATGAAATGGGTAAGTTCATTATGGTATACCTTGATGACTTGATAGTCTTTTCTAATCATTATCCTAATCATGTGCATCATCTACAACAAGTGCTAGAGTGATGTAGGTAGAATGGTATTTTTCTTAATCCCAAGAAATCAATTTTTGGGGTTACTGAAGGGAAACTTTTCGATCACACTGTGTCCCAAGAAGTCATAAAGATAAACCCAGAAAGGGTCAAATCCATTCAAGTGCTTACTCTTCCTACCAATAAGAATGTAGTTCACTCTTTCTTTGGAAAGCTAAAATTTTTGTGAAGGTTCATTCCTAAATTCATAGAGAAGACTTGCCACGTTGTCAATATGATAAAAAAAAAAAGCCACTTTCAGCTAGACTAAAAAAGGCAAGCCAATATTTAAAGACATCAAAGAAGCTATCACCCATGCCCCAATTCTAGTTTGTCCTGATTATACCAAAGACTTCATGATGTACAACTATGCTTCTGAACACATGCTTTCAGCCATTTTGGTTCAACAAAACAAAGAAGGTGTGAAATCTCTCATATCTTTCATGAGTTATTCCCTCAAAGCTCATGAGCTGAAGTATTCAAACATGGAGAAGCATGCTTATGCTATGGTAAAGGTGGTAAAACACTTCCATTTTTACATCTTGAACTCACACACTATTGCTTTGGTTCCTGATACAACAGTAAAGTCTATCCTGACTCAATAAGAGTTTAGAACTAAAAAAGGTAATTACATTGCCAAAATCTTAGAGTGTGATCTTATAATCAAACCCACGAAGCTCATGTGGGGAAGAGGTCTCTACCAATTAATTGTTGATAACATACCAGAAGAAGTAGAGCATGAAGAAACACAAGTTAAAGACATGCCAATAGTTCTCTTTGTCACCACTACGAATGAGTGGTATTTGAATATTGCTCATTTCCTTACCTATGGTGAGTGCCCTGCTCACCTGTCTCGTACAGAAAAGAGGACTGTTAAGTTGAAAGCTTCTAATTTTATCCTATGGGATAATGGTCTATATAAGAGGAACCTTGATGGGGTATTCCTTTGTTGCATGGATAAAGCATAGCAGAATAAACTTTTGGAGTCCTTCCAAAATATTGCTTATGGAGGATATTTTTTTGCACCTATGACTACCCATAAGATTTTATGAGCCAGGTACTATTAGCCAACTCTATTTTGAGATTCATACACTTGGGTGCGTAGATGCGAGCTGTGTCAATAGTTCATTGGCAAACCTAAGTTGGTTATGTTACCTCTCAAGCTTGTGGTGATAGAAGAGCCATTTTAGAAATGGAGGATTGATTTTATTAGTGTTGTAAATCTGTCTTTGAGTGTTGGACATGATTATGTCTTTACAGCCACTAACTACTTTACCAAGTGGGTGGAAGCCATTCCAGTCAAGCATGCTACTTCAGAATTAGTATGTAATTTCTTCAAAGAAAACATCATTTCCAAGTTTAGAGTCCCAACCAAGATTGTAAAAAAAAATGTAGCCTATTTCTCTTCTCATGAGATTACCCAGTTCTATTACTATTATGTGATTATTCTCTCCCACTCTTCTAAATATTATCCGTAAGGAAATGGTCAAGCAAAATCAAGCAACAAGAATTTGGTGACCATTATCAAGAAGCTGGTAGATGACAATCAGAGAACTTGGCATAAAACATTACTTGATGCTTTATGGGTAGATAGAATTACACCCAAGAGGGTGATAGGTATGTCCCCATTTCAACTTCTATATGGCCTGAATGCAGAGATACCAATCACCTTGGAATTACCAGCATTAAAGTTGACAAAGGCAGTAGAAGATTCAACTTTTGAAAGTTCCATTGATAAGAGGATCATGTGCTTGACTAAACTAAATGAGCAACGAACTATGGTGGTGGACCAAATTGCTATGCATCAAATTTTGGTGAAGAGACTCTTCGACCAGAAAGCAAGGATCCATAATTTTTAGGTTGGAGATCAAGTCTTTTTGTGGGACAAGTGGAGAGAACCAAAAGGAATGCATGGAAAATTAGATTCCTTGTGGAGAGTCCCATTTACCATTCATCATTTGAATGGTGAAAATAGTTTCTTACTAAAATATCAAGATGGAACACCATTTGCTCTTTCTCACAGTGGGTAGTTGAAGCACTTCAATCCTTGAAGTATCAGATAAGTCTAGTTGTACATATGTATAATTTTTGTATAGTCTTCCTTTTGTTTTGTAGTTTTCTTTTATTTTTGGTATCGTTTGGTTTTTGGCACCTTTTTTTTGGGTAGCATGACTCTGTAGCCCAATGGCATAAATGAAGGCACTGAGATTCTGGTTTCTACTCCCTTCAATTGCTTTTATTTTGAATCGATGGAAGTTCCTGAACTGGAGCCAACTGTTGTTCCCAAAATCTATCACTTGATTTTGTGGACAACATACTAACCATTTTGGTCCTGCAAACCAAAACTCTCTCTTTTCTTTCTCAAAAATGTTCTGAGCAGTTAAGTTTTTCAAATATTCAATCCTTTTCAGCTAAGGAAGTCGCAAGTTTAATAGGGGTCTTTCTTCAAAGAAAGTTCCAAACACTTGAATCTTTTTCTTAGTGTTTTAAGGATGGCTCAACACCCAAGTTCAATCAAAAAACTTAACGGTGGGCTTCAAACAATTAAAATGAATCACTTTGAACCATTGAACCCCACCTCCACAAAGTTCAAACGTTTAACGGGTTTAAAGGTTCAACGACTTCGACAAACTTAAAGAAAAGAAGGATTCAAAGAGTTAAGATTGAACCATTAAACCTTGAACTTTAAAAGTTTCAAAGGTTCAACAAGTTCAACAAGTTTAAAGGACTTAAAGAATAAAAGGATTTGAAGAGTGAAGATTGAACTGTTGAACCATTAAACTTTGAACCAAAAAGAGTTTAAAGGTTCAAAGGGTTCAAAGAGTTTAAAGTTCAAAAGGAAGCTTCGAGTGAATGAAGTGAAAGATTCTAGAAAAAAGTTCAACCAAATGGTTCAACCAAAGAAGAAAAAGAGAGCAAACACGGACCTTTGCAAAACATTTAATCGCAAAATTGATGAACCTTTGAACCATTGAACCTTTTAACCAAAAGAGTTCAAGGTTCAAGGTTCAAAGAGGTTTAAGTGACCGGTGTTATCCCCATAGATGTCAAATTCAAGGTGATGGAATAACTGTTGGTTTTTAAAATACCTGAGAACAAGCTCAGTGACTAGCCCAAAAAGGAGCTGAAGGAGCTAGAAAAAAGTGAGAAGATAGCCTTGAGAGCTCAGATCGCCAAGAAGAGACAAAACATGGCAAGGAAGGAGGGAACAACTATAGGAAATCCAAAAATATCTACAGGGAAGTTATTCCAGTAGGTGGAATATTCCACTAGGTGGACATCAGAGAGCGTGAATATTTAAAGGTGTGGCCTATTTTTCTACATTAAGTAAGGGCGAATAGACAGCCGTGTAAGCGTCATAAAGAAGACTAGACAACCCATGCATATGAGGAGACATTTGAAATGATTTAGAATGCCAAAGTCAAGGCTGATGACCTATTCTAACATGGTCCTTTCACATATATTCAATGCATTCAATTCAGCATGGACCATTTTCATGAAAACAAGTGCCCAAATCTTTCTTGTAATGCTATATATTGTAATCTCCCATTTGTTAGGAAAAAGAGATCTCTTTGTTATCAGAAATGAAGCTTTGCCCAAATTAAAAGACATTCATAAGACTTTGAGCTTAGACTATTAATCATATTTTGTTAAGTGAATGAGAAATCAAGTGACCTTTCAAACTTTGTGTTGAAATAGCTTGTGTCATTTAGGAAATTGTTCTTATGTCTTTTTCCTAAATACAGTCTTGTCCATTTAATCAAACAAGCAGAACAAGTGGAAATAAGCTGGAAGATGTCTTGAAGCTTATTATGGGAGACTTTATGCTACCATAATTGTCTTTAGACTATGTTTTGTGTAAATGATACTAGAGAGACTTTGAGCTCTCTTTATCCTTCGTAATCCTTTAATTTATTGTAGTTTTAGGTTGAGACTTTGGGATGCACTTAATCCTATGGTGTCCTTCATCCTAATCAGTGAGAGAAGCAATGAAAGACTTTGTACTTTCATGAGTTTCTTGTGGTTACAGTTACTACCTAGAAAGTCTCCCTCTGGTTTTTTAAACATCACCTCTTAAAGGAGAGAAATGCCTTCAACAATTACCCAAGAATTCTCCTCTATTTTGTGAACATCATCTTTGAAAAAATAGAGATGGATGGTATGATTTCACCCGTGTGTATTTTCAACTTATATATATATATATATATATATATATATATATATATATATATATATATATATATATAAAACAGGGAACCTCCCCTTGCTGAGAAGAGAGATTTATCTCATTCTGGATGTGGTTACCACACCTCATTTTACTGTGTAAATTTCCTTATGCTATGGTCGATGTAACTATTTTGCCGTCAGTCAGCTGGTGAGAAAATATTCACTCAACAAGTTTTTGGTGACTCCGCTGGAGATAAACGCACACTTTAAAGCCTCAAGCTTCAAATTGAAGCAGTTTCAGTTCTTTTCCATATCTTGTTTACACTCTAGCAAATCCATTATACACGCAAAGCCAGAGAGCTCAAGTATTTTTGACCCTATATTTGAGTTGGTGCAGCTAAATAATTTTGATCTTTCCCCTCCACAAACTCACCTTCAATGAACTAGGAGTTTTTCTCTTACAAATATCAGGTCCCCAATAATAGGCAAAGCTTCTCTTTCTTCTGCTAGTAGAGCTTTGTCTCTACATATTTCATAGAGATTTATTATCCCTCCCTTCAACAACCACATCATGGCAGCTCGAGGTCCCTGGGGTAATACTTTTGGTCCTCTGAATCTAATCCCACCTCTACATGAACTACCTCGTAGTTCAAGAAAGAATTTTTCCAAGTTCTATGGTGATGGAAAGGTTCATTTTGATGAACATATTTTAGCCCTTTGCATAGCCTGTGGGGTGATAGGCATTGAATATGAATACATTGTAGTTAGAATGTTTATGAAAATATTGTAAGACGTTGCTGTAGACTAATTTTATCATATACAAGCACAAACAGTGACTGACTGGAACACTCTCAAGGCCAAATTTGAGGCTAGATTCAAACCTACAGAAGATGTAGATGCCCTATTAGCCCAACTTACATAAATAAAAAAGGAGCATCATGAACCCATGAGAGACTTCATTGCTAAAGTCAACAAGCTGAGGAATAGGATTCCCATAATTGCTCAGCTGACCCCTAAGAATCTCAAATGCTTCTTCATCAATTCTCAGCTTCCTAAAGTGAGTTTTCTATTGAGGTGAGATGGCCACATAAATCTTGTTGCAGCTCAGATTTTGGCCACTGAGGTTGAAAATGATCTTATCTTGGCATGAAAGATAAGAAGAGATCCTAATAGAAGTAAATCTTCTTCATCTTTTAAATATTCTTCTACATGCACCATTAATCTTATGGTGTAAAAGCTAGCAAATGAATTGATAACTCTAAAAATGCAAATGGTAGAGGGGATATCTACTCCTTATCAGGATATACCAAGGAGGACAATTCCCAACTAGTCATATCAGGGCAATGCTGCTAGAAATCAAGGGCAACCAAATCGCCTTCCTCCCCCACCAAGGAAGCTTGCCATTGAAGCAACACCAACTAACTCAATAGTTGGTTCTCTTGAAATTGAATCTAATTTTTCTTTCCAACCTGAGTTGAATTAAGAAGATGACATTGATCTCTTTGCAGAAGGTCAAGACGAATCAGCTTGTGACTCCAACATCAATTTCCTAAATTACCAGGATGAACCTAGAAGTAAAGGTGAAGCATTTGATAGATCATACACTATATTTACTAGGTCCCAAAACTAGTCAGCTCAACAAGTGGATAAAAAAATAGGGAAAGAATATCAACCAGTAATTTAATTAATAAATGAGGGGCTTCTTTGCCTTTCCAATCAAAGGACCCAGTAAGTAACAAAAAAGTAAGTACCTTAAATATTCATTCACCTTCTACTTCAGATTCGTAGACCAGTCCCACACCCAGTAAAACCTTGATTGATGGACTTCTTTCCTCTATTTTGAATTCATTTCAGTCATTTGATATAATTGACCATGTTAAGAAGACCAAAATTCAAATGTCTAAGTTTGAATTCTTGCAATCCAACCCTAAGCAATTAGATATGTTAGTTCAATGTGTAAAAAATAAAACCATCCCTGTAGAACAATTTTTTTTGAAAGTAACTCCTTTTCCTCCAAAGAACACACCTACCCAAAATAATTTTGTGATTACTCCTCTAGCTACCCCTAGGAAGATAGAACTATTTTATGTTTCCCTACTGATAAACGATTATCAGCTGAATAATTGCATAATTGATTCTGGTGCATCTAACAATGTCATGCCCATTAAAGTGGTAGACTCTCTTGGTCTCACACTGACTAAGACCTTTGGGAGATGTTTTTCCATGAAAAATAAACAAGTGCCTCTACTGGGACAAATCAAAGATGCTCAATTTGTATTTGTGGCTTTCTCAGATAAGAGAATCAAAATGATAGTCCTGGTGGCTGACGTCCCAGCCTCTTATGGCATTCTTCTTAGGCAAAATTTTTTCAAGGACATTGGTGGAGAATTGAGCATGAACCTATATGAGTTGAGGATCCCTGTCAAGGGTGTCATGCAAAAGCTACTTCTTGAGAAGGAGGCAATGTACATTGTCACCCAAATGTTAGCCCCTGAAGCTCAAATTTTGTTTGAGTTTTCAGGCTTGGGTAATTACTTTTTGACTACTGAAAACGTTCCTATTTTAGTAGATGAAATTTCCATAGGTGATAATCCACAGAATATAGATAAGACATCAGAAGAATTGGTAGGGTGCAGTACACATGAAAAAGGATCTTCTCTTCCCGATGAAGAAAAATCTAAAAGAAGATTAGATCTAATGATGTTTAGATTTTGGAATTTGATGGTAGCAACTCGTCTATCAGTTCTAGAGTTGGAGTAGTTTTGATATCTCCTCAAGGAGATATTTTTCCCTATTCATATAAGTTGCAATTTAGTAACACTAACAACACTACTGAATATGAATTGCTGTTGCTCGAGTTGAAGGCTGCTCAAAATAAAGGTTTTAAACTTTTTCATGCTAAAGGAGATGCTGAGCTGGTGGTTTATCAAGTGAGAAACCTATATCAAACTAAGAATGAAAGATTGTGACATTATCACAATTTGGTGTGGGACTGCATTAAAAGCTTTGATTCTTTTAGTATTTCTATCGTGCTTAGAGAATCCAATAGTCATGCAGATTCATTAGCTATCTCTATAACTCTCTTGGTCCCTCACCAAGATTTTAAATGTAACAAGTACACTATCAAGTTCGTCTTTCGACCAAGAGTACTTGATAATGCCAACCATTGGTAGGTGTTTAATGGTGACAACTAAATCATTACTTTTCTAAAATAAATAGATAGCTTTGAAAAGCTTCAATTTGAAGGCAGTGAATCTCCACCATGGGAATCAACTCCAGAGACAAATTTAAAAGCTGATGAAGAGTTCCTTCAGCTCAAAGAGAATAAAATTTCCAAAGGATTAGTTTCTCTTGAGAAACTATTTGACAAGCACGATAGGTTTATCAAGGAACAACAAATGGATTCAAAATTCTATAATAATTTTGATCAAATAAATTTGAGTACAAAAGATAATCCAAAAATGGTCAACATTGAGAATTGTTGTACCCCTAATGAAAAACTCAAATTTATCACTCTGCTTTGCCATTACATTGATGTTTTGGCATACTCTTATGATGATCTAAAGTCTCTTAGACCTAAATAAATCCAGCATGAAATTCCTCTCAAGATTGGGTCATTTCCTGACAAGCAAAAGCAAAGGCAGTACAACCCCAGGATATCAGGCATAATTTTGTCTAAGATACAGAAAATGTTAAATGCAAGAATTATTTTTTCAATCCATCATTCCACCTAGATTGTGAACATAGTCTTTGTGAGAAAGAAGAATGGAGAAATTCCCTTGTGTGTTGATTTTAGAAATCTGAATCAGTCATCTTTAAAAGACAACTATCCCCTACCCATCATGGATCAACTGTGACAGATAGTAACTGGTGCTAAGATGTTTTCAATACTAGATGGTTTTTTGGAATATAATCAAGTGGAAATTGGTGAAGTAGACCAACATAAGACCATTTTCACAACACCTTGGGGCACCTTTGCATATTGTAGAATGCCTTTTAGCTTTATCAATGCTGACACCACTTTCTAAAGAGTGATGGATCTTGTTTTTAGAAATAAAATAGGTAAGTTCATTGTGGTATACCTTGATGACTTGATAGTCTTTTCTAAACATCATCCTGATCATGTGCATCATCTACAACAAGTTCTAGAGTGATGTAGGTAGAATGGTATTTCTCTTAATCCCAAGAAATCAATTTTTGGGGTTACTGAAGGGAAACTTTTTGGTCACATTGTGTCTCGAGAAGGCATAAAGATAAACCCATAAAGGGTCAAATCCATTCAAGAGCTTGCTCTTCCTACCATTAAGACTGTAGTTCTCTCTTTCTTTGTAAAGGTGAATTTTATGTGAAGGTTCATTCCTGAATTCACAGAGAAGACTCACCACATTGTCAATATGATGAAGGGCAAAGCCACTTTCAGCTGGATTGAAGAAGGCAAGTCAGTATTTCAAGACATCAAGGAAGCTATCACCCATGCCCCAATTCTTGTTTGTCTTAATTATATCAAAGACTTCATGATGTATAGTTATGCTTCTGAACACACTCTTTCAACCATTTTGGTTCAGCAGAATAAAGAAGGTGTGGAATCTCCCATATCTTTCATGAGTTATCCCCTCAAAGTTCATGAGTTAAAGTATTCAAACATGGAGAAGCATGCTTATGATGTGGTAAAGGTGGTAAAACACTTCCATTTTTATATCTTGAACTCACACACTGTTGCTTTGGTTCCTGATACAATAGTAAAGTCTATCTTGACTCAGCAAGAGTTTGTAACTAAAAGAGGCAATTAAATTGCCAAAATCCAAGAGTTTGATCTTATTATCAAACCTACAAATCTTATGTAGGGAAGATGTCTCTGCTAATTAATTACTGATAACATACCAAAAGAAGTAGATCATGAAGAAATTCAAGTTGAAGACACACCAATAGTTATCTTTGTCACCACTATGAATGAGTGGTATTTGAATATTGCTCATTTCCTTACCTATGGTGAGTGTCCTACTCACCTATCTCATAAATAAAAGAGGACTGTTAAGTTGAAATCTTCCAATTTTGTCCTATAGGATAATGGTATATATAAGAGAAACTTTGATGGGGTATTCCTTTGTTACATGGATAAAGCGTAGTAGAATAAACTTTTAGAGTCCTTCCACAATTTAGCTTGTGGAGGATATTTTTTTGTGCCTATGACTACCCATAATATTCTATGAGCCAGGTACTATTGGCCTACTCTATTTTGAGATTTATATGCTTGGGTGCATAGATGTGAGATGTGTCAATAGTTCATTGGAAAACCCAAGCTGGTTGTGTTACCTCTCAAGCCTGTGGTGATAGAAGAGTTGTTTCAACAATGAGAAATTGGTTTTATTGGTGCTATAAATCCATCTTCGAGTGCTGGACATGATTATGTCCTTACAGCCATTGACTACTTTACTAAGTGGGTGGAAGCCATTCCAGTCAAGCATGCTACTTCAGAAGTAGTATGTAATTTCCTCAAAGAAAACATCATTTCCAAGTTTGGAGTCCCAACCAAGATTGTAACAGATAATGCAGCCTATTTCTCTTTTCATGAGATTACCTAGTTCTACTACTATTATGGGATTATTCTCTCCCATTTTTATGACTATTATCCACAAGGAAATGGTCAAGTAGAATCAAGCAACAAGAACTTGGTGACCATTATCAGGAAGCTGGTAGATGACAATCAGAGAACCTGACATAAAGCATTACTTGATGTTTTATGGGTACATAGAATTACACCCAAAAAGGGCAATAGGTATGTCCCCATTTCAACTTCTGTATGGCCTAAATGTAGAGATACCAATCACCCTAGAATTACCAGCATTAACGTTGGCAAAGGTAGTAGAAGATTCAACTTTTGAAAGTTCCATCGACAAGAGGATCATGTGCTTGACTGAACTAAATGAGCAACAAACTATGGTGGTGGACCGAATTGCTGCACATCAAAGTCTAGTGAAGAGACTCTTCGACTAAAAAGCAAGGATCCATAATTTTTAGGTTGGAGATCAAGTCTTGTTGTGGGACAAGAGGAGAGAACCAAAAGGAATGCATGGAAAATTGGATTCCCTGTGGAGAGGCCCATTTTTCATTCATCATTTGAATGGTGAAAATAGTTTCTTTCTGAAATATCAAAATGGAATGCCAATTGCTCTACCTCATAGTGGGCAGCATCTGAAGCACTTCAATCTTTGAAGTATCAGATAAGTCTAGTTGTAGCTATGTATAATTTTTGTATAATCTTCCTTTTATTTTGTGTTTTTCTTTTATTTTTGGTGCCATTTGGTTTTTATCACCTTTCTTTTTGGGTAGCATGACTCTGTAGCCCAATGGCATAAATGAAGGCACTGAGATTCTAGTTTTTACTCCCTTCAATTGCTTCTATTTTCAATTGATGGAAGTTCCCCAAATGGAGCTAGCTGTTGTTCCTAAAATCTGTCACTTGCTTTTGTGGACAACATACTAACCATGGGGTCTATGATATGGAATAAAATGCTAAAAAGTAGAAGTCTTCTCAAATAAGGAATTAGGTGGAAGCTTGGAAATGGCCAGTAGATTAAATTTTGGGAGGATAATTGGTTAAGGGACAAGCCTCTCATCTCCCAAGGAAAATATGGAGAAATTATAGGCCTGACTACTTAGTTCTTTGGTGATAGGGTTAGTGATTATATGGAAAATAAAAATGGGATAAGGAGCTAGAAAAACCTTTTAGATTATTGTGTGCATAGGCCTAAGCTTATCCCAAGAATTTGGGAGATCCAGTAATGTGTTTAGGAGATCATAATCCCACTCTTCCCTCGAGAGGATGAACAATACTGGTGGCTGAATAAGAATGGATCATTCTCTGTCAAATCTACCTATCATCTACTTACACCTGAAGCTTAGAATAAGGAGGTATGGAAAAATGTTTGGAATCATAAACTCATTCCAAAGATTAACTTGTTTTGGTGGGCTGCTGCCCATAACAAAATTCTTACTCAGGAAAACCTTCAAAAGAGGGGGTTTACTTTGGTCAATAGATGTTTTCTGTGTGGTTCTAGAGAGGAATCAGTTTCACACCTATTCATACACAGTGAGTTTATCCAAGATTTATGGGGAAAAATACTTAACAACTCTGGCATTGAATGGGTTTGCAATTTAGACCTTAAAGAAGTAATTCTCAGCTAGAACTCAACCTTCTCACATCCCTAGATTAAGGAACTATGGAAGAAAGCTCTACCATGCTTGAGCTGGACTTTATGAAAAGAGCAAAATCACAAAATTTCTAGGGACACTGCTAGAAATGCTACTCAGGTGTTTAACTCCTTTGCTAGGACCATCTTGGAAAGTGTTACAATAACTCATATTAGTGTTGCAGAGAAACCCCTATCTGAATTTGAAAGTCAAATTGCTGCCAAATGGAAGGTTTTAAACCTTTTCCCTGGGCATGATAATTCCAAAATTCTTCAAAGACTTCATACTAAATGGATACCACCTAAACCCAATTGGATGAAACTCAATTTTGATGGGGCATCCAAGTTGAGTGGTAAAGCAAGTGGAGGAGGAATAATAAGAAATGAAAAATGAGGGATGTCTACTGTCTATGCTAGTGGCATGGGTTACCAGAGCAATAACTATGCTAAAGCTATGGCCTTACTTTGGGGATTAAAGTTAGCTATATCCCTAGGAATCAAAAATTTGAATATTCAGGGAGATTCTAAGTTGATCATAGATGCCATTTATAAAGCATCTAACGTTGGTATCCATCTAAAAGACATCATTACAGACATCCATTTTCTTTTACAAAAGTTTTTTGAAGTTGAGATTACCCACACCTACAGAGAAGGTAACAGGGTCGTTGATGCCTTTGCCAACCTTGGTCAACAATTCTCAGGATGGTGGGTATGGTGACAAGGGGCTCATATACCCCAAAACATTGGAGAGATCATTCAGAAGGAGATGATAGAGCATGAATGATGCACATTGATGATGAAGATAGCTTTCAAAGGCAATCCACGTGGAGAAGGCCATTGCAGATCATGGAAGTGGTGGGTAATCCAGGGAATGTTGATAATGCAGACAATGAGAATCTTAAGGATCTTGTTAATTCTATAGTTATGTAGTTTCATCCTTTTTGACTCTAGTCTTTCCAGTGTTTTGTTTTGCTTCTGACTTTGTTTCTCAGCTATACCATTAGTTCAGTGCTAGCATCTTTTATTTGCCAGCCTTCCTATCTATTTTAACTGTATGGGGTTCAGCCCCTGGTTTGCCACCTTAATTAATAAAAAACATACTAACCATTTTAGTCCTGTAGACCAAAACTTCTCTCTTTTTTTTCTCAAAAATGTTCTAAGTAGTTAAGTTTTTCAAATATTCAAGTTTTTTCAGCTAAGAAAGTCACAGGTTCAACAGGTAGACTTTCTTCAAAGAAAGTTCAAAATACTTAAAGTTTTTCCTTAGTGTTTTAAGGATGGTTCAATGCCCAGGTTCAATCAAAAGACTTAACAGTGGGATTCAAAAAATTAGAATGAACCACTTTGAACCATTGAACCATAGAACCCCACCTATGCAAGGTTCAAAGGTTCAAAGGTTCAATGGGTTTAAAGGTTCAATGACTTTGACAGACTTAAAGAAAAGAAGGATTCAAAGAGTTAAGATTGAATCATTGAACCTTGAACTTCAAAAGGTTCAAAGGTTCAACAAGTTTAACAAGTTCAAAGGACTTAGAGAATAAAAGGATTCAAAGAGTGAAGATTGAACCATTGAACCATTGAACCTTGAACCAAAAAGAGTTCAAAGGTTCAATGGTTCAAAGGGTTCAAAGTTTGAAAGGAAGCTTCGAGCGAATGAAAGAAGCAAAAGATTTTAGAAAGAAGTTCAACTAAATGGTTCAACCGAAGAAGAAAAAGAGAGCGAACGTGGCCCTTTGCAAAACATTCAATCACTGAACCGAAGAACCTTTGAACCATTGAACCTTTAAACCAAAAGAGTTCAAGTTTTAAGGTTCAAAGAGGTTTAAGTGACCGGTGATGTCCCTGTGGATTTCAAATTTAGGGTGATGGAATAACTGTTAGTTTTCAAAAGGCCTAAGAAAAAACTTAGTGACTAGCCTAGAAAGGAGATGAAGGAGCCAGAAGAAAGTGGGAAGATAGCCTTGAGAGCTCAGATCACCAAGAAGAGACAAAACATGGTAAAGAAGGAGGGAATAAATATAAGAAATCTAGAAATATCTACATGAGAGTTATTCTAGTAGGTGGAATAGTCCACCAGGTAGACATCAAAGAGCATGAACATTCAAAGGTGTGGCCTATTTTTTTACATTAAGGGTGAATAGGCAGCTGTGTAAGCATCATAGAGAAGACCAGACAACCCATAATTCAGAGGAGACATTTGAGATGATTCAAAATGCCATATTCGAGGTTAATGACCTATTCTAGCATGGCCCTTTCATAGATATTCAATGCATTCAATTCAACATGGGCCATTTTCATGAAAACAAACACCCAAGTCTTTCTTGTAATGCTATATATTGTAATCTCTCATTTGGTAGGAAAAAGAGATCTCTCTATTATCAGAAATGAATCTCCACCCAAATTAAAAGGCATTCCTAAGACTTTGAGCTTAGACTGTTAATCATATTTTGTTAAGTGAATGAGAAAGCAAGTGACCTTTCAAAATTTGTGTTGAAATAGCTTGTGTCATTTAGGAAATTATTCTTATGTCTTTCTCCTAAATACAGTCTTGTCCATTTAATCAAACAAGTAGAACAAGTGGAAATAAGGTGGAAGATCTCTTGAAGCCAACTATGGGAGACTTTGTGATACCATAATTGTCTTCAATCTGTGTTTTGTGTAAAAGATACTAGAAAGAATTTGAGCTCTCTTTATCCTTCATAATCCTTTAATATATTGTATTTTTAGGTGGAGACTTTGGGTTGCACTTAATCCTATGGTGTCCTTCATCCTAATCAGTTAGAGAAGCAATGAAAGACTTTGTGCTTTCATGGGTTTCTTGTGGTTATAGTTACTACCTAGGATGTCTCACTCTAGTTTTCTGAACATCATTTCTGAAAGAAGAGAAATGCCTTTAGCAATTACCCAGGAATTCTCCTCTATTTTGTGAACATCATCTCTGAAAAAAGAGAGATGGATGGTATGATTTCACCCCTATGTGTATTTTCAGATTATATATATACTATAAATTATAGGGAACCTCCCCTTGCCGAGAGGAGAGATTTATCTCATTCTGGCTGTGGTCACCACACCCATTTTACTGCATAAATTTCCTTATGATGTGGTTGATGTAACCATTTTGCCATCAGTCATTTGGTGATAAAATATCCACCCAACACAAACATCATCACTCAAACAATACTACAAATGAAAATTAATCCTTAACAATAACTTGTTCAACAAGCATAACCTTTGTAGTAGTCTAGACCATCTCAATAAGTACAATAACCTTTGCCTTTACAAGCCCCTCCTCCAAGTAGAAATGTGACTACTCATCACATCTTTAGTGACCTTAGAGAGACCAATGAATCCATATTTTGAAAGATAGCCATTGATAATCTGATTACTTGGTCAATTCCAAATCATTATCCTAAGGGCATTCCTTATTTATATTGGTATAAATATAATTAATTATGTGAATACCATTAGCTTAATATGCATGACTTATGCCATTATGTGTAGATCAAACACCTGACTGAAAATATGTTAGAAGATGGGGATATAAGATTGGATAATAGAGTGTCCACATCTAATCAGAACTTGGGTATTTATCAAAACCCTTTTTCACAACATAAAAATAAAAACCAACATCAATAGAAATAAAGTCCAGAGCAATATCAATAACATTATCTACAACTGAGACAAAAACAATAATACCAATAGTAATAACAACAAAGTCAACTAAATAAATGGAACCAAGGATAGAATGATGTCAATACCCAAGAGACTTAACACACAATTTCACATGACTACAACAAAGTTGTAGGTCATCTTGTGGGAGGTTACATTTCTACCATTGTGATTAATCCAAGGCTAAGTGCTAACTGAATAGGACTATTGCTAATCGATTCCAAATAACCAACCTATGCTAGTGATCCTTCCTTGACTTGGGACTATATATAGGCATACCAACAAGCATAGATTACTATTTTTAGACCTTATATCGATAACTCATTCTTATCCTGTGACCACATACAAATGCACCAATCACTAAGATTTATCCTATCTGGCCCCTCACCACCATCATTTACTAGCAACCATGGTCATGTCTCTAATCTTTATTATGTAATCACAACTTAGCAATCAAATACTACCATCTCAAGCCCATAACCATCTATCACTATACCCATCTAACCCACCGTTCTAGCTAGAAACAAGCCATATTCAATATGTTCGAAAAGATGTTTAATATTATGCAATAGCTTCAGATGATGCCTACACAAATTTCCATTTTAGATTTATTATGTACATATACCATATATAAGAATATCTTAATAGAGCATATCTCCAAATAAATTCCAATCTTTGGTTGGACATCTATCCCCAGGCTAACATTTAACCTTTGACCAAAGTGATATGTCACCCCTTGACCCTCTTTATAAAAATACATTATACATTGAAGTTTCCATAATGTGGCATAAAGTGAAGTGTGTCCTCATAGATAATAGATCAGGCCTAAATATTGTGGCTCTAAATCTTATCGATCATCTTAGATACACAACAACCAATCTCTAGCCAAAAAATATCACAATCAAGTCCTACAAAAATGAAGAATGAGAATTAAAATGCACCATCAACTTGTTAGTTATCATTGGGCCTTTGACCCATGATACATTTTACCATGTGTTAGACCTAGATTTGTCATATAATTTGCTCTTTGGTAGACCTTGGATACATGAAATTCATACAATCCCTTCAACATTGCATCAGTGTCTCATGTTCTCTTATTGTGGCATAGAGGTCACTATTAATAGAGAATTACAACCTTACAAACATTGTAAACATTTACATGCTGAGTATGAAAGATATAACTATCATTTTGGCTTAGATCTAGTTCCCAAAAGGACAAGGGGATATAAATTCTTATTGATTTACTATAGACCAATTTTATTAACCTAAATAACCTTGACCCATCTTCCCATGTGTTACCTTATAAAATGTCCAATCAATTTACCATCATAGTTATGGCCCACAAGAATATTTGACCCATGATAAATTCTATATTACCAAGTTTACATAGAACCCCAGGTCGTATGGAAGACCTAAAGCTAAGTCACCTTCTATGGAATGGAAAAAAAAGGAAAAGGTAAACTGCATAGTCTAGTTCCTATCATTTTCACACTGACCACTGGCTGAGAACAAGACCCACTTGCAGATGATGAAACTTGGTTATACAATGAAAAACTATTTGATTTCTATAAACATTCCAAATACCCCATTCCTAATAAGATCATGGAGAATCATGCCTATGAAGGAGGAGGTATTGAACAAAATCAGTAGGTTGCACTTGAGCCAATCTCCATCACTCAATACAAACGAACGTATGGTCTTAGATTTAAACCACTTGGGGGTGATGCCATGTATCTTACTCATGTTCCAATGCCAATAACTAGTCATGATAATGCTGACAATGAAGTAGAGTTTGATCATAGGCCTTATCAAGACCTGACCAATACCAATCTATTTGACACTCATGCCATTTGTACTCTTACCTCAATTAACTAACATAATTTGCTTCCTCTTTATCATCCTCAACTTATAGCCTAGGACCAAAAAGAATCAACATTTCCTATAGATGAGTTTGATAATGATGATGTATTTTGTGATTTTATAGGCTTAAGAGACATTATTCCAATGGGAGACCATAAACAAGGGTTCTCAATCAAAATGGATCTTGCATCCTAGTTTGGAGAATGGGTAACCACCCTTAGCCATAAATAATTAAATAAAACATTGAGGTCCCAAAGTGAAAACCTCTTTGAGACACTTTGGGAATAGGGTAAAAGTAAATAGAAAGGTCAGTCTAGTTTTGAAAACCTATTTTAGGCACCATTAGATGAGGGTGTTCACCTTTTCCTGAACATAGCTCAGGAAACCACCAATAAAGATCTTGATTTCAGGTTCAAGTTTAGTTCTAAGAAACAACATGCCTTCAATTGAATCATTCAAGATTTTCTAATAGTGTTGTCACATGGCCATACTTCCCATTGGGAGATTATAATTCATCTTGCCTAGGGGAACTTGAAGAGATAGTCTAAATAAAGGACATTACCATGCCAATTCTAATCATTTCCAACCATTCTAGAAGATGATTTGACTCTCCTTGTGGAGGACACTATAGAAATCAACATCAAGACTCCCAATGACTTAAAATGGATAAAATTAGGTGCATCCCTCACTAAAGAGGAGTTTGACATATTTATATCCCTTTTGAGGTAATTTGTTGACATATTTGCTTGGGCCTATTCCAACATTCTAGGTTTGGACCTTACCTTAGTGGTATACCATATTGTTATACATCCTGATGTTAAACCCATGAAGCATAAATTATGCAAAATGCATCCTCACATTATTGTACTAGTAAATAAAGAGTTGGAAAAACTCTTAGAATCAATATGTATTCGACTGGTTGACTATTCAAAGTAGATCTCAAATGTTGTTATAGTTAGCAAAAAGCTAGAAGGAATCAAAATCTGTACTAATTTTAGAGATATAAATAAGGCTTGCCCTAAAGATGACTTTCCTCTACCAAACATTAACATGATAGTTGACTCCACATCCAAGTATGAAATTATTTCACTAATGGATGGATTTTCAAGGTACAACTAGATAAGGATTATGCCAGAAGACCAATATAAAATAATGTTTACCACTCTATAGCGAATGTTTTTTATCAAGTTATGGCATTTAGTCTCAAAAATATTGGGCCCACATACCAAAAATTCATGATCATTATATTTCATTATATGATGCATGGCATTATTTAATAATACATCAATGACATACTGGGAAAATCAAAGACCAAGGCTGATCATCTAGTAGCACTATGGATAATATTTGAGAAACTATGTGATTACAATGTCTAAATCAATCCTAAAATGTGTTTTTTTGGAGTTTACTTCAAGAAAATTTCTTGGATTCATTGTGTCTCATAGAGTCATTAAAGTCGATCTAGCCAAAGTACAAGCCATTAATGAGATGCCACCACCTTCCAATTTGAAGTAGCTCTATAATTTGTAGGGTAAGATTCAGTGTATCAAATGCTTCATTTTTCAGTTGGCCAACAAATTCCATCCATTTACACACTTGTTGAAGAAAGGTGTCACATTTTCTTGGGATGAATAATGCCAAAAAGCTTTTCAACATTTAAAGGACTATCTAGCAAATATGCATGTTTTGTTGCTAGTTATGCTAGTAAATCCATTCTTACTATATATATATGTCATGAATAAATCCCTAAGGGCACTTTTATCTCAGCATGATGATAATGGAAAATAACATACCATGTACTATATAAGCTATACACTGGTCACATATGATCACAATTATACACCTATAGAAAAAAAACTTGTTTAGATATGGTCTTTACAGCTCAACAACTGTGACATTACATGTTAAATAATAATACCATAGTTATTTCCAAAGTAGATCCAATCAAGTATCTACTATCCAAGATAACTTTACAAGGTTTCATGGCTAAATGGATCATGCTTATTAGCGAGTTTGAGATAGAATACGTCAACTATAAGTCCTTCAAGGGACAAGTACTTATAGATAAACTTGTTGAAGCTCCCCTTGCAAATAGATAACCACTAACTTTTCAATTCTTAGATAAGTCCATTATGACCATCATTGTAAAACCTCTTGAGGAGTAGCACTAGAGGTTTTATTTTGATGGATCATTCACAACACATAGATTGGGTTAAGTCTATTATTCATTACACCATAGGGGGATCATATCCCTAAATAATTTTGATATTAGCTTTCTTTGTACTAACAACATGGTTGAATATAAATCACTCATTGTAGGGATTTTATAGGTAATACAATGGAATATTCAACATCTCAAGGTTTATGTTGATTCTCAGCTAATCATCAATTAGGTTATAGACCACTTTCAGACCAAGGATGACAAGTTGGTGCCATACAAGGCCATGATCAATGCTCTTAAAAAACATATTGTTGATATACAATTTGAACACATACTAGGTTCTAGTAACAGAATAGTGGATGTTATGGCCACATTAGCTCTTTGATCTATCATCCAGACAAGGCAAAATATTATAATTCCTTGTTGAAAATCTTTTAGCATCAACTTGTGAACTTCAACTATCATAATGATCTATGATATTATTAGTCCTAGCTCTATATGGTATTTATACCTTTATACCTACCTCTATAATCACATTATGCCACTAGACTTATCATGTAAACAAAAAAGGCCTTTACCCACCAAGCCTCATGATATACCTTACTTAGACCAACCCTTTACCACCATAGCTTTGATGGAGCTTTGATTTAGTGTTTAAATTTAGGAGAGTCAACATTAGCATTATGAGAAGTTCATGAAGGAGTATGTGGATCCCACAACATTAGTACCATCTTATCTACAAATATCCTACACACTAGGTATTATTGGCCAACTATAGATGTAGATGCAACTGCTTACATCAAAAGGTGTAATAAATGTCAAAGGCATGACAATCTGATTCATACCCTAGCCAAAACATTAAAACCAATTCTTACACCATGGTCATTTTCTACATGGGGGCTCAATCTTATTAGGAATATTAACCCTTCCTCATTTGATGGACATAAACACATCCTTACTACTACTAAATATTTCACTAAGTGGGTTGAATCTATACCCCACTTACATGATTGAAAAGAAAATTTATAAGTTCATCTTTAACCATCTCATTTGTCATTATGGTATCCCATTTGACATTATATTTGATAATGGTGGATCATTCAAAAATAAGTATGTCAAATCATTGTGTGTAGAGTACAAAATTACTCAACATTTTTATATGGCATATTATCCATAAAATAACAACCAAGTTGAATCATCCAATAAAACTATTATCAACATCCTTAAAAATACTATCAATGATGTTGGCCATGATTGGTGCCTCCAAATATTCCATGCCCTCTAAGCATACTACACCACTTACCATACCCTAATAGGAGCCATTCCATATTCCCTAGTTTATAACATTGAGGCCATTCTTCCTATTGAGGTCAAGTTACCTTATTTATGCATTTCATTGAAACATGTTTTAGATGATGAAGCTTACCAATTATCTCACCTATAAGAGCTAGAGTTACTTGATGAAAAACACATGGCTATAGTCAATAGCTTGAAATCATACCAAAATAGACTTCATAGACACTATAATTCACACATCAAACACAAAGAATTTGAACTTGGTGATCTTGTTCTCAAAGAAAAACAATAGAATACCATGGCTAAGAATAAATATAAGGGAAAGTTAAAACCCAACTGGACAAGCCCCTACATCATTGTTGTAAATTATGGTCCCAGAGCATACAGGGTCAGTACACTAGATGGGGATGAATTTGATGAGCCGATGAACATTATACATCTCAAGCATTACTTCAATTGAGATACTTGAAGTATTTTATATGAGGCCCATTTCCATTGTATGATATCATGATTTTATTTGTAACATACCATATACCATTCTACCATACCTTATCTTTTGATCAATTTTTTTTTTACCCTCCCTACCCAACCCTTGACCTTGGTTATATTCAATTGGTTCTGTGATCACTTTCAACAAGAATATTCCAATCAAATTTTACTAGTTGATTCACTTTTCTAGACATATGTCATATTTTTCAATAGTATGATAGTGGTTTGGTAGGTGTATCCTTCATTTCTTATTTTGTTTCACTTGAAATGTTCTTGATTATAACTGCCTTTGGGAAAATCAGAGTACCACCATTGTGCTACTAATTATAACTGCTTATAGGCAAATTATTATCATTTACCTATGTTTTTATTTCCTAATTATAACCACCTATGGTAATATTAAGAACAACACTTTTATCATGCTTTGAAGTACCACCTTACCATTCCTATGTCATATCATGCCATTTACCTACTTTACCTAGTTTATGAATTTGCTGCTACCTATTTAAATTCCTCCATTGTAAGGCAGAACTATAGTGACTTGAGGTTTCATCCTATGACTATGTAGGTAGTGACAAATTCAAATTGAGGTTAGATAAGTCATTTTTTCCATGCTCTCACCATTTTTACAAGTAATTTTAGTTTGCATTCTCTTGCCATTTTATGAGTTGGACTATTTAGTATCTCATCATTCTCCATTGAGTTGAGATATCTATAAATTTCCAAAAACATTTGTAAAATGATCTATAAAATCCTAAAAATCATCATTGACCACTTTTTTGCCTTAAGGATTATGGGACCCCTAACTATTTCACAACAAACCACTTATCATTTAGTTTTTCCATCCTTACTAGCCTAACATCCCATGCACTTGCCATTTTACGAGACCTTTCCCAAATTTTCTCTACACTAAAATCATGTTTTCTTGTCATCATTTTTTTCTTCTATCCCATATCCTAGGATAACTACATTTGGACTGAAGTTTATGTAGGACCATACATCCATATAACTATGTAGCCAGTGTCCACGTTCCTAGTTTTTTTGGAGTTAGCTTGGCTACCCCTTCCTTTTCTTCTATTCCCCCATTTTGTTTGAGTTATTGTCTCCTCTAGCCTAGGGGCATTATTTATTCTTTTGTTTGTGTCATGTTATTTATGCTAACATTATGGTTAACCATTATTCATGTTTATTTCCATTTATTTTCATTATTTTATTTTCTTGGTGTTTTGTTTTCTTATTTGTTTACTTTAATTTTGTGCCTCGAATTAGTATATTTTCATTCATTGGGTGATTCCTTGTGCATTATACTTTAGTCCATCCATACTCATATGTCCACATTATCATCATGATTTTTATCATTGGTGAATTATTTTTTATTGTTTATTGGATCATGTGTCAATCCTTATACACATTTAGGCTATGATCTCATAATTTTATATCATAATGCCTAACATCATGTGCTACATCAAAAATTAGCTCAGGAAGTCTTACAAGCAATACAACAATGATATATCTCCTTGGCACCTAAACAATTCTTGATCTACCCAAATCACTTATCACCAAAAAGCAATTAATAATAAAAATAATTCTAATCCTTACTAATTAGGACATGAATTTCCATACTAAAAAGTTAACCAAATTTATCTTTCTCCTCTATATTAATTTGTCATCACCATAGTACCAATGATTATAACCACCTATGGGCAAATCATTATGTCTTGATCTATCTCGATGTCATGGATTATAACTTCCTATGAAAAAATCCTTATCATTATCTACCTAAATATGGCATGTTTTCATTGTGATAATGATTATAACTACCTTTGGACAAACCATCACCTCTATCCACCTAATAAGGGCATGTTTTTATCCTGCCAATGATTATAACTGCTAGTGGGAAAATCATTATTTTCCCTTTCATGATTATAACTACCTTTTGAAAAATCATTCTCTTGTTATCCTAATTTTATTTTAAATGATTATAACCATCTTTGGACAAATCATTACCTTTTTTATCCCACCTATGCCAATGATATAAACACCTATGGACAAATCATCATGTTTGTCTGCCCAACTGGGGAAACTCCACATGCCATCAATTATAACTACCTATGGGCAAATCAATATTTTCCACCCCATTTTACCTTTTGGTCCCATCATTTCCTTATTTTGAGGGATTGATCACCGACCCTCTTTGCCAATCGCTCCTTTGAGGGAGCATCTAGATCTCATCCATCACCATTGAAGTCATAAACATACAAGACATTTTCATTATTTGAGAAGATGCTACTATGCCTATAACTTGTAACACCTTCCCAAATAGGGGTAAATATATGTACCCAAAAATATCCACAAATAGCTCCCAACTAGACTTTAGACTGATTCCTACCAACTATTGAAAATTAAGCCTAGGAATCACTAAACATCCACAATTTACTTATGCATCATTCATCAAATCTTGGGATTGTGTTGAGGCATCCCTATTTGGGATACTAGCCTGTATGCAACAATAACCTCTGATGGATTCATCCTTGATCACTTTGAGGCATCACAACTATCAATTTGGCATATGGACCTATGAAGTGGGGCACTTACACAATTAAATCTTGAAAGAGCTAAAATGCTAATCAAAATTAATTAACAAGTTAAACAAGATGAAATTCCTAGTTGAATTATCCATTTCAAATTAATGAATATCTAAAAAAGGAAATTCAAAAATTATAAATATCCCAACCTTCTATCATTACCTTTATGAGTTGTCAATCTCTTTGAAAATATCTTAAATAAGGTAATTTGAGATCCATGCATATTAATTACAAATCATAATTACTTGACAACTATTAACTCTATTGGATTTAGTTTTAACTCACCTAGGGTTAGTTTGAACCCATTCCAAGCCTAAACTCAACCTTGACTCACCTTGGGTGAGAGTTAATTCATAAGTATATAAATACAAGGCCATACCTATTTATTTTTAAGCTTGGATATTTTAGAGTTATTATTTAATATTTGTTCCATGAGACTCATGAAAGTACTATTACCGTGCCCAAATCTTAAGCCAAACAATCACAAGCCAAGGTGCCAAGGAGAGAAGGATCCAAGCAACCTCTATTGTCAAATACTTCTTGATGCACAAGCTAAGCAATCCATTCAAAAAAACCATTTGGATCTCCCAAGTAAGGTAAAAGAGTTATGTCTTTTATGTTTTTTTGTGTGATTTCATTTAGTTTTCATTACCTAAGCTCTCCCTAGTGTCTAGGCTAGAGGTGTTAGGAATTTAATGTGTTCATTTCATTTGTTTTATGAGATTATAACAAGACTAACCTCCCATCTATGTCAAATTAATAATTCAAAATGAGTTGACCAACTAATCCACCCTACTTTTTTAGATATGGGTATGTCCACAATGAATCAATGGCATATGCATATCCCATATCTACATAGGCAGGTCCTTTCCAAGTGAATGAATAAATCATAATCATATTACATACATAATATGATTAGATAATTTGATTATAAAAATAGTAATGAATGATATGGTGACACCATCTTTAATTAATGAATACCAACATGATAACATGACCACCCCCATTGTATAGATATAGAGTTTGATTGGCATTGGACAATATATATTTTAATTGGCATAATATATTTTATAACCTTGACCCAACTTATATATATATTAGTGAATAGAGATATGGGCCAAGGTTTTTCAATTCTATCATTTATATCTAGTTCACTATATCTAATGAATGAGTCTATCAATGATTGAATAAGTATATCAATGAATAATGTTACTATATTGCATATGCAATATGTATGGTATAAAAAAATGACCTAATGTTTAGAATTCCCAACATGGCATGACTTATTTTTATGATGCAGTTGATATCCATATCATATAATAGACTAATTTCATATTTATAGGTAAAATTATGTTGATGTGATAGATAATGGAATGGGTGTGGGTAACATGGTGTGATGGATAATTTATACCCTATTGATATGATATTTTATTTCAAATAATTTACATTATTGAAAGGGATTAATTACCTATGTGTTTCATTTTTGTGGTAGGCCTACTAAATATTATGATGCCATTAACTATAACTATATGACCTAGCCCTTATCCTATCTCGAGAAAATAACCATGGCTCATGACTCATAAAAAATCCATCTCATGTGTATGTATCTCATATATACATGTTACATGATAGAGGCTACACATAACATGATAGATGCATACTAAATATAGTGTATCACCATATAGATATAGGTGGGTTGACGTCTCATGTTGATTGTTAAGAAACACTTTAGAAAGATCATGTCCCCATAGTTTAGATGATAATTGATCTAGTGTTGTGTTGTTTTTGGCCTATAATCCACATAATCTCAGGTGAAAATAACATAAAAAGGTTATTGGATATGTGTAGGTCACCAAGATGACCCACATTGCCCAAATCATACCACTTTAGCTTGATTTAAAAGAGAATTTAGGTGATTACACATATATGTGCCCTAAAGCATCTATATGTTTCTTGGTCACATGTACATATGGAGATGTTGTGTGTGTTTTAGCATGAGCGACTTAATTTCATTGGTGAACCATGCACACAAAAATAAAACATATTTTACCCCCATTCACACCACTTTTTATTGAATTTAGAGTGAATTAGGGTGATCATGCATAACTGCATTCAAACTTTTTCACATTATCCTAAACATAAGTAGATACAATGTTATTGTGTCACCTTTGGTCTATAAGGGACCTAATCAAAAGTAAAATTATAATAAAGGTGTGGATGGGTGTGTGAAGGTCACTAATGAATCCTATATTTCCCCAATGACACCATGTTAGACTAAATTCAAAACTGATTGGGATGGTCGTACACAAATGTGCCAAAAATTATCCACATTTTCCTCTTGACCACATGGATATGGTGTTGTTATTTTACTTTTAGCTTATAAGAGACCTAGTTTTAAGTAAAATAAACATAGAGGAATGATTAGGTGCAAGTCAATTTCTAGTCAGACCTATATTATCTTGATCACACTAATTTGGCCTCAATTTGAAGTGAATTGAGTTGATCATGCATGAATGTATCCCAAATTATCTATATTTTTCATTATCACAAGTGGATATAGTGTTGTGTTTATTTTGGCTTATACACCCTCAAATTACAATTAAAGATAACATAATGTGGTGGTTTGATGTGTACAGGTAATCAATGTGACTTATGTTTCCCCAATCACACCACTTTGGCTTTAATTCAAAGTGAATTAGCATGATTGCACATACACATGCTAGAAATTATTTGAATTTCTATGGTCATAAGTGTATATGGTGTTGTTGTGTCACTATTGGAAATAATGGATCTAGTCACAAGTAAAGTCAAAATAAATTGGTGGCTAGATATGCAAAGGTCATACTATGACTTACTTTTCCACAATCACACACTTTTTTGCTTGAATTTGAAGAGAAATGGGGTGGTCATGCACAAATTTTCCTAAAATTATTTACATTTAACTTGGTCATAAGAAAATATGGTTTTTTTATGTCATTTTTGGCCTATAAGGGTCCTAATTGCAAGTAAGATAGACATGAAGGGGTATGTTGGTGTGCATGGGTCATTAATGTAACTTATGTTTCCCAATGCACACCACTTTGTCATGAATTCAAATTCAACTAAGGTGATTAGTCCTAAATATGCCCCAAATTATTCCTATTTACCCTAGTCACAAATTACTATGGTGTTGTCATGTCACTTTTTTTCCTAGAAGAGACCTAATCGTAAGTTACATCAACATAAAAGAGTGGTTGGGTGTGAATTATCTTATATGATATAATCTTGACAAACTAAGAACTCTTAGAAATGCTAGTGAATAATTTGAGAGGCACCAAAACCTAAAAAAAGACTATATGTTTACCCAAAATGGACATCTATTGTAAAATTTATGCCTTGAAATCCCTAGGTTCAATACTAAAATCTTGAAAGTGACTAAGTACTGACTAGATTGGATTTTAGAAAACCATATTCCAAATCACAATTCATGTAGCTATGAAATTAATTATTGAATATGTAAAGTGACCTTAATTTATTATATTTAATAAAATAAATTTAAATTATAATAAACCATCCCCCACACACACGCCTTTTAATTGACCACCTCTTTGTATTCTGAATTTTCATACTTTCATCTCTCTAGAACATGTATAAGTTGTAGCATGCACACATTATTCCACCTACACATTATAGTGCGTACATACTTTGTTATTTATAATTTTAAATACCGACCTTTTGTCTCAAAAATGGCTTAGAATCTCAACCCTAAGGCCTGAACCTACAAATATAGAGCCAAATCTGATTTTTTTGACTGAAAATAAGAAAATCCAACTGCCATCACCATAACACTATCAATTTCAATTAGGCATTTCATAAAATATTAATATGGGATTGAGCACAATCTCCTCTTTCTAAATATATGATTTTTCTAATTTTTATATAATGTTAAGGTTTTCATCTAACTTGATTTCTAATTATATCTTTTTAAGGCCACTATATACCACAATTATACATGTCTATATATGTTTATGTATTTTTTTCATTAACAAATGTGAAAAAATATACATGGTCATAAACTAGGCCTAATTTTATACACATTTAATAAATAAAACTATTTTTAAAAAAATTTAAGGTAGTTATGGGGGTTACATGACTGGATATCCAATTACTTTTCAAATTCAAGACATTTCATATTGGTCTTCCTACACTTTTAACAAAGTTAATTAGCAAAAATATTTCAAATTTGCCACTCTATAAACACATCAATTCTACTCAATATATCCAAATACCAATTACTTGGAAATTCTACTACATATTGATTAAAAGGTAACTAAACTTCCCAATTCAAGTTTTAATTTATTATTACAATCATAGGCCAAGTCTAAAGTAATTTTATTATAGTTTAAGGCATTCATTTGAAAACATTCAAGTCAATTTACTAGTTGCATCCCTATAGTGCAAGTATCAATATTCACACACTCACTCTAGGAGAGATAACTACATTAGTCTGAGGCCCTTTGGGCTATTTAGGTAGCAATCAGATTATGCAAAGTTTTTTTAGGATAGCTTAACTATTCCCCTTACATGATTCCCCCTTTTTCATTTGATGTCCATTTTTTTATGTGCATGAAATAGGCTTTTTTATTTCAATTTTTTCCACACAAAAAATTAGTACCCACAATAAATTAGTCAGTCACATTAGGTAAGCACGAGTACACACAAAAATCAATTGCATGATCATTGTAGACATGGTCAAAGTCAAAATACAATGACATAATGTGCCCTTTCCCACCTTAACATGGCCTTGTCCATTTTCATTTCATAATTCTATTTTCAAGCACAATATAGTTCATATATCTTTCTAGTTTACTTTATAACATATTTATGTCTACACAGTCAACATAAGTCAGATTTGAGCGAGGTTTACATATTTCATTGAAATTCACTATTAATAACTCATTTTAGGTTATGTAATTTACTCTCTTTTACATTAAAATCTTATATATTCTATAAATAAAAATAAATTTCAATAGTTTAATGTTTATTTCATTTTGTTGTTAAATAAAAAAAACATTAAACATTTTAGTGACCCATAAATTTTTTTACTAGAACATTTCTTGTTATTTTATTGATTTTTGTCCTAGGATTTGATACAAATTTCTATTAATTCTTGACACTGAAATAAATAACCTTCAACTTTGGATATAAATCTAATACCACAAGCCAATATTCTTCAACCTTAGATCTTAATCTGACACTAAAGAAATTATCTTATCACCTCTAATAGCATCTAACACTGAAGCATTTATTTTGACCTCAGGTTGAAATTTTTTGATCTCTATAGACAAATATCTTTTGATTTTTATTTTCTCTTTATTTTTTATTACTTGATGTTTGTTTTTAACAATTATGTTCCAAAAAACCCGTTGTTCCCTTCAATCATTAAAATAAATAACCTTCAACTTTGGATATAAATCTAATACCACAAGCTAATCTTCTTCAAGCTTGGATCTTAATCTAACACTGAAGAAATTATCTTGTCACCTCAAATAACATCCAGCATTGAAGCATTTATTTGGATCTCAGGTTGAAATTTATTGATCTCTATACACAAAAGTCTTTTGAATTTTATTTTCTTTCTATTTTTTATTGCTTTCTACTTATTTTTAACAATTGTGTTCAGGCAGTTGTAAAACTTCATTAAGATCTATCATTTTTAGCTAAGCATGCCCTATTTTACTATTAGGGTGAAGTGAGGGATAATATCCCAATAGTTAGTCCCTAGACAATCCTATACATATATTTTAGTTTCCTCTTTTCTCATGGTATATTTGAAATTCTTAGTGTCCCTTGTTTACACCATAATAAACCTCTTTAGCTATTTGATTTATAGTTCACTTGAGAGGAGCGTATCACCTAGGGAATTTAATCTCACTGTACCCTTGGAAATGGGATAGTGAGATACAGACACATTTTTTCCTTTGTACTTAGTGTTCTAAAACATTGGGATGACACTAATCTATGAGTGAGTGAGTATATTTGAGATCCCTCATAATCATTCAGACACTTTACTATATTACCCTTTATATGATACCTTTTTATTGCATTGTATTAATAATGGATTCAATGAATGAAGGTTTCTTTCATATTTTTCATAGAATTATGAAATTCATTATTGAATCTTTTATTCCATTTTAGCATGTTTTCCATTATGTCATTGCATGTATAAAATTTAAATATATTTAGGAAGATTAAATTTATAATATAGACCCTCATGCAATTTTTAATTCTTATTTTTGCAATATCATATCTTGTACTAATTCTCTTGAAAATTTACCATCATCAAAATAATTTTTTGTCAAATATAAAATTTCCTAAGACAAATAATGCATGAACTCTTCACACAATATTGAAATGAGAGGCCTTGGATACAAATAAGATTCTACCTATTGTGGACAAATTCAACTGAGGCCATCTCATAATATCATAATTGTTAGTAATACTTATTGTTCTAATATCCAATATGAGTTACTTCCTATCATAATTATATGCCAAAGATCACATGCACAACCTTTATTGCTTCCTCTTCCTCACCCTCAACATACTTCTATTTTTAAATATATTACCATTATTCATCCAAGGCTCATGTTAGATTCCCATGTCCATGTTGTTCAAAATAGAAGAGGTCATCCACCTTTACCTCCCCAACCAATTATACTAATCACAATGTTCCTCCTCCACCTTCTTCAAGGATTTTTTATCAACCCATTGGGTATGATATAATTGACCAATTCTATAATAATCTAACCAATATTTCCATTCTATATTTATTGAATAAAGATCCAACTTACAAGGATATCATATATATAATGTTGTGAGATACCACTCTTCTTATGGATACACAACCATTTTTTTGTTTATTTCCACCATGAATACCTTAAAATATATTGATAGTATTATTAATTTTTATAAGTAATATGTACCTCCCAATCTTATCATTGAGCATAATACTCCATTATTCATTCAAATTCAAATACATGAAAAGTTAGTCAAGTGTGCATTGACCCCTCCCAAATAGATATATAGGGTAGGGGTGGTTCAGTAATGAAACACCATCAGTTGAGAATGGTTTTGGGATAAATATTTGTAGTTACAACTTCATGCATAAATTGGGATTCAATAAATATAATCTTCACAAACTTTATCAAACTATACATGGTTTTGATAACACTCTAAAACAAATATTGAGAATTATTATTTAGGATTTACTAATGAGCCTTAAAATGATATCTACTATTTTTCAAGTTATACCTAAAAAATTACAATACAATATGCTCTTGGGTCAGGATTGGATTCATGTGATGGAGGATATAACTTCTACATTTAATGCATACATCAAAATTTTAAATGATACACATGAGTATACAATTACAACTGATGATTCACCCTTTGATATGTCAAAATGACACAATCACAATCTAATAATGCCTCTATCATACCACCTGACCAACAAATTTCAATGGCATAAATGCATACCATGAAGTGGGTGAATAAATTAACATAAATGATATCCCATAGGTTACTCAAATTCTTAAGTAAATAGAGGAGCCTATCAAAGAAGCTACATAAAAAGTAAAAATGTATACACAAATAGAAAAGCCTATTTAGGAAAAGAAACAAATGAAAAATCATATAAAAGTATAAAATTCTATTAAGTAACTACCATTATTGGTCAACTAAAAATTTTCCTAATGTAAAATAATAAAAAATGAAAATTTATACATAAATAAAAAAGCCTATTAAGGAAAAGAAACAAATGAAAAATCATACAAAAGTATAAAATAATATTAAGGAACTACAATTATTTGTCAATTATAAATATTCCTACTATAAAATTAAGGATTACTATAGAAGTGATGATGAAGATACATAATAACTAACAGATGTTTAACTCTACAAGTTAAATTTCTATCCCATTGCTGACAGTGCATACTTATCTCATTCTTTATTTACATATATTAGAGTGGGTGAATTTAGAGATATTTATTCCATACCAAATATGGTAAAATCACTCATATCCAATAAAATTAATTCAAACAATTACAATACTATATTACAAGTAAGTTATGTCACAATCACTTCACGTAAACACTTATTCTAATCCATTGATCACATATCCCAAGGAAAATTTAAAAAATAGAAATGAAAGAATCAAATAAATTTATATATAGAGGTAATTCTACTAAATCAAGATCAAATTAATTTCAAAAAATGATTTCATAATAAAGGCACTTAAAATCAAGATTCAATCTCTAAGGTTATGCCTAATAATATGGTTTAAAAAGAGGCAACAAAGCCACATTTTTCTTATTTAGAACCTCTTGTTATTAAATCACTTAAGGTAGGTAATAAATGCACAAATTTTATAGTTTATTGCAAGAAGCTAATATATGTATCATATCTCTTTTCAAATTTCTTGGGTATGCTAAACGACATCTCAATAAAGATATGCAACCAAACATTGCATATGATCTATCACATTACCAATCATTCTTGTTCCTAAATCATTTTCAATGTTATTTTACATTGATCCTAATTTAGAAAAATATAATACAATCTTTGGAATATCATGGAAAATATTAATGGTAGGTATATTTAGTACTAATTATGATTTTATAGCATTCTAGTAAGATAGTGCAACGATCACCATTTCAAAAGATATCATAATTACAACATAGTTATAAAGTAGGGCATATTCCAACAAGGACATATAATGTAGTTATGATTGATCTACATCATATATCACATATGACATAGTATAATGGATCAAATATATCTACACCAAGACATCCTATTCCAATGGGTGGCTTATCATAAAATGAAGTAGCTGGATATACCCTTTATGCGGGAACTCCATAGGAACATTCCTCAAATCAAGTTAATGGTTAAGCTACTCATATATGTTCCTTTGTAATTTCATGTTGTTTATTAGGAAACAAATGAGAGTTGGAGAATAAATTTAGTGGTTCCACCCTTTTGATTATTTTATAGATAACTATACACATTCAAATGAGAGTTGTAGTATAAACTTTTTCTAACTCAAGGGCTTTAACTTGTTTTCAAAAATTGAGACTTGATCTCAAGTTCAACATTTCTCCAAGTTCCTCAACAAGGTGGACACATGATTCTCCACTTTTAATCTATAGGTAAATTAGATTACATACTCTTTCAGGTGTATTCTTTAATTGGTTTATTTTATAAATTCAAATTTCAAGTCTTAGACTTTCAATTTTCAAATATGGATGGTAACTAATTCTAGTGAAATTATTGTAGGTTAGGAATTATGACATCTTGCACAATCAAGATTAATATTAAATTACAAAGTATGCATACACACTTGGATAATAATCTCTTGCATTCTATTCATTTCATTTCATTTTATCACTAAAACAAAGGTGGGGCAAATCTAGACACTCAAATTTAAGCATTAAGTTCTTGACAATGTTTAATCTTAACATATTTACCTTGTCTTATTCATCAATCTGTTAACTTTCATGTCTATGATAGCCTTCAACTCGTTGTATTGTAATTATTGAAAGCATCATCTAGACTTCCTTATTCTACTTATAGATTCATGTCAACCAAATCCCAACTGTCTTCAACATTTTGATATAAGACTAAACTAGGTCAATCAAGGCCCTAACCCTGCCATGTCCACTAGTGTGTCCTTACCTCTCATGAACTAAAAAATAATTTTTAAATTTGAGACATTTCATATTGGTACTCCCACACTTTTATCAATTTTGGTTAACATAAATATTTTAAATATTCCACTATATAAACACTTCAAGGTCACTCAATACATCTAACTAGAAATCACTTGTAAATTATACTACACATTGAGTAAAAGGGCACAAATATTTCCAACTCAAATCATAATTTATTCTATAATTCATAAGCCAAGTCTGAAGATATTTAATTAGAAGTCAATGGAATTCATTTTCAAACATTCAAGTTAATTTACTAGTTACATCCATATAGTACAAGTATCAAAATTGTTAGGGTGTGGAGCTAAAAGCTTCACCAAGGAGCATACTAAAACAGGTTCGGGTCTACACAGACGCCGGCATTGGTCAGGAGCGACCGACGTCGGTTAGTAGCAATTGCAGAGGCGCCAACATCGGCAGTAGGGTCTGCCGACGATGGTCACAGGCGAACAGGCAGGAACCGACGTCGGTTACCTGCGTGTCCAGAAAGCTATTTCCGTGGACAGCAGTGACTGTTTGCATGATAAGTTTGAGTCGTGGACTCAAGCTTGCGTCTCTATTATTAGAAATATTATTTTTAGAGCCCTTGTTCAAGAGGCTTAATTGTTTGTTGTAAGAGCATGCTCAAGTTTCCTATTTCTATATGTAGGAAAGATCTTCTTAGCTTAGAATGGTAGTTGAAGAGTGTAGAACTGTAAGAGTAGAACATTGTGAATGTTTGAAGGACAGTACAGAGTTGCATCAATCCAGGTTGTTGGATTTGAGTGTACTTGAGAGAGAGCTCTTGAGGAATAGAGATCTAGTGAGAGATCTTGTGTGCATCTGAGAGAGGTGTGGAAGAATGAAGTTTCTTCAAATTGTATTCCTATTGTAAAGAGTTTCAATACAAGTTTTCAGGGTGTTTTCTTATATATCTTGTTTTGTGCTATTTATCATTTCAATTATTTATCTATCTGATTTATTTCCATGTTTATTGATTTCACAAGTGTAATCTATTGTTGGTTTGATCCCCCAACAAGTGGTATCAGAGCCTTGGTTACAGGTTACAGGTTACAGATTACAGGTTGCTCACAGGAGTTTCTGCAGGGATTTCTGTTTGAGTGGGAGAAGCAATGGCAGAAGAAAGTAAGTTGAGAATGGAAAATTTTAATGGCAAGAACTACCAACATTGGAGAATGCAGATAGAGGACTATCTGTATCAGAAAGATCTCTACTTACCGTTAGGTGGGATAGCAAAGAATCCCAAGGACATGGAGGATGAAGAATGGGAAGTTCTTGACAGAAAGGCTCTTGGGTCTATAAGACTGAGTCTGGCCTCCACTGTGATTTCTAATTTGTCACAGGCAAAAACAATGGTAGAGTTGATGACTACGTTATCAAATATGTATGAAAAACCCTCAGCTTCAAATAAGGTATATCTTATGAAGCAGTTATTTAATTTGCATATGAATGAAGGTGGATCTATTTCTACTCATCTGAATGATTTCAATGGTATTGTAAATCAATTAAGCTCAGTAAATATAGTGTTTGAAGATGAAATAAAAGCTCTTTTGATATTATGTTTTTTGCCTGAAAGCTGGCATGGCTTAGTAATGGCAGTTTCTAGTACTGCATCTGCATCAAATATTTTGAAAGTAGAGGATGTTGTTAGTGTTATCTTGAATGAGGAAATACGCAGGAAAAGCATAGAAGAGACATCTGGGAACGCTTTAAATTTTGAGAGCAGGGGAAGGCAAAAAGAAAAGAGCAAGAGGAGATCAAGATCTAAGTCTAAGGTGAGAGGAAGATCCAAATCCAGAAATGGCAGGAAGCCACAATGCTGGAATTGTGGAAAGATGGGGCACATAAGCAGAGATTGTTGGTCAAAGCCTAAGGAGGACAACCAGCACGAAGGAAAGGAAGAAGCCAAGGTTGCAGGTATTGCATAGGATGCTTTAATTTTCTCTTTGCATAATAACATAGAATCTTGGGTATTAGATTCTGGTGCATCTTTCCATGCTACCCCTAACAGAGAATATTTCAGTGACTATATCCATGGAGATTTTGGAATAGTGTACTTAGGGGATGATGAGCCTTATAAGATTACTGGCAAAGGTAAAGTGCAGCTGAAGATGCAGAATGGCAACACATGGGTGTTGAGAGATGTGATGCATGTTCCTAGTTTGAAGAGAAATTTGATTTCTGCAGGTAAGCTAGGTGATGAGGGTTGTACAGTAACTCTCACAGCAGATTCTTGGAAGGTGACCAAGGGTGCACTAGTTATGGCCAAAGGTAAGAGAGAAGGTACTCTCTATTTGTGTAATTGTGTTACTAACAAATCTCCTTCCGTTTTATCTACTTCAGATGTGGATTGTAAATTGTGGCACTCAAGGCTTGGCCACATGAGTGAGAAGGGGATGTCAATTCTTAAGTCTAAAGGTATGCTTTCAGATTTGAAAAGTATGGATCTAGAATTTTGTGAGCATTGTGTATTTGGAAAACAGAAAAGGGTTAGTTTTCTCAAGACTGGGTCTACTAAGAAAAGGCAGAAGTTGTAGCTTGTTCACACAGACGTGTGGGGATCGGCTCAGGTAGCCTCTATTGGCGGATCACGGTACTATGTTACATTCATAGATGACGCCACAAGAAAGGTATGGATCTACTGTATTAAAAAGAAATCTGATGTTTTTGAGACTTTTAAGTTTTGGAAGGCTATGGTTGAGAATGAAACAGGCAGAAAGTTAAAGTGCCTGAGATCTGATAATGGCGGTGAGTTCTACAGTCTTAATTTCAAATTGTATTGTTATACACACAGAATTCGTAGGCAAAGGACGGTTCCAAGGACACCTTAGCAAAATGGTATTGCTGAAAGGATGAACAGAACTATCATGGAGCGTGCAAGATGTATGAGATTGCATGCAGGGTTGCCCTTAGAGTTTTGGGCAGAAGCAGTTGACACCGCAGTGTACCTGATTAATAGAGGACCCTCTACAGCTCTGGATGGTAGAATTCCAGAAGAGGCATGGATAGGTAAAAAGGTAAATCTCTCATATCTCAAAGTTTTTGGTAGTGAAGCCTTTGTGCACATAGATAAGGAAAATAGAAAGAAGCTTGATCCTAAGTCTATGAGGTGCACGTTTATAGGCTATGGCTCAGATGATTTTGGTTTCAAATTTTGGAATCTAGGAACTAACAAGGTAATCAGGAGCCGTGATGTTGTTTTCAATGAAAGAGTGATGTACAGTGATCAGATAAGGAAGCTAGATCAATCTGGGCAGAGCAATGGTGAATTGGACGAAGTTATGGTCCAAAATGAGCTCACGAGAAAAAGAAATAATCACTTGCAGGAAAACACAGAGACCGACGTCAGCAGGTTAGGAACCGGCATCGACAGTATAGAAACTGATGTCGGTCATACAGAGACCGACGTTGGCAGACTAGGAACCGACATCGACCAGAAAGAATCGGCGTCGGCCAGTAACAGGTCTACAGGTGGCCGAGGTCGGTCACTGTCAGAAAATTTGGGTGGACAGATTGTTGAGAACGAGTCCAAGACACCCACCAGGAGGTCTGAAAGGGTAAGTAAGCCTCCAATTAGATATTCTCCTTCCTTATATTATTTATTGCTAACCGATGGTGGAGAACCAGAGAGTTTTGAAGAAGCATTACAGGGGGAGTCCAGGAGTAAGTGGGAGCGTGGCATGGTTGAGGAGATGGAGTCCTTAAGAGAGAACCAAACATGGGATTTGGTTGAATTGCCAGCTGGTAAGAGAACACTGAAGAATAGATGCACCTACAGGTTGAAGGAAAGTGAGGATGGACAGATGCGATATAAGGCCAGATTAGTGGTAAAAGGATTTGCACAAAAGCTAGGTATTGACTTTGGTGAAATTTTTTCTCCGGTTGTTAAAATGACTTCAATAAGGGTTGTATTGTCTTTGGTTGCTTTTGAGGATTTGCATCTTGAGCAGCTAGATGTTAAGACAGCGTTTCTTCATGGAGATTTGGATGAGGAAATTTATATGGAATAGCCAGAAGGATTTGAGGTCAAGGGTAAGGAGAAGTTTGTGTGCAGGTTAAAGAAAAGCTTGTATGGCCTCAAGCAAGCTCCAAGGCAATGGTACTTAAAATTTGACAGGTTTATGACTGAGCATGGCTACAGTAGGTGTCAATCAGACCATTGTGTGTATTTTAAGAGATTTGATAATGGTAGATATATTATTCTATTGTTGTATGTAGATGACATGCTGGTTGCAGGGTCTCACATGCAAGATATCTCTGAGCTTAAGGAGAAGTTAGCTCAAACGTTTGCTATGAAGGATTTGGGAGCAGCTAAGAAAATCCTTGGCATGAGCATTAGGAGAGACAGGAAAAATCACAGGTTGATATTGTCTCCAGAAGATTATGTGAATAAGGTGTTGGAGAGGTTTAATATGCAGGATGCAAAACCGGTAAGTACACCTATGGCTGGACATTTTAAGTTAAGTAAAGAACAATGTCCCAATTCACATGATGAGGTAGAGTACATGACTAAGGTTCCATATTCTTCCGCAGTAGGGAGTTTGATGTATGCAATGGTGTGTACTAGATCTGATATTGCCCAAGCAGTGGGAGTAGTAAGTAAGTATATGGCCAATCCAGGTAAGGAACATTGGAAAGTGGTTCAATGGATCCTTAGATATCTGAGAGGAACCAGCAGCAAGCATTTGTGCTATGGAGGTTCAGATACTTCTCTACATGGTTATGTAGATTCAGATATGGCAGGGGATTTGGATGGCAGGAGGAGCACCACAGGTTATGTTTTTACTGTAGGTGGAACAATGGTTAGTTGGATATCTAAGTTGCAGAAGGTTGTAGCCTTGTCAACTACAGAAGTAGAGTATATTGCAGCCACAAAAGCTAGCAAGGAGATGATATGGATGACACGGTTCATGGAAGAGCTTGGAAGGGAGTATGGGAGTTGCAGATTGTATAGTGACAGTCAGAGTGCAATCCATTTGGCTAAGAACTCAGCTTTTCACTCAAGAACCAAGCACATACAGCTAAGGTACCACTTCATACGGCAGGTATTGGAAGATGGTGAGTTGAAGCTGGAGAAGATCCATACAGACAAGAATCCTATTGATATGCTAACAAAGCTGGTTACTAAGGAGAAGTTGAATCTTCATTCAACTTCTATTGGTCTTCATGATTGAGTTGAAGATGGAGGAGCTAGAAGATGTTGCTGTACAGGCTGGTGCAGCTGGTTTATCTCCAAGTGGGAGATTGTTAGGGTGTGGAGCTAAAAGCTTCACCAAGGAGCATACTAAAATAGGTTCGGGTCTACACAGATGCCGGCGTCAGTCAAGAGTGACCGACGTCGGTCAGTAGCAGTTGCAGAGGCGCCGACATCAGCAGTAGGGTCGGCCGACGACGGTCACAGGTGAACAGGCAGGAACTGACGTCGGTTACTTGCGTGTCCAAAAAGCTATTTCCGTGGACAGCAGCGAGTGTTTGCATGATAAGTTTGAGTTTTGGACTCAAGCTTGCGTCTCTATTATTAGCAATATTATTTTTAGAGCCCTTGTTCAAGAGGCTTAACTGTTTGTTGTAAGAGCATGCTCAAGTTTCCTATTTCTATATGTAGGAAAGATCTTCTTAGCTTAGAATGGTAGTTGAAGAGTGTAGAACTGTAAGAGTAGAACATTATGAATGTTTGAAGGACAGTACAGAGTTGCATCAATCCAGGTTGTTGGATTTGAGTGTACTTGAGAGAGAGCTCTTGAGGAATAGAGATCTAGTGAGAGATCTTGTGTGCATCTGAGAGAGGTGTGGAAGAACGAAGTTTCTTCAAATTGTATTCCTATTGTAAAGAGTTTCAATACAAGTTTTCAGGGTGTTTTCTTGTATATCTTGTTCTGTGCTATTTATCATTTCAGTTACTTATCTATCTGATTTATTTCTGCGTTTATTGCTTTCACAAGTGTAATCTATTGTTGGTTTGATCCCCCAACAAAAATTAACACACTCACTTTAGAAGGGAGAACTACATTGTCTTGAGGCCCTTTGGGATATGTAGGCATCAATCATATTATGCATGTTTTTATAAGGATAACTTGGCTATTCCCCTTACTCAATTCACCCTTTTGCATTTAACATTCATTTGATTCATATGTAAGAACTAGTGTTTGCTATTATAGGTTCATATATGTGACAAATCAACACCTACATGAAATCAGACAACCACATCATGTAGGTAAAGGCACACAGACATAAAAAAATTCACAATCAATGTAAACACAGTTTAAATTAAAAACAAGGTTGTAGTGCACCCCTATCCACCCTATCCTGACACTATCCCTTTTCATTTCATAATGATATTTTTAGGCATGATGTAGTTAAACTATCTTTATATTCAACTCCATAGCATAGACCTACTTTCACAATCAAGACAAGTCTTATTTGAGTAACATTTGCATATTTCATTGAAAGATAAAATTAGTGTATTTTACATTTAGATCCTATGTATTATGTAAAATAAAATCAATTTCAATAGTTTAATGTTTATTACATTTCATTATTAAATAAAAATAAACTATTAAACAATCACCACCCGAATTCTATAATAAATATCCCACGCAACTAATACCCTACCTTATTTCTCATCAAATATAATCAAGGTGTACAACTAGTATTGTGATATGAATTAAATGACTGTGTTATTAATTTTAGCCACTTTTAATATAATATTAAATTAATTCTAACTTTACCAATGTATATAACTTACATTATATTTTTTTATAACTTTGCATCTATAGATATATTAGATCATGCCTAATTATAATGGTATCCCATGAGCTAATTGTGTCCATAAAATCCTTTTCCAAGTAGTGCCTCTCACAAATAGTGTCAATGTTGACATCCATCAACAATAAAGACTCAATGTATTCCTTACTTATTTTGGAAAAAGATGTGGCATACATGGTACAAGGATTTCCTAAAGGTTCATCACAACTATTGAGAATATATCAATTCTTATGAACATGACTCCATTAATTATATATAAACTTAACAACATCATCTCTATTATGGAATACCTTCTATAGGAAGTGACATCCACAACCTCTTTTGAAATTTTGGTTTTGATGTCTTTTCTTATCATGTTTAATTAGTTAATTTATCTTTTCATCAAGACCATAGACACACAAATAAATGTAAATCAATTATAAATTACATGAACTTTATATTACAACATAGGACTTAAAAAATAAAATAACATGAAATAGTAAAAACAACATTTTCAATAATTAATTATCAATGATGAAAAAGATTGACATTCTCAACATCCATATGACATATAGAAATGACATAATTAACATAAAATTAAAAAATAATATAAGTAATTAAACTATCAACATGTAAATCAAAAACCAACATTTCAAAAAACAATAGTTTGTAGTGATAAAAAAAATCACCACTCATATATCTCGACCCTTGATGCATCTAATGGGTAGGAGCTTTAGTAGGTCAATGAAACATAACAACAAAGTTAGTTTGTGCATTAGTGTTCCTACTCTCTCCTTCAAAAAAATATTTTAGTCTACACAAAGGAATGGTGACACACATATCCCCAATGTTTTTTTTGCATCCTATGATAGTCTAACTCAAGTAATCCAAACAAAAATTGCAAGTAAATTCAAGAACCTTGACACTTCTAAGTCTTGCATTTGATTCTATTTTTATTACTTTTTCTTGACCATTTTAATGGAATATAATTTAATAAATATATATTTAAAAACTAAAAATGAAAATAAATTATATATCACCCCATAATCAATTAAATCTGATTGTAAAGCATGTGGTTTCAATGTAAATTTTCTATTCTAAGGTTAAGAATTTTAAAAATGTATAAAAATAACCAAAATAAAGTTGAATTAAGAATATATCTCAAAATAATATGTAAAGGATGTGTATTTAAATAAATTTTAATCCCAACAATATGTCATTGATCTATCATATTTTATGTATTTTTCATTCATGCACATATTCATAACTAAATGTGGGTAGAAGATTACCAACTGTAAAATAATTCATATTTTACTTTGTTAAAGGAAGTAATTTTATGTGACTTAATTTTTTGTGTTATTATACCAAAATTTCCTTCACATATGTTCTAGTATTTATTTTGTAAGGATAAAGTGACATTAAAAATACATCTACGTATATAATTTAAAATATTTAGTTTACAAAAATATGTCATTGATGTATTATATTCATGCATGTTTCAAGTTTATTTATTGCAATTAGGTCTATTTATACTTTTATTTGATTATAATCCATTGTGATCTAAATTGCACGTTATTTATGGTATAGTGTAGTGCATTGTTTATATAAATCCACTTTAGCATATTATAGTAATATGGAAAATAGGAATATAAAAAAATTACGACACAAATGCCTAAGTAATTTCTACTGTGTATTAAAAAACCTGTAGAATACAAAAAAATGTTCAATTAATTAATTCTTAAACTATAAAAAGGTCTTCATGTAAGGTTTATAAGTTTATCTTAGATATCGTGAGACACATTGATAATCTCCATAGTCTAAAGTCAAAATGGCTGCTCAAAATAGGTCTCACCCCAAAAAATCACTTTGAAAAGAGAAAAGGTTCCTAGGAGCATTATTTTATCTCTTAAAAGATCTTGGATAAGAAGTTACATGTTTGACAAGTGATAAACATGAAAATATTGATTTTATGGTTGTGTTTACCTACTTTAGATCTTGAATAACCTTGATCATTTTTCTGCATTAGAACAAAAATCACCTTCAAAAATATTACTTATTCTTACCTAGATTGGAAATAATATTATAAACCAATGCCCATTAATGGTTGATTTTAGTTTTGATTAGTAGTTTGATCTTGAATGAGGAGAGACGTGATATAAAGGACATTTATTTTTGTTTTTGTTGGCACAAATTATCATAATTAATCAAGTAGTGAAATGCAGGGATGATTCCATAATTCATTAGTGTTATGATCTATAATTAGGATAGTTGAATGACATGGAAATATATTATACTAGGGTATTTTATGCATGTTCCATTACATTTCCCTAAAACTTTATTATGGAATCAATGTCAAAAAAATATTAAATGTGCAAATAATAATATAGAATAGTTCCATGTAGGGGTGATTCTATACTTGATTATTGTAATGATTTTAAATTAGGATAGTGGGATGACATGGAAATATACTATAGTAGGATATTTTACTGAAGTCCCAATATACGTCCTAAAAACATTATTATAGAATTAATTTCAAAAAACATATATCAAAGGTGCACCATTAAATTAATTTAAAAAATAAAATGCACACCATAAGGGTTTCAATAACATCTAAAAAAATGAAGCCATTATGAACCAAGGGTTTAAAATATTAATGGGAAGAAGCTATATGTTTCTCTATGTTTTTGTAGCCACAATCTCATGATAGAATTGGGACCTACAATGATTTTTTGAGTGGAAAAAACACAAATGGAAAGATAGAGCTCGATCACCAGTTAAGGATATTTACAATGTCAGTGGGTTACAGGGGATATGTAAAATGCATGTTAAAAGGCTTATGGTTACCACTTAATTATTAAATTTAATGCTAAGAATACATTGGTATGATTAAAACCTATAATATATTTTGTTGATTCATAATAATTTATCCACTTTTAGTACAATATACAACAATCAATTTCTCACCTTAGTAATTCTCACTAGAATTATTTTTTCTTATAATGTATATATCCCAGGAAATTATTGATGTATATTTATGTCCTTATTGTATTTATATTTAAAACTATTTAATTTTATAACAATTGCATATAAAAAAAAAAATTGATTTCTTTCAAGAACTTAAATAATTTGAAAAAATCATTGATGAGGTGATTGTTCAATGGTGGAATGCTTGCAAAGAATAACCTTATACTTATAAATAAAAATAAATTTCTTTATCTAATTCATGAACTCATGAAAAGTGTGATTTGGGGTGTTTTATTTACAAATTATTATCAACGCTATTAAATTATTTGAAGAATGATCTCCACATAAAATTAAATTATTTCACTAAATCAATTGACACTAAAATACAAAATGGTTGACACTAGCATAAAAACATATCAAACTTGCATTTTCCATTATGTGCCTCCATGGATCATGTCACCCACTTTCATGGAGTGTTACTTTAAACCAAAATTCACATTTTAAAAATGACCAAATATAAGGAATAATGAATACCATTAAGCATGAAAACAATAGTAGGCAGCTCAGACAACTACTTCTGCCCTTTTTTAATATGTCAAGGATATTAAATATGTAGGGTAAGGGTCATTTATATACCTTAATAGTGAGTTCCATGTTCATCTCCTCAAAATTCATTCCATATTTGGTTAATGTTTCTCAAACTTTTTCCGAAGTTATCATATAGATAAATAATCTTCTAATCCATATGTGAGTGTTCCTATTTCCATTATAATAAAATTCCTAAGATTTTAAATTGTTTTCACATGTTGAAACATAAAGTAACTATTAAGAACTAATGGTGTTTTAATGTCAAGTCACGGAAACCTTTTTCAATAGGTTGAAAAGTTCTTTTGGGTGGGAATTAGGGAAAAGTATTTAATGAGTGATGTTTATATGTATGAAAAATGTAAATCAAATAAATTATGTTGTCATTAATTTATCATTTTTTTCACATGTAAGAAACAAATATTTTGAATTATTTTGTACTAAATAATTTGGTATTAAAACATGTGAATAACATTTTAATACACATGCGACCCATGTGGCATATTTTGATTGGATCTTATAAATTATTATTTTAATTATTGCACTTAGTCTTCATCTTAGTGTCAAGGATTAAGGGGTATCTATTCTATCAAATTCGCCTGATAATGAAATTTATCATCATTATTTTTTGTATCTTTTGATATTTATATTTTGGTGGATGGCATTACAATAGACTTTAAACACTATTATTGAATACAAGTTGAGCAAATAATAACCATGTTTCATTTTAAAACAATTACATTTTTTAGCATGTCATATCACATGTATTAAGTCCTATAATGGGTATGGTATCCTATCCACTAATTTTAATTAATTTTAAATATCCATTTTTCATTTTTCTATAATTGGAATGGATCACTTAGCTGTGTTTAGAATAAGGGGTTTCTTATAAAGGTGAAGTAGCCAACACTTCCAGGGAAGTCACCCATCTAAGTATTATTCTAGCATAAGTATATTTAGTTGTAGATTTTTTCTCACAATAAAAGTCACTTATATTATGACTTAATTTTTGAAAACTTCAACAAGCTTTGGGCATTATAAAATAATCATTATGCATCTTCATGTCTCTTTCATTTTTATACATTTATTATTTTCACCACTACATATGTATAATATTAATTTTATACAAATGAGTTGTGTATTAACATTAAGTAAATATTCATGAGCACACTTTTCATAAATAATGGTTAAAAAAACTCTTTCACAAGTAATGGTTCATAAGTACTATTTCATGAGCTTGAATGGTCCACTTAGCACTCATTATATCTAGATGATATTAATAGAAGTAAAAAACTAGGACTTCCTAAGAGGTCACCCATACTAATGTACTCTTACTTAAGCATACAACCTCAAAGTTTCTCTCATAATCAAAATGATTTACCTTGGTACCCAATTTTTATAACCTTAATAAGTTTATGTGCCTTGTACACAGTAGTCATTTTGGAACACCCTAGCTATTTCCATTTTATGTGTTTCATATATCTATAGTACATCATTATGTAATATCAATGTTTTGAATTAAATGCATTATAATATCATGTCAATATTTATGACCCATATTTTATGAGTAATGGTCGACAAGATCCCTTTCATGTTCTTGAATTTTCAACTTGGCATTTGTTAATGGTTTATTGTGTCTAATTGGTTAACTTGCACAACAATCAGAATATGAGAACTCTTGGTAGTGTGATACTAATATTATAAGATTGCCTCTAGATTTAATTGGTTCCATTCTATATTTTGACACTAATATTCTTGAGAAAAATACATAAAGGAGGAAATATTGGGGGGAAAGAGTTAGAGAGATACGTAAAAATAGAAGTGGTGATACACTAGATTAAGAAGTGGATTTATATTCTATCTATATAACCATAGATCAATCTCCTATGTAGGAATGGAAATTAATACAACTCAAACAAAATAAATGAAAAGGGAAATATGAAACCTAAATGTAAACATGGGGGTTGCAATAAGATAACAACCAAAGGACAGATAAATGAGAGTCAAAATATATTTTATAACTTATAGAAAATATGCACAAATGCATTACACTTAAATAAGAGGGTTTGTAATATTTTTACACAATATATAACGGGGCTAGATACTACACATAATAGGCACTTGGGATAAATTCTAAAGGATCAAAGCTTTTGCTTAAATGAGAAAATTACATATGTATAAGAATGAAGGAGGAAGAAGAAATAAAATATCAATTGTTCATTGTCATAAGTATAGGGAATTTAAATGAAAATTATGTATTTTTCCCTTGTTGTCCCATTTTATCCATATTTGGTGGCTCGGAAATATTTTTTAACGGATCAATAAATCTTCTCTAATTTTCCCATGATATACATACTACCCATTATTTCCTTACATACTTTTATTTCTTATATTTGATGTGCTACCTCTTTATTACCCATAACTTCTCCCTAGTGGCATAGATTTTATAAAAACTAGCTAGATTATATTTTTTCATATATGTATTCTTTTCCTTTTTTATTTAATTGCAAAACTTGAATACATGTGATTTTCATTTAAATAGTGGGGTGATATTGTGTCTTAGGATTCTGAAGAGCATACAAATGTTAATTAGTTCCATTTTAGTGAATCAAGTAAAAATCCAAGTATAACAATGCAATGAAACTAAACACTCTTGCCTAAGAATTAGGGGAAGCATAACATAATGAATAAAACCACAAATAAAAGATAAAATCACACAACAATTTCACCTCCTTGTCAAAATTAGTATCCACTTGTTGGCATAGAATATGTTCTTTATTAGTCTATGGCATTAGAGACTTTTATCAATGCATTTCTCCATCTTAGTAGCACTTCTCCAATGGCCACATGTGTCTTTGCTTGGCTTGGTGTGAAGCTTGGTATCAATTTTGCATTATAACATTACTTTGATGGCTTCTTGAAGGCATTCCTACAAAATAATATTACACACAAAATCTTATTTTGGTAGAGTTATGGCACTTCTATTTATAGATATTAAAGCTAACTCTAACCCTAGGGAGGTTAGGTTTAGTTCTAACTTTGGTTGAGTCTAAAATAACATAGGTTGACTTAGTTTAACCCTGGGTTGGGTCAAAACACTCATGAAGGCTTGAAAACTCATTTTAAAATATTTATGAGTCATGACAACTCACTTTAGATATTTATGAGGTTGTAACTTATCTTTTATTGAATATTAGGAATTAATAAATCACTTTTTTAGCTTTCTTGACTTTGACTACATATTTGTTAAAAATTTCCTTTTTAGATAAATAAAATTCACTAATTCAACTTGGAATTTTTACTTAGGTAAGTTAATTGAGATTTTATTTTTAATTAATATTGATTAGTGCTTTTGAATTTTTATGAATTATTTTCAAATGTTTTGCATTAATAGATTAGGACAAGAATGTCAAATTGTTAGGTCACAATCTAACTAGGGTTGAAACCAAACAAGGCTATAGGTGCATACATGGTAATACCCTAAATAGGCAAGCCTCACCATGTTTTTGAGAAATTAAATTCCTTATATGGACGAATTTGGGTATCTATTGGATTTATAAGATTAAATCACATCATATACTATAAAGTGATATGAGTCTCAGTTTAGACACAAAAGTGGACCAAAATGACTGTCTACATTTTTCCCTTGTTTAAGAAGGCATTATAATACATAAGCACAATAAATTATTTGTAAAAAAATGTAAAATTAATTAAGATGAAATATTCATGCCCCAAAAGGTAGTTGATTACCCCTGGATGCCCTCTTGAGGGAGTAGGTGGTAAAAAAAAGTTTTCAAATGTTCCCTCAAAATGAAGAAAGTGACATAATCTAGTGGTAATGAGGGTGGAACTAGTGATTTTCCCAAATATGGTTATAATCAATAATGGTGATAGAGTCCCTAATATTCCTAATGGAAGTTATAATCAATAATGAAGGGTGGGACATTGATTTGCCCAAAGGTGGTTATAATTAGTGATGCAAGGTGAGATATTGATTTGCCCAAAGGTAGTTATAATTATTAATAGATGGGACATTGATTTTTCCAAAGGAAATTATAATCAATGATGGAGGATGAGATACTAAATTTCCTAAAGGAAATTATAATCAGTGGAATAGGCATGTGCCTGATAGGGTGGATGGGTCAAAAATAATGATTTTCCCAAAGACATTTATAATCATTGAATGGGTAAAAAATAAATGATTTTCCCATAGGTGGTTATAATCATTCACACATTTAAATAGTGTGATTTAAAATGATTTTACCTCAAAAAGGTAAAATATATCATTGATTGATCAGAAAAGAATTTGTTGCATCTAGGAAAACTGGCAAAGGGAGTTTAGGTGAAAAAACCATAAAATATATTTATGATGAGCTCATAAAGAATAATAATACATTTCTAGTCTAAGTGTGAGTAAAAATATTCACATTCATACAAAGATGTGGTATAGGTAAAAAATAATGGTGTTTAAAGGGTATCTAAAGAGGCCCAATAACATTGCCTAGTTATGAAAAGGCTAAAAAATAAGGCATATAGGATCAAATGACACTTAAAATAGACCATAGAGGTAAAAAATACACTTCTTTAAGTGAGCATAATGAAATTTATGCCTTAAGGGGTAAAAATTCAAAATTTAGGTTATATATTCACCCCTAGGGTGAAAAACACTTCATTTTTACCCTGGCCTATTTATGATTTGAGCTTTGGTCTTGCACACTAAATAGCTAAGAAAAATGACATGTGGAGGAACACGACAACATGTTTTTGATCAGGTGAGAGTGTTACAAATTAATATCTAGTAACATTATTATTGTATGTGAGGCTAATATTTACCAAGAGATAAATATAATATGGGTGATTTAATTTGTTAATTATGTTTAGGTAGTCATAATATTACTATAACAATATTACAAACATAGTTTATTTGTATATCCATAGGGATATGATGAGAGCTTGATGGAGAGATAATCTCCATATTTATAAGAATGATATTACTATAAAGTTATATTGTCCCAGATGAATAATATATGTAGTAGAATATTATTATTTGTGAGATTAAAATTCTATGTGTACATTGCTTGTATTTGGGTTAGACTTTCTCATTTTTCAAAAGTGGTATCAAAGCAATAGATCTGTGATATATTATACGAGTCAAAACCATTATAATTTTATTTTGTTGCCCCAAATGATGAGAGAAGATTGATGCAAGAGAATTCGACTTTAAGCAATTGAGATTATTGTGTTTATTTTTCTAATTTTATGAAGTTAGGAAGGATTTGTATTTATTTGGTGATGCCAAGGAAAATTTTTAAGAAATAATTAGATTAGCTCAATATTTTTGATCTTGTTGTATACTACTTGGATGTTCTATGTAGTTAGGATTATTTGTAGATGAATAAAGGTGTGCATTCATATGCACTCAGTAGTCAATACTAATTCAAAGATCATATTTGCTTTACAATTTTGGCATAAGATCTTTGTTTATTCATGTGAGTCCAACCAAAAATAAAATCCATCAATCTTATTCTCTGCTTTAATGATTTCCACAAGTCTATCTACTGTGAAATCTATTCTATCATCTTGCCTTCCATGGTTTCATCTAACCAAGAAGGTTGTGTAGCTTCCTTCAAGCTCACCAATGCATTCTCATAAAGGAAAGATCTATTTGTAAGTATAGTTTTTTATTTTGAATAACCTATCAAATAATTTACACTCTCACTTTAGCCACATCACAGTTTATTTGTCTTCATAGACAATGTGAAATTTTGGATTGTATGATCTACTATCCATGTGTTTCTATAGTCTGTCATTTTTCAACTTGAAAGAAGACTAAATCTAGAGTATTATTTACTATTTTTTCTATTAAATAGCTTCATATTCATTACATAGCATGATAAAATCACCTATTTCCATCCTCTACCACCAATGAATTTAGGAACGGGAATTTGTATCCACTATGCATTGATCATCCTCTCTCACCTCAAATGAATCATCAAAACAACACCTAGTTGCATCATTCAATACTGGTTTGAGTAATTTGATGGTTCATCCTTCATCCATGTGAGAAGTTTTATGACATGTTGTTTGCCTATATGATTTTAAGAGTGACATATGCCTCACACCACATGTTGAGTCTGGAGTTTTATTATTAATATGGGTCTTTTAATTGTTGGTCAAAGGAGTAAGTTGTGACATGATATCTCTTTAGTTTAGAAAATAATTTATATTCTTTTATTAACTCTAGTGGTTATTTTTTAGTAAGTCCTTAATAATTTATTTTGAGTAGTCACTATTATCATTTTTAACACAAGTTTTTATTTGTTGGTATCATTTTATATTTAGGTGAGTCTTTTAGTTTCTATACTCATATAATGAGTCATTTTTATCAAATAAAGTCATTTTCATTTAGTCAGTGTTAAAATATTATTTATTCTCAAAATCTAAAAGTATCAAAATTGAGTCATTTAAACATTGTGTGTTGTCATATTTTCAAAGTCAAAAATCTCTTATATGGATTCAATATAGGGTGAATCTGATGTCCTGAGTCATATGTGTTAGTTATGTGTATGGGAGAGTTTTGTCTTCAAAAGTGCTATGCAAATGAGCTTCATGACTTCATCAACTAAGTAAGAATCAACTCAATGGAGGATATAGGCATAGGAAGTTGGAGGTCTTTTAGTGACCTCTCATCAATCACCAATGATGGAGTCGCACCAATGATGTGGTGACTTTTATTTCAATTGTGTATAGTGTGTTTATTTTTTTTCTATGTGTTAGCTAAATAAAAACAAAAGTGCAATTCCTATTTGAGTACTAAATATCTCCTTTTGTAATCCCTCTAAGTTAGAAAATGATGGGAGTTAAATATGTACTTGCATATATGACATGGTTTGTGGTAAACCAACAAAACCACTTGGTTGGTGGTTAGCCATTGGATAAACCATCATTACTTATAGGTAAGCCATGGGAAAAACCATCATTGGTTTTTGGTTAGCCATGGAAAAATAATTTTTTAGGTTTTTGATCCTTGTAAAAATTATACACTCATAAATTCGGATGCATTTCCCCATGTTTAGATTAAGGGGGTGTGACTAGGGATAATAATGTTAAGGGGGTGAATGTTATGGATTAATATCTAGTAAAATTATTATTGTATGTGAGGTTGATATTTACCGAGAGGTAAATATAATATGGGTGAGTTAGTTTGTTAATTATATTTAGGTAATTCTATTTCAAAATAAAAAATAATTTTTTATTTATCCTAATCTTGGTCGACTCCTTTGGGTTGATAGATAGTTTTTATTATTTATTCCCCTTTGGTTGTTTATGTGTTTCATTATCATCTTATCATCTCCTATTCCTAATGATGATCCATGAGTTTGGATCGAAACATTGAGAATAATTTCTTAAATAACGTAGATTCCATTTTTTATTATTATATTTAGGTAGTTGTAATATTGTTACAACAATATTATGAACATAGTTTATTTATATATTCATTAAGATATGATGAGATTTTTATGGAGAGATAATCTCCATAATTATAGGAATGATATTCTTGTAAAGTTGTATTATCCTGGATGAATAATATATGTAGCATAATATTATTATTTATGAGATTAAAATTCTTTATGTGCACTGCTTGTATTTGGGTTCAGCTCCTCATTTTTTAATACAAAGACCACATGTGACCACCACACGATGGGTCATCAGTATGTATCCCTAACTTTGTCATTTATGTCATTTATTGTGCATTAATTGCAAGGATTAGGGTAAAAATCAATAAAGTCACCATTTGCATTTTTGAAAAAAATGGTGCATTTGCTAAGTAAACTAGTGACTTTGTACAAAGCCATCATTCCTAAAAATGGTGGTTTCACCTAAAATGCTTGGAAATCATTGAAATAATGTTTTCACCCATTTTTTAGTGAATTCACCATTTTTTTTGAAAATAAAAATGGTGATTTCACCCAAAAAGTTGTAAGAATGCTAAAATAATGACTTCATTAATTGGAAAAATGATGACTTTGACCTAGAAGTCAAAAATAACTGGCTTGGGGACTAGACAGGGGTCTAACCTCTACGAGAGAGGGGAAAATAGATTGGTAGGATAGGTATAAGATCATGAAGTAGTGTAGATTTAATATGATGTTAACCTATCTGTGATGGAAGGAGCAACTGATGATTTTGATAGAATGATAGTGACACTCCCACTGCTTAGGCAAACCATAGATTTGGACAGTGGAGATGACTAGATTTATATAGGCTCTTAACTTATATGATGTGGCATGGATGCCAATTATTCACATGGATCTAGTGTGTTTGAGTGCATCGGTAGATTTTTAGCATAGTGAAACCTCAACCTTTCACTTACCCACTGAAGAGGTAATGATCACACCTGAGGATACTTGGTGTATCCTTAAGTTACCAATGCAAGGATAGAAGTGCTTTTGGATAGACCCAATAGAATATTAGACCATGATAGATGGTTTGGTTAGATATTAGTGAATTCCCATAGTTTATGGGTAGGTTCATATAGATATTCTTGAGAAACATAGATATATGTCTTAACAACATGGCTCTTAGGGACCTTTCACCACTAGCTCTTATTGATAAGGAGGTTATGGTTTTGATGGATATTATTCAAAGCATCTTGATGATTGAAAATAATGGTATATATTTCCATATGGGCTTAGATGCATCATTCATAACATGATGGAGGAGGTGACATACTTTTCATGGGGGTCAACTATCCTGGCAAATCTATACAAGGAACTTCACATGTTAGCATATAGAGGAGGATACAACATTGGAGCATCAAAACTATTGATGATCTTAGGCTGGGAGAATATATCCATTGAGAAACCAATGGATCAGAGATGGGTCTAGGACCCCAAGGATCTAGTGGCATATCATTGGTCATAGAATGGGGTAGGGTTACGAGGACATATGGAAGAGATTTACTTATATCACTAAAAATTTGACAAGCTCACTCCTTCATTCTTCATCTGGAGACCATACTTATTGTATCAATTCCAATGGTTTAAGGATGGTTGGTATATAACATATATGATATCTAGGTACCTTTTTATTGGTTAAAAGTCACATATTATTGAGGAATAGCACCTTGATTAGGTACTTCAATAGTTTGGCATGACATAAGATGTGCTAGAGGGGAATACATGGTTCACACATGTGACAGAGAGATCAGCCAAACACCCCAACAACTCATAACAGTGTCACCATTACAAATTATTTGAATTGTCCATAGATAGCATGGTCATATAGAGGAGGGGTGGTAGATGCAAGAGTTACACCTAAGTAAATTCAATGGTGGGTATAGGTGTGCCCTTTAAGGCTTATGATCTTAGGTTAGGTAGGTGGGCAAATGCCAATGGATATATACAACATTTAGGCTAAGACATTCAATGGTAGTGGGAGTACCTAGAATAATAGTGGAGGTGAGGAGGGTGATGATGATGATAGGGGTGATGGTAGGGATGGCAAGGATGATGGAGGAGATGATGGTATTGATGATGGACTATCCATGATGTTTTTGAATCCCATCACATTAGGTATAATAGGTACTCATGCTGATCTAGTCAAGGTAGGGCATTCTTGTATAACTAGGGTAGCTAGGGATGTTGATATGCTTGAGGAGATCATCGCTATGATGGGGGAGATCATAGGATTAGAGATATGGATGGATGATCTACAAATAACACTAAACATATATGATGAGTATATGACTAGCCTTCAATAGATATTACTTGGATAAAGGCAAAAGTGGCTAGGATGGTCTAGATATAGACCCAAATCATAGTGGAGAGGGACTAGACCATCACTAATAGGTACCAAGCATTGGCAGATGTTCAAATGCCCTATTGAGAGTGTGATGAGGCTTAGAGAGCCAATATGTGGGCAATTTTTTCTTAGATGATAATTGAGATCCTTTGGGATAGGGATGAGCCTCATATTATCATATAACATATGAGACTACTATTCTTAGGGACTAAAAGGTTGCCACATTTGAAGTATGGGATGCTCAAAGAGTAGGCAGTAAATTATGTTGATGAAGGACCATTAACATCTTGGCATATTAGCATTTTATCACCATGATTATATGTATATATTATTGATGTATATGACATTATTGAGATACATTGACTTTCATTTTTGGGTCCTTCAAGGCCATTGTACATGTACAAATTATTCTTGTGATATATATACTATGCCACATTTATGTTTATATCATTGTTTAGCTCATGTTTAACATTTTTTATTATTATGGATGTTTAACATTTTTTATGTTTATGCTCATGTATGCTCTTTCATTTACTAATTTTCCATGTATATGAGATGCCACTCTATTATGATTTACTTATGTTGTATGACTCATATGTATGCTTATTCATATATGAATGTGTATATTATCACATTATAAATCACATTTACTCTAGTTATTACACATTGGTTTAGGCATGTGATTGGGTATTTGTATAGTTTTTGATCTTAGAGAAGTACTACCATTACATTGATCTGATAGTCTTTATTGGCCTAATTTTTGCTATAGTTTATGATATCATGAATCATAATTATTAACAACCATAATTTCAAAATATACCCTAAGCATGTAAAACCTAGTTTAAATGTAAATATAAACAACCTAGGAATAAGATATGAATAATCAAATCCCAAGTGTAAATAAAACAAATAAACCAAGTGTAGGACTAGATACAAACATTCATGACCTAAGTACAAGATATGGATAATCAATATTGAAGTGTAAATAGAATGTAGTAGACCTATGATAATTGAGGAAAACACAAAAAGGCAAAAAAGAAACAAAAAAAACAAATAAACAATAACTAAACAAACAAACTAATAAATCAAACAAACAAACATACATACACAAACAAAATAAACAAACAAGACAAACATAATATACAAACTAAATAAAATAAATAAATAAAATGAACAAACAATAAATAAACAAATAAATAAACTATATAAACAAATAAAATTAACAAAATGATATAAAAAAAACAAGACCAAGGCAAAGAAGAGATTAACAAGAAAAACTATTCTAATCACACAAAAGGTAAATAAATAAAATAAGCTAAAATAAATGGTAATATAAAAACAATGTTACAATGTTAATGCAAACATAATACAAGAAACAAATTATTCATTCATATGTAATAGAGGTGTTACTTTTGGCAACAGGGTTACCCCTAGGCTAGGTAGTAATGACATAAGTAAAAAAACACAAGATCACATGGCACAAGGTTTCCCCTAGGCCATAGGGAAATAATGATAAAGGGTAAGATGGTAAATTGTTGGCCCTAGGTGATAGGGAACAATGACACAAACAAGATGACAAATATTACCCCTAGGATATAAGGGACAATGACACAAATAAGATGACAAACATTATCCTTAGGCTATAGGGTACAATGACACAAATTAAAAAAATGGAGGGAATAAAATAAATAAAAAGGGGTAGCTAAGCTGACTCCATATATACTAGGAAAATATATGCTACCTACATAGTTCTATGCACATGAGGTCCAATGTGAACTTCAGGCCAAATGTAGTTGTCCAAGGATATGGGATATAATAAAAATGATGATAATAAAACATGATTAACTTGTATAAGAATATGGGAATTGTATCACAAAAATATGAGTGCATAAGAAAAGAGGGGGATGAACATTCATAATCAAGAAAGCATTAAAACAAATAAATTATGCAAGTGTAAGAGCATGGTTTAGGTTAAAGCCACAATAAAAGACAAGGATTCACTAATGAACTGAATTGTGTTTAGTACATCTATGGCTTGTAATGATAATGAGCTCATAAAATGGTGAGAGCATTAGATAAGGTTGATTGCAAATTTGTTAGAGCATTCAAATAAAAATTTCTCATAAAATAGTAAAATCATAAGAAATGATAAGGATGGGGAAACTAAAGGACAATTTATTACTTGTGAAATAGCTATAGGACACATAATCATTAAGTTAAAGAAGTGATTGTGGGTAAACTAACCTGAGATACCCTATGTATCCAAGTGTTTCCTACATAGTTTGTGTGGACCTCAATCTAATGTAGTTCTCCCATAAATGGGAGGAAAAAGGCCAAGTGGACTAAAAATGAAGCTGTCTAGATAAGAAAGTCCATCTTAGAAAATTTTAATGATTTTATATCTCACATGGAAATTTTAAGCCAATTTTCATGATTTTGATATTTTCATGATTTTCTTAGGTCTTTTCAAATTTTTAGGGGTTTTTAAAATGTTTCAAATATTTTTTAAATTTTCTAGGCATCTGAACTCAATTTAAAATCACAAGATATAGAGTGGCCCAACTCTCAAAATAGCAAGAACATGGCTTAGGTTTCTCATAAAAGAGTGAGAGCATTCAAACTTAGAGTCTCACAAAATGGCAAAAGCATTCAAACTTAAAGTGATCACAAAATGGTGAGAGAATTCAAACTTAAAGTGGTAAAAAAATGGTGAGAGAGTTAAAATAAGGCTATCTAAGCTAACCTTAGAAAATACTAAATGTTTCCTACATAGTCCAAATGGACCTCAAGCCATTGTAGTTTTGCCTACAGTGGTGAAATTTTGGAAAAGCTTCTAATGTTTTGGTTTTTTAAATATCTCAACTTAATGGAGAATTATGAGATACAACATGGATTTACTTGTAAAATGATGAGAGTGTGGTAAAAAGGTGATTGATCTGACCTCAATGTAAATTGAACGTTGCCTACATAGTCCCTAAGGACCTCAAGTGAATGTAGTTTAAAATTATGGAAAGATATGAAAGGATGATAAGATGAAATAAATCGAAATTCATGGTAAATGGTAAGACAAGGTAAATGGAAAGGCAAAGCAAATGGAAACGTAGATGGCAATGTATGAAACAACAACAAGGGCAAGACAAGGTAAATAATAAGGCAAGGTAAATGGTAGGGTATGAAATAAAATAAGGGAAAGGAAATATAAATTTCAAGGTAGGGTAAATGGATAAGGTATGAAAAAATGGCAAGGGAAATTCAAATGGTAAGGCAAAGGTCAATGATTCTATTATTCATGCTAATGTGGAGATTTTCATCCTAATCAGCATATGATATAACTAAAATAGTCAATTCACACCCCTTCTAAATAGATATTCTATCAAGAACCTACTACTAATTTGAACTCCAATAGTGTTGTTGTGATCTTCATTGGTCATTAATTTATTTCCTCCAAACTTATAAACAAGATGTATGTATATCCTCTACAAAGGAAAGTGTAGCCAAAGATGGTAAATAAGGATAAGCATTGGATAAAATGTTTTATTTGATAATTGAGAAATGGATCATAATGAAATGTATAATTGTTTGAAAATAAATGAAGATCAGAATTTTTAGGCACACATAATATTATTGATTCTAGATTCAACATAATTTTGGTTGTGGTGGGGCTGAAGACTTTTGAATATGCTCTCGATAAGACCACTAGATTTTTATGTTGTTTGGGCCTGAGAGATGTTTCCATTTAACTATGTTGTAGATTGGAAGTTGTACTAATGTTATCTTCAATAATGTATTCATCAAGAAATGAAGAACTATTGTGTTTAGCCATTAGTGCCTTTAAGATGTTTTCACCAATAAAATTATCTTGATTATCCCATATGCCTTCGAGAAGGTTTCACTAAGGAACAATAAATTTTGACCTTGTTTGTCTTTTATCACCTCAAATAAGGTTTCAATAGATGATGATGATTTTGTACTTTGATTACCCCTAGTGTTTTAAAAAAGGTTTCACTAGGAGATTGTTCTTCTACATGAATGTGGTCTTGGCTCCCCTAGTATTCTACAACTGATATGTCACCATGGATGTAGTTTAATAAGGTGTGATTTTTTTATTCCCAATCAACACTTGTGGGAGGTGGAATGTCAATATAATGTCTATGTTGGTTGGTGTTAATGGCAAGTGGAATGGTAAAAGGCAACACAATTCTCATAGAAGATACTAGGAGAACTTAAGTCGATGTTGAAGTAATCATCCTCATAAACTATGAAAGGATCATAAATATATTAAAATTGATCTATAAGTCATGTATAACCAAATTCATAACATCTATGAATGTATTTTGATTATAAAGTTGAGTCTAACTCAAGGAACTCTAAATTTGATGTTGAGACTAATGTTGATTCTACTTTTGATGCTAAATCTGATATTGATTCAAAAATAAAACCTAAATTTAATGTTGATTATTCTTTTGGTGTTAAGGAAAAGATGTTATTTTTAATTTTTGATATTGGATGATTAATGGCTTGGGGTTAAACAATGGATTATTCAAAAATAGGCTCAACTAAGGACTCCACAAAGACTAGCTTGTCAAAGTGAGGCTTCTCAACAAAAGGGAAATGGTCAATAAGTAAATCCTTAGATATTGGTTTGTCAAAGTGAGGCTCATCAAAGATAGGATAATGGTTTAAATAATGATTTTCCTAAATATGAATATAATCATTAGGGGGTGACTCAATAAAGTCAATCTTGTCATAGTGAGACTCTTCAACAAAAGGTAAATAGTCAATAGGTGACTCCACAAGACTAGATTGTCAAAGTGAGGATCCTTAAATATAGGTCAATGGTAAAAGGGTGATTTAACATAGGTTAACTCATCACAACTATGTGTTTCAAAAAAAACATCATAGATCAGTTGGTTATGTTGGCCTTGTTTTACACATGGTTACAAAATCTCAGATTTGGACACATTTTGGTCTTTAAATGATGGCTCTTAGAGAGGTAATGATTGGCTCTATTGTGGCTTGAAGACTGAATTAGATTTTATAAATTTGGGGAAGTTAGGCAATAGATGAAGAATGATATGTGTTTCAATAATGAGCTCTTTGTAAATATACTCATCTAAGATGGGCTCAACAAAAACTAGTTATGGGTTTGAGATGGTAACTATGATCTATCTAGTCATAAGTACACAACTTGTTGGGATAATGATATACAAGATTTGGAGGGGACTAGAATGGTAATATTTGTGTCTTACAGAGCTTGGTTGTAGATGCAAGCTAAAATAATAGGGCAATTCAAACCTTGTTTGATAATGCAAACCAAATAAAGAGGTCTTAGAATGGTAATCCTTGAGCACTGTGCAGCATGGTTGCTAACACAGACCAAAGGAAGAGGGACTATGATGGTAATCATTGGGTGAAACATATCTTGGTTACTAATGTAGGCCAAAGGAGGAAGGCCTGAAATGGTAATCCTTGGGTGATGTGGAGCTTGGTTGCTAATGCAAGCTAAAGGAGGAACACCTAGAATGGTAATCCTTGGACACTATGGAGCTTGGTTGCTAATGCATGCCAAAGGAGGTTTATCAGCATAAGTATGGGATTGAGTACCATTATCATTAAAAGGGTGATATTTATATTTTAATTATCCCAAATAAGGTTGATCTTGACATATGATAATCAACATGGTTGGGTTTGGAAATTAGCCCAAAAAGGGTGGTCTTGGTCTAAGAAAATGGTCTTAAACTTTATCTTGGTTATAAAATGGACTTGGTCTAGTATAGGTCAAATTGAAACTTGGCTAGCATGGTCTAAAAGTGGTCAAAAATGACCCTGATTGGATTGGAAAGTGGGTTCAAAAATAAACCCTGATTTGGCATGATGATACAAGTTGGTTGAAATATTTATTATTTGGAAAAGGCCTAGCTTTGAACATGGTCAATTTAGACATGGAAACAAAATTGGTCAAAGCAAAGTGAAATTAGTCTTCAAGATAAATATGGGCCTATCATTTGAAAACAAAATTGATTAAGGCATGCAAAATAGGTCTTGACACAAACAAACTTGTGCTAAACATTTAAAAAAAACTTGATCTAGGCACATGAAAAATAGGTCTTGGTTCAAATAAACTTGGGCTAGGCATTTGAAAATAAACTCGATCGAGGCACATGACTTAGGCTAGGTAGTTGAAAATAAACTCTCAAGTCTAAAAACCCCAATTCCAAACAAATGGCACACTTGGTCTCTAGGCAAAGGTCTTTAAAATTTAAACTAAATATCCATCCAAGTTACACAATCTAAAGATAGAAAGGTAAACCACTCAAGCCCAAGCTATAGACAAGACACCAATGTAAACCAATTATTTTAGATCTAAACTTTGAAAGATGTATTTTGAATAAGTTTCTTGAAATAATTGAATTTTTAAATGAATAATGGCCTAGGCTCAAATGGACATCACAACTGTACATTTTAAAACAAAAAGGTATGAATGGTTTCACACTTGATTTCAAACAAGGTAAGGTTTTAAAATAAAATTGGTAACATAACAATTCTCCCTTAAAAAGGTGGTATAAAATATGGTTTTGGAATAAAATCCAAGACAAATGTTTGAAACAAAATTGGCATTGTAACAACACTCCTCCAAATAAGTGGTATAAAAAAGTGGTTTTGGCAAACTCCAAGGAAAATGTTTGAAACAAAATTAGTAGTGTAACATCTCTTGGTTAAAATTGGTGTATAACATGTGAATATTTTCACTCTTTTCAACTTTGTAACACAAATAATTTTATACCTAAAAACACAAGCTAGTAAAATAAAATAGAAACAATATTAAGTGCATGTGTTATCCCTAAAATTGACAAGGTGTGTGTAGGTTCTACCAAAGTTTTCACTGATATACCAATAATCAAAATGAATTAAGTGTTAATCCAAAAATTAAAGAGGGCATGTAGATAGAGTTTTTAATCCCCACTCTATCTTTCAAGCATTGGTACATGGCACAAACTTAGAGTGTGAAGCTATCAACATTTGGTAGGATATTTCATGATAAAGTGGGGTTGACTAAAATATATAAGTTTTAAAATGTACTAAATATTTTCAAGTGTTGCTAACACAAGGCCACATTAGGTCAATTAGATTAAAACTTGATAACTTATTGTGCAAAGGTCTAGTCCTTTCCACAATGACTTCATCCATGTACTAAGTAAATTCTAATGTTTAGCATGAACTGAGCCAAGATTTAGTTAGGACTGGAAGGCTAACCACTCAAACATTATTTAATCCTAGTATCATGTGCCCAATTTGTATACCCCACCATAAAGTGGGGTTAGTATGATGCTAGGAGATGAAACCTTAGGTCAACACACCCCTAAAAAAATTGTGATGAGGAAATGAACTCTCACCCATAAGTCAATACAAGAAAATAAACAAATGAACATAGGAAGAACTTTAGAGGTTGCTTCTGAGTCACTCAGAGGTTGGGGAGAGAATATTCAATGTTTCTCCTATTATAGGCTAAACAAAAAGGCAATAAATAAAGTGCTTTTGATCACTCTAGTTCTCTAAAGGGGATGAGGGGAGAGTATACATGCAATGTTCAGTTTACAACAAACAAATAATTTAATCTAGGAACTTCAAAAATAACTAACAAACAAAAAGATAAAATCACTTAAGAGCTCTAATCTAAGTGGATGTTCATCTTAAAAACACCAAGTCAGATGTGAATGAATTTTTTACCCCTTGGCCTTATTTTCTCTTGTAAAATTGAAATGCAAAAAAGACAAGTTTGGTTAGGTTAATTTTAATCACTATAACCAAAGTGTGTGTGAGAATTAGAAGTGTTTAGGCCTCTCTTTCTTTACTTGGGTTCCTAAAAAAATTAGGGAGATTTATTGTATTTAGGAAAAAAAGAAAACAACAAATAACATTCCATTTTTAGCTCTCAGGTTTTTGTTTACATAGAGCGAAGTTATCGATTATGTAATAGAGTTAAGCCACCAATTCCAACAATTTTTTTTTTTTTTTTGTGAAATAGATAGAAAGAAATAGGCTTATAGTGAAGTCCCCATTAGATAGTGGTGATGTAGTTGATTAGTCTAGGAAAAATCACTGAATATAGTTTAAAATATGATTAAGTCACCAAAATCAAGTGTAAACATACCTATCAATGTCACCAAATAGCAAGGTCGATGTCATCATTTATGTTTATTGATGTCACTGTTACATAGGATAAAGTTATTGATACAAAATTGATGTTTTTTCAAAATAAAATATCATAAATAGGGGAAAAAAAGGAGAAGTTATTAAATGGGGCAAATTCATCAATTATAAACATAATAGAATGATATAAATTTTAAGCATTAAACTCTAAACTTTAAGATTTAAATACTCCTTTTAGGAATTATAAAGGTTCCACATTATTGATCTTGGCTATACAGGAAATTTTGTCCCTTTGGTCATGTCATTATGTATCTTAGGAGTCTAAAGGGTACACAAATGTTGATTAGTTCCTTGTTAGTGAATCAAGTAAAAATCCAAGTATAAAAATTCAAGAAACTAAAAAATCTTGTCTAAGAACTAGGGGGGGCATAATAAAATGGATAAAACCAAAAATAAGAGATAAAAACACACAATAATTTTACCTCCCTTATATAAATTAGTATCCACTTATTGGCATATAATATAGTCTTTCCCATTCTATGGCATTAGAGACTTTGATCAATCTTTTTCTCCATCTTGGTAGCACTTATCCAATGGCCACATGTGGCTTTGCTTGGCTTGGTGTGAATTTTGGTATCAATTTGGCATTATAAAATTACTTTGATGGATTCTTAAAGGCATTCTTATAGAATAACCTTACACACAAAATCTTATTTGGGTAGAGTGAGGAAACTTGTATTTATAGGTCTTAAAACTAACTTTAACCCTAGGGAGGTTAGGTTTACTTCTAACTTTGGTTGAGTCTAAAATAATGTAGATTGATTCAGGTTAACCTTAGGTTGGGTCAAAACATTTATTTAAGGATTGACAACTTATTTTTAGATATTTATGATCCATAACAACTCACTTTAGATATTTATGAGGTTGTGACTCACTTTTTCTTGAATATTAGGAATTAATAAATCACTTTATTAACTCCCTTGACTTTGACTTCATATTTGTTGAAAAAAATCTTTTTAGATAAATAAAATTCATTAATTCAACTTGGAATTTTTACTTAGGTAATTAAATTGATATTTTATTTTTAATTAATCTTGCTTAGTGTTTTTGGATTTTTATGAATTGTTTTCAAATGTTTTACATTAATAAATCAGGTCAAGAATGTCAGATTTCTAGGTCACAATTTAACTAGGGTTTAAACCAAACTAGGCTATGGGTGCATATAGGGTAATACCTACTATAAACAATCCTCTCCACATTTTTTAGTAATTAAATCCCTTACATGGATGAATTTGGGCATCTAGGTCATTTATAGGCTTAAATTGCATCATTTTCTAGAAATTGATCTGAATCCTAATTTTAACACAAAAGTGGCCAAAAATGACTGTCTATAGAGCCCACTATTTAAATATATATTTAGATTTATAAATTTTAAAATAAAATATTTTATATTTTTAGATAATTAAAGTATATTTATCTCAAAATATCATTTTCCATGATGAAAAATAAGCTTGATAAATAAATCTATCGGAATGGGCCATAATCGAGGATCTATTAAATAGAGTCGAATGCATGAAGAAATTACCTATATGTAGTAATAAATTAAAAATTAGATAAAAAAGGAAATTTTTGAACAATCAAAAGATTATAATATTAACATTAACATCGTTAGCCATAAAATCTTTAGGAAAGGATATTATATAGGTGAAAGATAAGCATGTCTTCACTTCCTCATGAATGTGGGATTATCTTTCATAATGATCTAGAAAGACACATAAGCAAGCTAACTAAAATATATGTAGGTAAAAACCATTAAATGGAATAAAAACCTACAATAATAAACCCTTAAGTGTAGTTTAGGTGGTTATTATAATTGGGTATTAAAATAAAGACCTGATGAGGTAATAAAACCAAGTACAATGAAATACCACCCAAACAAGGATGTCAAAGCTATGAGAACCCCAAGAATAGCCCACAAATAAAGATACTTGCTCTTAGTGAAGGGTTTGATGAATATATCAGTGATTTACTCTATTTTTTGGATGTAATGGAGATCAATGACTTGATCATGGATGAGATCCCAAATGAAATGCATTTAAATATCAATATGTTTGGTCTATTGATTAAAGACTAGATTCTTGTAGATACAGTTTGTGCTTTAGTTGTCATTTAAGATGACTATTGGTCATCATAATTGGATGCCAAACTCAGTGAGAATCCCTTGAAGCTAAATAGACTCAATGGTAGCATTAATAGATCCTCTATATTCTACCTCTATAGAAGATAAAGTAATAGCATTCTTCTTCTTGCTAGACTAACTAATAAACCCTAAATAGAGTGAGAAACTATAGCTTGAAGTATACTTATGACTCTAAATATCACCAATCCAATCTAAATATGTATAGCTAATTAAATCAACATCAATATTCACTCCATAGTGAATCTCAAATCTATGAGTACCCGAAATGTAGTAGAGAATCTGCTTAGCTATTTTCCAGTGTAGATCATGTAGTTCATGCATAAATCTAGAGACCATGCCCATTACATATGAAATGTCATATCTAGTGTGAATAATATAAATGAGAATACCAACAAGTTTTTGATATGAGGTAGCATTAACCAAAGGATATGTGTAATCACCTTAAGCTTCACACCATATAGAAAAGGATTTAAAGTTAGTTTAAAATCAACCATGTTAAACCATGTAAATAAATTAAGATCAGACTTGGATTATGTAATAGTGATACCAGAGTTAGATTGATAAATTTAAATCATGAGGAATTAATGCAAAAAGACCAAGTCAATCATTGAGAACCTATCAAATAAAGTAATTTTTAGTACTATAATGGTGGATGAATAACTCCCTTTGATCAATAGGTCATCCATGTAGAGAACTAGAATCAATAGTGAATCATCCTGCCACAAAATATAGACATTCAAATCAGAATGACATCTGGTGAAGAAAACTAAAATAAGAAAGGAGTCCATCTTGACATACCAAGATCAAAGAGATTATTTGAGGCCATAAATATATTTACAAAGTTTAAAAACTAAGGAATAATGTTCCATAAATCCTTGTGGTTACTCCATGTATATTTCCTCTTTGAGGTCACTATGAAGAAAGGATCTCTTCACATCCATTTGATGGACATCCTAGTAATGTGTTGTATAAATAGTGAGAATGAGTTTGATTGAGTTCATTTTGGCAACTAGGGTGAATTATTTGGTATAATCAATTCTAGGTACCTAAGAAAAACCCTCTTCTACCAAATGTGCTTTGAACTTATCTATTACCCATCTTTTGCAAAATTTATTTTTTGTTCAATAGATCCACCTACATCAAAAAAAAAGTATTCCCTTAGAAAGAGGGACTAAATCCCAAGTGGTGTTATTTTATAAAGAACCATACTCCTCTTTCATAATAGTATCCCACTATGAAGCATCTAATGCCTCACTAAATGATTGGGCATCGAAATCAGATGCAATGAAAGCATGTGGGGAACCTTAGAATTATAAATGAGTTAGTCTAGTGTTTGATGGATATCTAACCCATTGGCCAACACTTCACAGTGCGTTATATCCCAAAGAGGACTAGTACTCAAAGAGTTATGAGGATATTCATCATCCTTTGAATATATTATAAGAGGATGATGGGAATCCTCATCACTACTCTCATCATCAGAACTAGAAAAAGAATATGAATCATTAGAAAGTTTCTCAATCAAATTTGAATCATTAGAATTATCATCAAATCCTATTATGTCTAAGGAAGGGGGAGAGGTTCTGAGTTTGGAGTCTGAAGGACCCTCTAAAAAATGAATAGTTGTGTCAATGATCAACTCATGAGTGGTGGGATGGAGAAGACTATATCCCTTAACACCCTTAGGATATCCAAGGAAGATGTAAGGTTGATTTTGAGGTTCTATTTCCTTACATTTATTCTTTATAATGTGGGATATAGAAGGATATCTAAACACTTGGAAGTGTTTCATTATGGGTTTTTTACTACTCTATGCTTAAAAAAGAGTGGCTTATTTTAAATGATTTATGAGGAACATTGTTCCATATATAACAAGCATAGTTGATGGCCTTAGTCCAGTATTTAGGTGTAAGAGACTTTGAGTGTAGCATATAATTGGCCATTTCCTTCAAGGACTTATTATTTTGATCTACAACACCATTCTAATGAGGACTATATGGAACTATACATTATATCTCAATCCCCTCTTATGTAGATAATTGCTCAAAATGGTTACTAACATACTCACCACCATTATTAGTGCATAAAATCTTGATGGATTTACCTAAATATTTGTCTGCAATCACCTTGAAGTCTTGAAAATGATCAAAGACCTTAGATTTCTACTTAAGAAAGTACCCCAAAGTATGCCTCAAATAGTCATCGATGAAAGTAAGCATGTATTTTATCCTATTGAATGAAGGTTTTGGAAATGGGCCACTAATGTCATTTTGGAAAATATCTAATACTTTTTTAACTCTCCATGATTTAACCTTTCATATTTATCCTCAATATTTTTACCAAGTATGTAACACTAGAAAACTCTATCAGAAAACTTGATTCATGGCAACCCTTAAATCATGTCATGATGATTGAGTTACTCCAAGCAGTGATAGTTGAGATGGATAAATAGCTCATGCCATAATTTACTCATACCAAGTATGTAACACTATAAAACTATATTAAAAAACTTGACTCATGTAAACCCTTAAACTATGTCATGATGATTGAGTTACTCTAGGTAGTGATAGTTGAGATGGCTAAATCACTCACGCCATAATTTACACACCCCTTATGAATGAGTGAGAAATGTATCATAGGATTGATTAGGTGAAAAATATGAGAAAGTATACAGTCATGATTGGTAATCTTCTTTCCCAAATGCAATAATGGAGACACTCTTTGATTTCCTAATAACCACTGAATTGGATGTGAACTCAACTATCTTGTCCAAATTGATGTGAGTAATCTGATAAATAGATAGGATATTAGTGGATAAATATAAAACACATATAAAATCATGAAATGTCCCATAATTCACTTCAATATATCCAATCCTAATAAATTTTGTGGAACTATCATCACCTAATAAAAAGGAAGGCATAGAACAAGGCTCTAAGGATAGGAACATGTCTTATGATGAAGTCATATGGTGTGATGCACTAGAATAAATAACCCACGTGGAAGGATGGGACATAAATACAAAAAGTGCTTTGCCATTATTACTATCTTTGGCCTTAGAAGACTCTTATGTTGATGAACTATAATTAGAATAATTAGGGACATTGATATTGTGCTTTTTAAGTACCTTGGTTAGTTGATCAATCTAATTCATGCATTTGGATTCATCAAGTTTAGTTTTCTTCTAGTAGCTACATGTGAGTCTTTATTTCTTGGATTTTGCATCTGAAGATGAGGAATCTTTTGATGCTTTTGGCTTAGCATCAAATTTATAACCCTTTATTTACCCTAGGTCCTTGTTATTATGTTTATTATCCTTACTATTATAAGCCTTCTATTTGTCATGACTCATAATTAAGGAATGATATTTGGATGACTTTGATGAACCCATTTAAATAATCTTGTATTACTCCCACTTGAAGTCAGCAATAAAATCATCCAAGGATGGCATGGTCCATGTAGCTCCAATATAATGATTGATTACATGGAAGGTATAAATGAAGATAAAATAGTCAAAATATAATTTGGAAAGGATGGAAATAATCAATTAATCATATTTTTTATCAATGTCACATAATTTCAACTATAACCTTAGTGATTTGAACTTGGTGAAGAAGTCTTGAACTGTATCAAAGTTACATGAGCTCAAACTGATGAGCTCATTATCCAACCCATGACCCCTCATGATGTCCTACTTTACAAAGAGTTTTTTCAATAAATTCCACACTTGATTTGGATTTGTTATATTTTTGATATCTTGGAGTAAGTTAAGAGATATAGATAGGCAAAATAGATCGTAAGCTTCATGACTTCTATTATACCACTTCACTTTCTCTACTTCAGGTGTTTATTCTATTTATTTACCCATCATTATTTGGTGTAAGTATTTTCACCTTAAGAGAATTTTCACTTTGAATTTCCACTCATGACAATTAAATGGTGTAAGAATCAGAGCAAAACTGAGATCCATGGTGTAGAAATAAAGTATGTGTTGAATTGTGTGCATTGTATAATAGGAATATGATACCCCCATGAATCTATAGAGGTTTAAATTTACAAGGCACAAGAATATACCAATGCATAGAGCTTGAAAAAACTTACACTTTCAAAAAACATGACACCTAAAAAGGAGAAACAAGCTAAAAGTTATGTGTGTTTGAATGTTTCTTTCTAGTAAAAAATAATGTTCTCCACTTTGCATAAAAAAAATAGGTGTGAAAATAATTTGAAAAAATATTGATGGCAATTTTCCCATAAAAAAATTATGCCCCATTGGAGAAAAAGTTAATCAATTTTGGATTAGATGTGACCAAAGGCTTAACTCCCATATCACCAAGGGTTAAGACCTAGTGTGTTTCACATTAAGAGATTAAATTTGACATTCAAATGGCCATCATCAAAGTTTGGGGTCCTTGCACACTTGTTAGGGTTTTAGACTAATCCCATCATCAAAATGTTCAACATCAAGGTTTGGCATCAATGATGCATGACCCTATTGTATCATAGTTTGAGACTGCATGTGCACATGAAAGTTTATTTCCCTTTCCCATAATGGAGATATGTATCAGGGTTACAATTATTTGATATGGTGTTGGGGTTGCAGTGCCTCATTGTAGGTATCAGGGTTTTTTACTACTCTTGTAGTTTATAATCTCGATGCAGGAGGTGAGAACTACTCTATTAATTAAAACTCCTAATGTCATGGTTTTTTCTACTATGATAGTTGATAATTTTGATGTCAAGGATGGTGACTAATCCTACAATCAAAATTCTCAATGTCAGGATTTTTCATCAAAGATGTATCAACCCTCTGTAGCCTCAATTTTTGGAGCATTAGATATAAGAGGCATCCTTATATATGTTAGAGATGTTGATGACTCTCATAATGCCATGAATTTTGGAGTTTTTTGTAGTGCACATAAGTATGAAAACCCTGATTTTAAATTAAAACACCAAATCTAGTATGCCTCTTGAAATTTTTCCAAAAACTCACTAAGGATCTCTAAAAACCTAGAAAATATTTTTCCTTAAATAATATATATTGTACAAATTTGTGAAAAATCATTGAAAAACCATGAAACCCTCCAAAAATGGCAAAAAATGAGTGTCACTTAACTAGGTCATATTTATAAATGATCCTAGGGTTTTGACACCTTTTAAAACACTTTCCCCCTTGTTCTTTTTTAAATCTAAATCCACTAAGGATCCTAGAGTAAGATTAAAATCTAAGAGATGGTGAATCTATATTATGCTAGGTTAATGAATGGCATATATGTAACATGCAAGATGAAACTCAATATTTAATTATAGAAAAATTGTCATTCATTTACTATAAAAGATATGATACCATGTCAAAGTGTGCCAAAATCAAGGATCTATTGGATAGAATCGAATGCATGAATAAATTACCAGTATGTAGTTTTGAAATCAAACATAAGCCATAAGGAAGTCATTGCTCAACAATTAAATATTAAAATATTAGCATTAACATCATTAGCCATAAAAAAATTAGGAAGGTAAATTATATAGGTGAAAGATAAATATGTCATCACTTCCTCATGAATGTGGGATTATCTTTCGCAATGACCTAAAAAGACACCTAAGAAAGATAACTAAAATATATGCAGGGAAAAACCACTAATGGAATAAAAACCTACAATAACAAAATCAAGACCGATGTGTAATTTTTTAATATTTTGGTAGCTCTTAAGGGTACCTTATCTATGAATCTTCAAACTCATAATTTATTTCATCCATTGGGAAAGTATTGAATAAAAATTCTTCTTTAGGAATGGTCTCTCCACCATCTTATTTTTTTCTCTATAATTTGGAAGTGGGGGTTTGGAGGTGGTATCCCATAATCAGTCAAGTGAGCACAAATCGCTTCTTCAAGATGCTTCAAATTTCTTATAACAAAAGCATTTTATTTTATTTTTTTTGTCTCTAGACTAATTTCAAACACTAAATTTCATGCCATTTTGATGTCATTTTTATCTTAGACTATGTTATATCTCAAGCTCATTATTTCCATGTATATGTCTTCTCATGATCATTTAATTTTAATGTTTGCCCTCAACTAAGAGCCATTTATGCATTAACTCTTGATTAAAATATTATTTTTCAATCATATGGCTAGAGATTATGATGAAAAATCTTAATTTTATAACACACAGAGTTTTTCCTATGGGACATCATCTCAATTTTTTTAAAATAGCTCATGGTCACAATCTATCATTAAATTTTCAAAGTAACTCTTGTAATTGATCTTAAAGTTAGATCAATGGTTGGAGATCTCTCTTCCCTACCCAATGGTGTTTCTTCCCTTTTATGTAGGTCTGAAGGTTGGAGATGATTTTTATTTTATCAAAATAGCTCAAGCCTTCCATGTGTCTTATTGTTTTTCCACTCACTTATCACAAACAAATTTTACAATATATTTTTGCCTATGTATTAGATAATATGCTGTGAGAGATTCTCTTTTAATCTAATAACATGAGGGGGGTTTTAAATGTGACATCATCAATATTTCAAAAAATATCCCACAATATTAGATCTAAATAAGATCAATGGCTTGAGAGGACTCTTGACTTTTCATAACAACTCACATCACATTATCTAGGGAAGATCAACAACATGAGGGGACTTTGCATTTTTTCCTACATTTTCCTTAGGTAAATGTTTACCTTTATAAAATCTTTCAAATGTATAATTATGGGATCCACATTATTATTTAGTCAATGGTGTTGCTTCCTTTTTAAGAATTTATGATAGTTGGAGATGCTCATGTGTTTATCAAAATATCTCAAAGTTGCCACTTGTTATTGACTTTTCAAACCATGACCCATAACTTTCCTCTAAGGCACCAAGTTATTTAATTTTCCTATCTAAAAATATATTTGATAGCATGATATGCTTTTATTTTAATTTGGTGGCATGAGGGGATTTTTAAAATGACATCAACAAGATTTTAAATAAGGTTCATAGTGTTCGATCTTGAGAAGATAAATGACTTGAGGGGACTCTTGACTTCTCACAAAACTCACACCACTATAACTAAGGATGATTAATGACTTGAGTGATTATGGGATTTTAAAATAAAAGGAATCAACTATTTGAAGCATTTTATTCACATGAATGAGCATCCATAGCCATTAAATTCTCACTTATATTTACCTTTATGGCTCTAAAAATGTACCAAAATGATGTTAAATTGCTACTTTATTTCTATGAGATTTTAATTATAGTGTTGATGGTCCATTTGAAAATATATTTATTTTTAAAAATGCCACTATGACCCTTGTTTGATATAATTATTCATACATTATCACGACCCTATGATCATGAACTTCTCACTCTAACAATTTCTTTCTCTTTATTCTCATCTCTTATCTACAAGCCAAGATTTATTTTGATTTTAATTAAATCATCCTTTTATTTTTATATTAAATTTTATGTGACTTTATGTTGTGAGTGCACACTTATCTTCACCTAGTTGGCAACTATTGAAAGTTATTTACAACAAATAAACACACACATATTTCAAATGAAATATTCAAGTTGATACACGAGGCATCTTATTATGCTAAAAATGGAAAATACTACTCTAATTAGCATGGAGAGTTCCAACACACAATAATACAATAGTTAAAATGGAGAATTAGATTATTTTATTCACTAGATTTGGCTATGAATTTAATTTATCTAGGAATGAATGAGAGATAAAATGATAAATTTATGCATTTTTTCCTTCCTTATCTATAGAATCAATCTCTACTTGATAATAACTCTATGTTTCATATCCATACTTGTGATTTGGCCCAAATAGATTCCTAATATGAGTAACTACATATTTTAACTTTTTTATGCTCTAATAAAAGCATGATTAGTTTATTCTCTTCACTAGATTCTAAGTGAGATTTGAATATGATTGGATAATCCACCTTATAATGAAAACCTATGCATTCTTCCCAAGAATTAGGTTCGTATATATTATTTATGCAACTAAGCTCATTTTGTCTTCGCTCTTCTTTTGTAGAACGCCCTTAAATGAAGCATCCTTCCAATAGTTTCTACCATTTGATTTCCCCAATATGGGATACTTATTCATCCTCAAAATCACTTTTGATTATAGCTAATATGGAGATGGAAAATTATTTATTTTTAATTTTCTCCTCAATATGAGATGACTCTTATTCTTCAAATTCACTCCCTATTGTGACCAAACACTCATGCATGATCATTTATTCTTCAATCAACTCCCCTTTCTGATATGTTTTCCCTTATTGTTGAATTAAACCCATATTATTTATCTATTCATCTCCTAAGGAACAAGATATGTCCTTAACATTTTTCCATTTCAAGATTATGAGATTTTGGAGGAATTTGAATTGATATAACACAAATCTTTTTTTCTTGTTATAGACATGTAGGAAGAGGTTTTTGTAATGTTTGAGGCTAAAGTTTTTTATCATTGGAATTATAGAACATTTGAGTCTCTTAGATGGCCAATTTTTTTTTTTAAATCAAGACCTCAATGGAAACCCTTACAACAAGGATTTTAATTTCAACTAATGAGTTTAGATCAATCGACTCAGCTTGATGTGATTGGGATGGGCTGGATAGTCATATTTGGAAGTATTGAAGAGCTAGAGGGATAATAAAATAATGGGAAAGTAATGATCTTGGAATGATTGGAGTAATTATAATAGCTTTTGTGAGGATTTCTTTAGCTAAAAATCAATGTCATAAGCTTTTGGAAGTGTCTCTCCTCATAGTGTTCCTATCATGATAGCAAGGTATGAATTAGACTTTTAAAAATAATATAAATGAATAGTACCTCATAAAGTCTTGAATTTAGTAGGGATAATTTTTGAATTATTATTTTTTAAGTAATATAAATGAGTAGTACTTGGTGATAAATTGAATTTAGTATGGATCCTTTTATAAGTTTTTTTTAAATATGAAATTGAAGTTAGGATTGTGTTCCAAATAAGCTCTTTAAATTTTTCTAAGATGTTCTATGAGTGAAATCATGTCTACACCCTCTTTGAGCTAATTATACATTTTTTCTCCTAGCTCATCCCATGTTGAAATTTAATGTAAATCCAAACCTATAAAACATTATTTTTTCTTCCCTTGAGATAAAAATTAAGTAGCACGAGGGATAAACTTTTCTCTATAATATAAAGAAATATAAAGAGATTGACCACATCATGAATGTGATCAAATGGATTGATAGAGCCATCTCTATTGAAAATAGGAAGTTATTTTTAATCCAATCCTAGGATATCATCCCATTTATACAAATATAAATAGATGGAAGAGTTCCAAATTACAAAGAGTTACAAATAATCCTCCCAAAGGCTTTCTTAACTAATCCTAAAAACACATGTGTAGAAATAAACTATCATAACTAACATGATTAAAAGGAAAAAAATAACAAATAAAAATGTTAATCCCCAAACATTCATATCAAAATATTTAATGTCTATAAACATATCCAATTTCATTTCAATATATAATTTAAATGCATCATTTTAAAATACATCAGTTTACAAAGTAAAAGTTTGCATTCATTCATAGATAAATTGACTAAGCATAAATATTTTGCTACTATTCATCCATTAAATAAAAATTATAATTACATAGAAATAACTTGATCTTTAAAAATCACATGTTCACATCATAGTTATAATTTTTATATTTACATAAAGAATTTTAAAACGTGAAATCCATTCCACTATCGTGTGTGTGTGTGTGTGGAACTTATGAAAGCATAATTATAAATTCTAAGCATAATCATTAACTATGACATAATATCTAAGTATTAAAATCCATAATATACACCCATTATTTAATTTATAATTCATCTCAAGTTACATCATCAATTATGTTTTATATTATTACATATTTTATAAATAATAATATAATATATTAAAAACATTTATCTATGACATGCATACAAAATATTAAGTCTTCACAATGTGAAATCCACATGAAACATAGGAGATCACTACCATAGTAGAAAACTATAAAAAAAGAGGGAAAACATCATCTAAGGCTTTGTCTCTAACCACGATCAATTGTTTACCTTACACACCTCTCATCCACCAGAAGAAACCCATCCCTTTCATGATAAAGGTAGATAAAAAATTGAAAACAAAGAATAAAATAATGTGTCTACATGTCATACTGCACACCTAGCTCCACAATATATGAAAATCTAGATAGTGATTAGGAACAGGAAATAACAAATTCCTTAGATATTTTAAGTATACATGCTTATGGACATAATAAGTAGGATGTAAATGAATTCACCACATTGGAACTAAACTTAGTAATTTGATCCTAATCATATAATCAATGTAAATCTAAGGGATTTATAACATGTATAGTATCCTATTCCTAAGTCCACAATACAATCTCTAAGTGTACCTGAACCTATATTTAATTAAAATATTATATTATTACTTATAGAAAAGAGAAGAAAGATTGCCATGAGGAGCAAAGAAAGGACAATTAAGTTTTTATGTAATCAACTCAAGAAAGAGGTAAAGAAGCTCAAGATGAATATGCAAATGGGTAAGCATGAAGAAGGTGATCAACATCTTGAAAAGGATGAATAAAAAATTAACATTTTCTATCTTGAAGAAGATGAAGAAGCATTGGAGAAAAAATCAAACCAAAAGGCTATATGGACTCAAATTTTTAAAACCAATATTGCTTTTGAGTGTATGTATGCAGGTATGCAAGAAAGTGAAGAAGAGGCCCAATTATAGATCTTAAACATTGAAAATATCAAAGAGAACTAGTTGATAGAGAACCATAATGAGCAAGACAAAGATGTGAACTATAAAGAGAAAAATAAGAAAGTGGTCTTAAAACAAGAATATGATAGAGATGGCCAAGAACAAGGTCAAAATGATAATAAGGTAGAATTTAGATTTGATTAAGTAATTAAATATAAGGATACAAAAAAAGTCCATAAATAGAGAAGATCATATAAGAAGATGAAAAAGTAAGTATGGATAGCTAAGCCATCAAGAAAAGAGAAGGATGAAATAAGAATTGCAGCCATGGAAGAAAAACCTCAATCAAATCAAGAAAAGTAGGTAGAAGGTGAAATACAATGTACATATTTCTTTTATGGAGTTACAACTAATATTGTTGAAAGTATGCATGATATTATTGAAGGACCCATTAAATATCCAAAAGGTGGATTGGTTCATAACAAGAATGTTGTTTTTATAAATTTTGAGAATAATTTATAACATATAAACATGAAAAAGAAAAGAATTTATCAAGAAGAGGATGGAATGTTCTAATTCCTAATGATGAATGCAATTATATGAAGGAAATAGTAGAATTATAGGAATCCATTGAAAGGACATAAGGTGTGGCATCATATAACTTGTTTATATATATCAGTGTAGAAAAATTTGAGGTTGAGATAGCATCCTTAAAATATGATTTAAATAAGGAAGAAGTGGAAGGTGAAGGAGAGACATCTGAGTTATCAAATGAAGAAGGAAAAGAAGATAATAAAGCTGCCAATTTAGTTTTCAAGATTGAAAAATAAGCATGGATACCATAAGAACATCTTAGAGTTAATTTTGAGATTAGGTGGAAAAACAAGGAATGGAAGATACCTCAAGATCATTATCAAAAGTTTAATTTCTTTAATGAATTGATTTTCTATGTAGGTGTAGAATGGGAGGAAGTGGCAAGGAAGAAGGTTAAGTGTGGATCCAAAGAACATATACACTTGTATTATAAATTGGTTGAATAATACAACCAAATAAAGATCATTTGTAGTAAAGGGAAATATCAAAGAGATCATGATTAGTATCTCTGAAAATTTGCAAGCCCAGAAGTCTGATGTAAGATCATCAATCAAAATTTGTACATGTTTGTTTAAAGGTGTGAAATGAGTCATGAAGAATAAGAAGCTATGTAAGGCTTCGTTATACATTGTAAAAGGCCTTTATAGATATCAAGTAGCATAATAAGTTTTATTTTGATCCATTTAAGGAGTTCAAGTAGTTATAATTTCAATATTTTCCTTTTATGGCATAGTTTGGGATCTTCCTACCAAAAGGAGATTTTGAATATTTGAATTTGATTTTGAAGGATTGTAAGGGTTATAAGGACTATGACAAGTTGTAAAGGGTATAAAATTTCATGAAAAGGTCTCAAGATATATATGATCATATTTTAAATATGCATTCACCTCTATATGAATTTAATCTATCCTAAATCTCTTTAGAAGTTGATCCTACATTGGAGAAGACTAAGAAAAACATGAGAATCTTAGATAATGCATACAAAGTGGACCAAAAGCCTAGATTAGGATATCTCATGTGGATATAAGTTTTAATATGTTTATAGGAAGCTAAAAAAAAGGATATGTACGTCTAAGTATCAATTAGAGGTGTGGAGAGAGTAACAACAATATGGTTAGGAGTTGAAAAGAATGTTTACAAGTAAGGATTTGTAAGGTATATCAAGAGAAAAGAGTTGTAATCTTCATGAAAATAAGAATAAAGATATTTTTTTATACATTAAAAATTAATCCTAAACTTCTTAGAGAATGTAAGTTCATTTACTTTGTTATGCTCTGAATTTTGTGTTTCATTTAGTTAAGTAGCCCTATAAATGATAAGAACAAAGATTATGTTTAACACAACCTGATAAAAGGGTAATATTCCTAGGTACTTTTATGTTGATGGAACTAAAACATAATTTTTTGAGTATACATAATATTATAGAGGTTAAAATTAAGGTAGAGACAAACTTTGAAGGTATAAAAAAGCTTAGATTTTGTAAAATACATGTTCTTAGGTATGTAGTTATAGGATTTAAGAGTCTGTATTTGAGCATTTTTTAGAATAGTTTTCAATGGAAGGAATAGGTTTTAATTATTGGATCATGTTAATAAATTTATTATGAAGTATCATACAAAATTTATGCTTTTATGTATAATATTTTCTCTAACAGTCTAAATCTTTAGGATTGTGTATTAAAAGCAGAATTTCTATGAATGATCACTTTTAAAACATAATATAAGCATGTGATTTTGATGCATGAGGTCAAAATAATAATTGTAAAGGTAAGATTAAATAATTTAAAACATTTTCAAATAACTTCCAAGGTTTGAACAATCTAATTTTTATCAATTTAGTTAATTATTAGCTCTTGGCCATGTACAAGCCTGCACAAAACTTTGTCTAGGAATAATGACAAAAACCCTCATAACTTGAGTTCAAACTATGTAAATGAACTCAAAATTTATATGAATATTTAATAAGGTTTTATTAAAATGTTTAAGGTTATTTAATAATCTATATTTTCTTGGAGAAATAAATAACTTGAAATGTTAGTTCTAGGCTTGTACTTTCATGTGTTTAAACCATGTTTAATACAAGTTGATAATACAAGATCTAGTGAAGTTGAAATATAACACATTGATAATATTATCATATTAAAATTTTAACTAAATTATCAATCAATTTTAATCATAAAACTTCATTGAGTGAGATAATGGATCTAGAGTCATGACAAGAAATTGTGTATAAGAAAAAATTATGAGTTTGTGATCAAGACTGATAAAGAATGTGTTTTATGTTGTTAAAATAGGTAAGTTATATAAATATAATAAATATTAAGGAAATGGGATTAAATTTAATTTGTGATGAAGGATATTAATGTCTCATTTGTTAAATTTCTGAACTAAAAACTCAAGGTAGAGTTAAAGAAGAGAATTTCTTGATTATGAATGATCTAAATAAAGTAACAAGCTTGTATACAGGTAAAGGTGATGGATAGTGAGACAAATAGTTATAAAAAGAGAGGGAGACTTCCTATTTATATTTAATGAATGAATAATTGGTCATAATACCAATATAAAAGATTGATCAAATACTAGGTAGACAAACTTAGTGAAGAGAAGTTGCAAACCTATTTGATAAATTTAAAACATACCTAGTTAGTGACCTAAAAATGGTCAATAATAAGGCAGAGTTGACTAAAAATAGATTATTAAAAAGTGGGTAAATGTAAAATTTGTATCAATTTAATCAAGTGGATTAGGCCACATGCATCAAATTCATTTTCAATCATGGTTTGAAACTTTTGGGAAGTTTCGAAGGATTTTGATTTTTGATTTAGAAAGTATATCCAAGTCATAATGCTATAGTGATCAATGAACAACATGAAGTAATTATGACCACCAATAGAGAGGATTATAAGAGAACCCAAGTCTAAGTGAACCAGTTATAATTTTATATCATCTTTTCATTATGACTTTGTAAATGTTTCTCTTCTATGTTTAGCCAAATATAAGCTTCACACTATTTATTTGATTTTGTGGGCAATGTAGGCATGCCAAAAACACCATTCTTTTGCAATACACAAATGATGTTATAGTGAGTGTTCCAAAATATTTAATGCCACAACATGTTTTTAAATATTTCATATTCCATAAGATGAGAATAGTTCCTTGAATTTGATAGCTCACCATTGAGTTTGAGTAGTTTCACTTTCTCATATCCAATCAAGATGATTGCATTGACACTTGTTATTTTGATAGTGGCATCATCATTATCCAATAAAATATAATGGCCTTGTTTCCTAATGATAATTAGAGACAACAATTTTGGTTTAAATTAAGGAAGGTAGAGAACATTTTGGAGTTTGAAATATGGAAGCCTTGGACACTTGAGTCTTATTGTACCTCTTCCTTATGGTTGTAGACTTGGTTTATCTGTGAGGTATACCACACCATAACTTTATTCACTAAACTCATCAAATAATTATTTTCATAAAGTCATGTATAGTGTCACTAGTATCAATAACCCAATCATAAAACCATGAAGAAATGACTGAGACATTGTTTGCTTCATCATCTATACTAGAAAACACACATTCACTAGTGAATTGGGTAGAGTTTGACTCTTTTGTTTTCTTTTATTTTTTTTATCTTTCTTCTTATGTTATGCTTTAATTTTATCCCATAGATTTTTACATTCATGAGACTCATGAATTCCTTTTATGTCACACCATTCACATTAATTTTTTTTTAGGTTTTATTTTTGACCACCTTGATTTTCATTTTTGTCAACTTTTCCCTTGTACTTATTCCTGTACTTATTATTTCCTTCATTTTTGGAAGATGTGGCCTTGTTGGTTATTTTTAAAGAATTTTATTTAGCATAACATATAGTTTCTCCTATTGCATACTTTATTTTTATTCCAAAGGCCTTTTCTCTTTCTGCCATCTTTTCAACCAATTGATCAAATGTGAGAGTGCTCAAGTGATTACCCAATAGTAGAGACTCCAAGTAGGTTGAATAGTTTGTAATAAGGTATTTTATGAGTGTGATCATATAGATGTTAATTTTGACACCTGCTGCATCTACATCATGCTTGATGGCACATATCTTTGAATGCAATCTCATCACATCACCATTTTTTAACTCAAGGTGAATAACTTCAACTATAACTTAATGAATTCCAACTTGGAATGGGAATCATATAGCTCCTTAAGTTTATGAAATATTTCACATGGATTAATGCACCCCTGTATATGATGAAACACATCTCCATCAATTGAGGCTTTCATCAAGGCCAATGTTTTCTAGTTTTTATATATTCATGCATGAATATCCTTTGCATTCCTTATTGACTCAAATGGTTTTGTATCCCTATCACAAATATTAAACCATCAATCATTAAATATGAGTGTGTTATCCACTTTCCCAAATTATTCTAACTAGTTGTATTTACTGATCAATGTTATGCCAATGTTAGATTTGATTGAATGCATGGATTTTAGATTTCAATTTTGAGTTTGGATTTGGAGTTTTTGTTAACCCAATTGGTTCCTTATCATGACAAAATGGTCCCCTTTTCTATATACCTACTAACCTCTCGATATAACTACTCTTCCTACATACCCATCATTACATAGAAGACACTAACACTTTAATATACTTAATAGTATGTTAAATAGGCCTTAAAGTACGTGAGAATAGAGTGGTACATGGTACCTAGGTGGTACATGAAAAGGATTCACCCTGTCATTAACACCATCTTAACAAGAAAACCCCATACATCAATATACTTGTTATTTATTTATTTTTAGAATTACATTTTTTGATAGTGATGAATGGGTAAAAGAGTAACACTTCATATTTATCCTTGAATTGTGTGATTTGTATTTTTTTGCCCAAATTCACTTAGAGTAGCTTACTCAGGGAAATTTCATTAAAAATTGCTCAAAATTTTAAATTCCTTCAAATTTAAATGTTTTAAATTTTTAAAAAGGACATTTAAAACTAAAATTTTCTTTTTAAATAAAAATATATTAAAAATTAGCTCATATCCTCCAATTTGTCTTATGTGTTCCCAATATTAGAATATGTAAAAATAAAAAGGACTCCTCAAAATTATTCATCCACATGAAATTTGTAGACTTCAATGTCAAATGAACATGACTAAAAAAATAGAGATAATATTTTAAATCTCCTTGTAAATATGCACTTAGATGGAACACCAATACTAATGACACACTACCACACAATTTGGATTTGATCAGATCAATGGATATATCAATCAGAACTATTTGAAATATGGCACACCATTTTATTAAATTGAAAAAAAAAACTTTATTCTTATCAGGAGTTGAAACACCACACCTATATTTATAGGTGCTTCCATGCAGGCAAGCAGGTTGTAGCAAGTTTTTCAGAGACCATGCAATAGTATGGGGAGAATATAATGAATAAACAACTGAAAGTGCAGTTTTAAATTGAATAAAATATCAAATCCCTATTTCTCATCTGATATTGACTAAATATAGATAAAATCACAACAAGAAGGATCTATGTATGTCTAAAAACAAAACACCTTACTATAAATTCTACGCTTCAGCTATAAAAATGCCTTGCAGGCTATTTTTCCCAATGAATAAGAGGTAGCTTGCCATAAATATAGAAGACTAAAATTTGATGGAGAAATAATAAATTAAAATAATGAAAAATCTTCCTCTGATACCAATGATATGTTGTATTTCATATGGAATTCAAACGAAATTCTATTTCACAATTCAATTGAAAAGATGAGCAAACATTACATTATAAAGCCAAAATGGTTGTTCACTTCATATTCCCAAAAAGATCTTTCCTATTCCTATAGGAATGGACAAACAACTTATTAATAAGACAAAAGCTATCTATAGAGACAAAAGACACCTAGGAATAAATAACAATTATATACAATATTATTACAAGTTTTCTAAGTTGAGCCCAAAATTTTATGGGGCATATTAGAGTGAGAAACTAATCACATCTAATACTTTATGATTAATTTAAATTTGGTTCTTACCTTCATATTAATTTCATGTTTCATTAATAGTCTCAAATTTCACAGTCCAAATATATCAATTATTTCTCTATGTCACATAATTTCATTCACATTTCATATTTCATAGTTCAAATTTATCATTCATTTTCATGTCTCACATATTTTCATTGACAATTCATATTTTTATATATTCCTACCACAAAATTTCACTATTCATTCATAATTTCACAATATGTTCAACATTCACCTTTTCTACCATTTCAAAGTTCATATATACATATTCAACATCTTGTCATAGTCTCACTTTTGTGTTCTTGTTTCAATAATTCACATATTCATACTATATTCACTAGAAGGGTAAAGTTTATTAATGTTTGCACTTTGTTGTTCCCCATCATACTTAGACACAAAAATATAACCATGAAAATTACTTAGTTCTTATAAAACTCACAATGCACAAGTTCACTTGTTACCACTGCTTTGTATCTACTAACAAAATTCATTTAACATTATTCATTTAGATGAACATGTGAATTAGGTTTATGTTATATTCATAACTTGATAAATATTTTAGACCTTAATAAGTCCCTAAAACATTTTTTGACTTAAAACATGTCTTTATAAATGCTTCAAAATATGACAATCAAATAAATTACACACATTTGTTATTTAAAAATCTTCTAAATAATTTTTATGAACTGTGAAAACATCAAAACTCTTATTTCTTTATAATTTTCAAATTCACATTAAACTTTCATATATGTGAATACAATTTTTTGACATTGATAAAAAAAATTTAACTCAAGGTCTCCAAAGCCATATATGAGAATAATATCGATAGATGATACAAAGTTAATCCATTTGTAATGTTTTATAGAGAGATACACTTTTTTTTGTAATAGCATGGGTTATAGAGAGATTGACCACATCATGAATTTGGTCAATGGGGCTAATAGAGCCATATCCATTGAAAATAAGAAGTTATTTTAAATCCACTCATAGATATCATCCCATTGTTACAAATATAAAGGGATGGAAGAGTTCTAAAATATAAAGAGTTACAAGTAATCTTCCTAAAGGCTTTCTTAACTAACCCTAAAAGTACACGCATAGAAATAAATTATCATAACTAACATGATGAAAAGTATAAAATAAAAATTATAATTCCCAAACATTCATATTAACTATTTAATGTCTATAAATATTTCCAATTTCAATTCAATATATAATTTAAATACATCATTTTACAAAGTCCAAGTATGCATTCATTCACAGATAAAGTGACTAAGCATAAATATTTTGATACTCTTCATCCATTAAATAAAAATTACAAGTACATAGTAATAACTTAATATTTATAAATCACATGTTCACATCATAGTTATAGTTTTCATATTTACATAAAGAAGTTTAAAGTGTGAAATCCAATCCATTATCGCACGTGCATGCATGTGTGTGTGTGTACACACACACACACACGCGCACACACACACACACACACACACACACACACACACACACACACACACACACACACACACACACACACACACACACGCGCGCGCACACACACACATGATAGTTATAAAGGTAACTTATTATGAAATCAAAGTTATTAAGGGTAAACATAATTATTAGCTACTACACAAAATTCAAGTATTAAAATACATAATATATACACCCATTCTTTAATTTCTAATTCATATCAAATTACATCATCAATTATATTTTAAATTATTAAATATTTTCTAAATAATAATATAGTATATTAAAAAATTTATCTATGACATGCATATAAAAGATTAAGACTTCACAATGTGCAATCTATAGGAAACATAGGTGATCACTACCATAGTAGATAACTATACAAGAAGAGGGAGAACATCATCAAAGCATTTATCTCTAACCATAACCAATTATTTACCCTGCACAACTCTCATCCACCAAGATCAGCCCTACCCTTCATGATAAAGGTAGATACAAAACCAAAAATAAGGAATAGAATAATGTGTCTGTAATTATACTGCACCTAGCTCCACACAAAAAATGAAAATCTAGATAGTGATCAGGAATAAGAAATAATAAATTATTTATATATTCTAAGTATACATGATTATGGCCATAATAATTAGGATGTAAATGAATTCACCTCATTACAACTAAACTTATTAATTTGATCCCAATTATAAAATCAATGTAAATCTAATGGATTTACAACCTGTATAGTATCCATGTTATTAAGCCCACAATATAATATCTAAGTGTACCTGAACCTATATTTCCTAACAATACTCTACAATGTAGTGATATTCATACAAAAAATAATGACTCAGCATGAAGGGAATATTTGAGAAGTGCATGAATGATAACACAATGCATAGTTGTCCCATATGACCAACATGAAGTGCCCTCACCCCTTACTTCATTGAGGATTGATATTAAGCTTGAAAGAGTTATAAAGTAGAACTCGGGTTTCAAGTTAATATATGGTAAAGTATAATCAAAAAGTTTTATAGAGAAAAAAAAAGCACAATATATTTACACAAAAATATTTTGAAAATAAACCAACAAGAGACACATAATATTATTTCCAACATAGACTAGTTCTTTAGAACAAAGTGTTTTAAAAGATTTTATTTTACGTTTTAATGTTTAAGTGAACAAAAATGGTATCATGATGTACTTACAAGCCATCAAATTCTTCAAGGAATAATTTGTTTACAAGTTTTCCAAGTTGAGCCCAAAATTTTATGGGGCATATTAGGGTTAAACACTAATTCCTTCTAACACCTTATGATTGATTTAGATTTGGTTCATACCTTCATATTACTTTCATTTTTCATTCATAGTCATATTTCATAGATTCAAAGCCTCTTGATGTTCTAAAGTTAAATACTATTGGTCACTAGATAATGAGATTCCTCAATGGAAACCCCTCTAATTATAATTTTATAATGAGGAGGACTCCTAAGCTTTGCTCAAGCTATATCTACAACTTCAACACTTCCACATCCATTATCTCCCTAAGGAGGATATTCTAATCTAGCTAGTTGAAGATAATGGCTCCTTTTAAATGAATCGGGCTATTTGGTTGATCTAGGCCTTGAATATTTGGTATCCCCTTTGGGTCAAGATTCTCACACCTAAGGTTAATGTCTTCTTACGGCTAGTAACTCATAACATGATCCTTACCACTAATAATTTGGTTAAGCAGGGAATGATCATACCCAACCATTATTCCCTCTGTCAATCTTTAGAAGAGTCTATTAGCCATTTTTATTAGAATGCTCTTTCAGTTATTCTATATGAGATTTCCTACTAAAACACTTCCTAGTTTCCTGGGTACGTCCCAACTCTTTATAGGATTTGATTATTTGATGGAAAGCACCATAGGGTATTCCTTCCCTATCTTTCTTGTGGTACCTTGATCTACCACATGTTCTATGGACCATTTGGAAGGCAAAAATTAATGCATATTCACCAATATTTATTCTTCTATCAGCTTCATCTTCCAGTGTTTGTGTTCCTCAATCTTGGAAAATTGGAGTGCAATTCTTCTTAAGGACAAAGCCAATTACTCCCCTGATGAGTCTTTCATTTTACGCATTTGAAACTTGTACCAAGTCATTAAAAATCCTAAGTCCCTAGCTTTAAGAAACTCTACCAAGTGGTTATGCCCCATGATTGGGTGGATGAAATTAAATTTTGATGGAGCCTAAAAAGGTAACATTGATAGTGCAGGGGGGAGGTGTTATCAAGGACTAAGATGGTGAAAGTGGTTGCCACCTATGCAAGATATTTGGGACACCAAACCAATCATTTAGCTAAATATATGGCTACACTTTGGGACATTTAACTTGCTTCTTGTATCTCCATATTTCATGTTTTCTATGAAGGTAATTCCATAGTTGATTATCTATCCAATTATGGGGTTGGTGTTGATAGAATGGTCACGTGGGAAGGAGATAATATATCCTAAATCAACTTTTAAACATCATAAACAATGATTCTGAGGATGAGTCATAATTATTTGGTGAGACAATCACATGAGAGAACATTAATCTTGGGTGTTCAAAGGTCCTCCCCCCATGCAGTATAATCATTAGACTACCAAAGACCATAGCCTCAACATTGATAAGAAAATCTATCTCTAAAAATCTTAATAATTGAAGGCCGAGATCAAATTTATTGTTAAAACTAATCAGAAAGGGAAAAATATAATCCAAAAACAAATGGGTGATGACAAGGATTAATTATAACCTATTTTATGTACTAAAGTCCAAGGGAACAAAAAAATTTAGAATAAACTTTGAAAAAATGAGAAGATCCTCCTATAACAAATTAATTAAAATGTATGAAATAATAGATTTATATAGTTAGTAGAAGCACCGAAAGGATTATATTGATCACATGCCACTTCGAAGGGGAAACCTCCTTTAAGCAATATCAATACAATAAATTTGTATATGCCTTCATTGGCCTTAACAATTACTTATATACTAAGTCTAATCTAAACAACTAATACTTCCCATGAATGTGGGATAAAATAAAATTCTCATGGGATGACTTACAAAGCATATGCATCCATATCAACTAATGTATTAACAAAGTAAAGAGAAGGGGTAGCATAGGTTCTTAACATCCCCTCCCTCTTAAAAAATAGCTTTGTCTTTAAATCTTCAAATGTGGAAATTGGTGTTGAATATGAAATAGTGGTTCCCATGTTACATCCTCTAGTTGCATTCTATGCCACTAAATTAATACCTTTGTGATGGAGTGGGAGTGAAGTTGGCATGTGAGCCTGTCTAGGATTGCCTCCAGATCAAGAAGGATGGATCCTTCATTATCAAGCTATGGTAAAACAATTATCACTTTGATGTTTGTGCCAATAACTTTCTTTAGATATGAGACATGAAATACTGGGTGAACTCAAGAAGAAGGTGGGAGTTCCAAATTATAAGAAAATGACCCAATATTCTAGAGAACCTTATATGTCCCATAGAAATTGGGAGCTAGCTTATGATTCCCTTTAAGTTTTAGGGAGGATTGTTTGTATGTCTACAGATAAATAAAAACTATAGCACCTATTTGGAAAGTACACTCAGAATAGTGCTAATCATCCTATTGTTTCATTCTATTTTATGCCATATGAAGATTGTCCCATAGGGTCCTGAGGATTTGGTCGTAGGTTTGGAGAAGCATGTCGTTCACTTGAACTAGTGAACTATTGGGTGTGTATAGAAGTAGCATTTGTGGTGCTTAACCATAGAATACTTCATATAGAGTCATTTTAGTTGAAGTGTGGTAGGAGTTATTGTACCACCATTTGGCAAGAGGAAGCTACTTTGCCCATTGATGTTATTTTTTTGAGGTGAAGCAAATAAATAAAGTTGTTGGGGATCAACCAACAATAGATTACACTTATGAAAGCAATAAACGTGGAATTAAATCAGATAGACAAGTAACTAGAATGAGATAATAGCAAGAACAAGAGATACAAGAAACCACCCTAAAAACTTGTATTAACAAACTCTTTACAAAAGGAATACAATTGAAGAAACTTCTTTCTTCCACACCTCTCCTAGATGTATAGATCTCTCAATAGATCTCTATTCCTCAAGAGCTCTCTCTCTCAAGAACAATCAACTCCAACAAGCCTAGATTGATTCAATTCTGTACTGTTCTTCAACATACCAAATATAATGAACTACTACAATAATTCACACAAAGCTAAGAAGATCTAATTCTACATATAGAATTAGGAAACTTGAGCATGCACTTACAACAAATAGTTAAGCCACTTGAACAAGGGCTCTAAAAATAATATTACTAATAATAGAGACGCGAGCTTAAGACTACAACTTAAACTCATCATGCAAACACTCGCTTCTGTCCTCAGAAATAGCATTCTGGATGCACAGGTAACGATGCCGGTTCCTGTTGCTTGCTTGTGACCGCCACCGGCCAACCCACTGCCGGCGTCGGTGCCTCTGCAACTGCACCTGGCCAATGTCAGTTGCTCCTGACTGATGCTAGTGTCTGTGTAGACCCGAACCTGTTAAAGTGTGCTCCTTGGTGAAGCTTTTAACTCCACACCCTAACAATCTCCCACTTGGAGATAAACAGCTGCACCAATACCTGTACAGCAACATCTTCTAGCTCCTCCATCTTCAACTCAATCATGAAGACCAACAGAAGTTGAATGAAGATTCAACTTCTCTTTTGTAATCGGATTGGTTAACATATCAGCAAGATTCCTATCCGTATGGATCTTCTCCAGCTTCAACTCACCATCTTCCAATACCTATCGTATAAAATGGTACCTTAGCTGTATGTGCTTTGTTCTTGAATGAAAGGCTGAATTCTTAGCCAAATGGATTGCACTCTGACTGTCACTATACAATCTACAACTCTCATGCTCCCTACTAAGCTCATCCATGAATCGTGTCATCCATATCATCTCTTTGCTAGCCTCTGTGGCTGCAATATACTCTGCTTCTGTAGTTGACAAGGCAACAACCTTCTGCAACTTAGATATCCAGCTAACCGCTGTTCCACCTACAGTGAAAACATAACCTGTAGTGCTCCTCTTGCCATCCAAATCACCTGCCATATCTGAATCTACATAACCATGTAGAGAAGTATCTGAACCTCCATAGCACAAGTGCCTACTGTTGGTTCCTCTCAGATATCTAAGGATCCACTGAACTGCTTTCCAATGTTCCTTACCTAGATTGGCCATATACTTACTTACAACTCCCACTGCTTGGGCAATATCCGGTCTAGTACACACCATTGCATACATCAAACTCCCTACTGCGGAAGAATATGGAACCTTACTCATGTACTCTACCTCATCATATAAATTAGGACATTGTTCTTTACTCAACTTAAAATGTCCAGCCAAAGGTGTGCTTACCGATTTAGCATCCTGCATATTGAACCGTTTCAACACCTTGTCCACATAATCTTTTTGAGACAATATCAACCTATGATTTTTCCTGTCTCTCTTAATGCTCATGCCAAGGATTTTCTTTGCTGCTCCCAAATCCTTCATAGCAAACGTTTGAGCTAATTTCACTTTAAGCTCAGAGATATCCTGCATGTGTGATCCTGCAACCAACATATCATCTACATACAACAATAGAATAATATATCTACCATTATCAAATCTCTTGAAATACACGCAATGGTCAGATTGACACCTACTGTAGCCATGCTCAGTCATAAACCTGTCAAATTTTAAGTACCATTGCCTAGGAGCTTGCTTGAGGCCATACAAGCTTTTCTTCAATCTGCACACAAACTTCTCCTTACCCTTGACCTCAAATCCTTCCGATTGTTCCATATAAATTTCCTCATCCAAATCTCCATGAAGAAACGTTGTCTTAACATCTAGTTGCTCAAGATGCAAATCCTCAAAAGCAACCAAAGACAATACAACCCTTATAGAAGTCATTTTAACAACAGGAGAAAAAATCTCACCAAAGTCAATACCTGGCTTTTGTGCACATCCTTTCACTACCAATCTGGCCTTATATCTCATCTGTCCATTCTCACTTTCTTTCAACTTGTAGGTCCATCTGTTCTTGAGTGTTCTCTTACCAGCTGGCAATTCAACCAAATCCCATGTTTGGTTCTCTCTTAAGGACTCTAACTCCTCAACCATGCCATGCTCCCACTGACTCTTGGACTCCACCTGTATTGCTTCTTCAAAACTCTCTAGTTCTCCACCATCAGTTAGCAATAGATAAAATAAATAAGGAGAATATCTAATTGGAGGCTTACTCACCCTTTCTGACCTCCTGATGGGGGTCTGAGACTCGTTGACAACACGCTGTCCACCCAAATTCTCTGACAGTGACCGACCTCAGTCACCTCCAGACCTGTTACTGGCCGACGCCAGTTCTGTCTGACCGACGTCGGTGCCTGTCCTGCCAATGTCGATCTCTGTATGGCCGACCTTGATTTCTGTTCTGTTGATGCCGGTTCCTAATCTACCGACGTCAGTCTCTATGTTTTCCTGCAAGTGAATATTTCTTTTTCCTACGAGCTCATATTAGACCTTCACCTCGTCCAATTCACCATTGCTCTGCTTAGATTGATTCAGCTTCCTTAGCTGATCACAATACATCACTCTTTCATTGTAAACAACATCATGGCTCCTAATTACCTTGTTAGTTTCTAGATTCCACAATCTATAACCAAAATCATCTGAGCCATAGCTAATAAATGTGCACCTCATAGACTTAGCATCAAGCTTCTTTCTATTTTCCTTATCTATGTGCGCAAAGGCTTCAGAACCAAACACTTTGAGATATGAGAGATCTACTTTTTTACCTGTCCATGCCTCTTCTGGAATACCACCATCTAGAGCTATAGAGGGTCCTCTATTAATTAGGTATACTACAGTGTCAATAGCTTGTGCCCAAAACTGTAAGGGCAAACCAGCATGCAATCTCATACATATTGCACGCTCTATTATTGTCCTGTTCATCCTTTCAGTAATTCCATTCTACTGAGGTGTCCTTGGAACCGTCCTTTGCCTGCAGATTCCATGCATATAACAATAATCTTTGAACTTATAACTGCAGAACTCATCGCCATTGTCAGATCTCAGGCACTTCAATCTTTTACCTGTTTCATTCTCAACCATAGCTTTCCAAATCTTAAAAGTCTCAAATACATCAGATTTTCTTCTAATACAATAGATCCATACCTTCCTTGTAGCATCATCTATGAAAGATACATAGTACTGTGATTTTCCAATAGAAGCAACCTGAGCTGGTCTCCACACGTCTGTGTGAACAAGCTGCAACTTATGCCTCTTCTTAGTAGACCCAGTCTTGAGAAAACTAACCCTTTTCTATTTTTCAAATACACAGTGCTCACAAAACTCTAGATCTATGCCTTTTAAATCTGAAAGCATACCTTTGGACTTAAGAATTGACATCCCCTTCTCACTCATGTGGCCAAGCCTTGAGTGCCACAATTTAGCATCCACATCTGAAGTAGATAATATAGGAGATTTGTTAGTAACACAATTACACAAATAGAGAGTACCTTCTCTCTTACCTCTGGCCATAACAAGTGCACCCTTGGTCACCTTCCAAGATTCTACTGTGAGAGTTACTGTACAACCCTCGTCCCCTAACTTTCCTGCAGAAATCAAATTTATCTTCAAGCTAGGAACATGCATCACATCTCTCAACACCCATGTGTTGTTATTCTGCATCTTTAGCTGCACTTTACCTTTGCCAATTATTTTACAGGGCTCATCATCCCCTAGATACACTATTCCAAAATCTCCATGGATATAGTCACTAAAATATTCCCTGTTAGGGGTAGCATGAAAAGATGCACTAGAATCTAACACCCAAGATTCTATATTATTATGCAGAGAGAAAATTAAAGCATCTTGTGCAATACCTGCAACCTTGGCTTCTTCCTTTCCTTCGTGCTGATTGTCCTCCTTAGGCTTTGACCAACAATCTCTGCTTATGTGCCCAATCTTTCCACAATTCTAGCATTGTGGCTTCCTGTCATTCTTGGATTTGGATCTTCCTCTCACCTTAGACTTTGATCTTGATCTCCTCTTGCTCTTATCTTTCTGCCTCCCCCTGCTCTCAAAACTTAAAGCATTCCCAGATGTCTCTTTTGTGCTTTTCCTGCGTATTTCCTCATTCAAGATAACACTAACAACATCCTCTACTTTCAAAATATTTGATGCAGATGCAGTATTACTTACTGCCATTACTAAGCCATGCCAGCTTTCAGGAAAAGAACATAATATTAAAAGAGCTTTTATTTCATCATCAAACACTATATTGACTGAACTTAATTGATTCACAATTCCATTGAAATCATTCAGATGAGTAGAAACAGATCCACCTTCATTCATATGCAAATTAAATAACTGCTTCATAAGATATACCTTATTAGAAGCTGAGGGTTTTTCATACAAATTTGCTAACGTAGTCATCAACTCTACTGTATACTTTGCCTGTGATAAATTAGATATCACAGTGGATGCTAGACTCAGTCTTATAGACCCTAGAGCCTTTCTATCAAGAACTTCCCATTCTTCATCCTCCATGTCTTTGGGCTTCTTTACAACCCCACCTAATGGTAAGTAGAGATCTTTCTGATACAAATAATCCTCTATCTGCATTCTCCAATGTTGGTAATTTTTGCCATTGAACTTTTCCATTCTCAATTTACTTTCATCTTCCATTGCTTCTCCCACTCAAATAGAAATCCTTGCAGAAACCCCTGTGAGAACCTGTAATCAATACACACTACACAGATCTGAACCACCTATTAGTGAACCTGAGCTCTGATACCACTTTTTGGGAATCAACCAACAATAGATTACACTTATGAAAGTAATAAACGCGGAATTAAATCAGATAGACAAGTAACTGGAATGAGATAATAGCAAGAACAAGAGATACAAGAAACCACCCTAAAAACTTGTATTAACAAACTCTTTACAAAAGGAATACAATTGAAGAAACTTCTTTCTTCCACACCTCTCCTAGATGTATAGATCTCTCAATAGATCTCTATTCCTCAAGAGCTCTCTCTCTCAAGAACAATCAACTCCAACAAGCCTGGATTGATTCAATTCTGTACTGTTCTTCAACATACCAAATACAATGAACTACTACAATAATTCACACAAAGCTAAGAAGATCTAATTCTACATATAGAATTAGGAAACTTGAGCATGCACTTACAACAAACATGTTGAGTTGTGGAGCTAAAAGCTTCAAATTTTTGCAAACAGGTGGAACAAGAAGGTTGCTGAGATCCAGGAGCACCAGCATCGGCAGTAAGACCGACGTCGATTGTGACCAGTGTAGAAGGCCACTGGCGACGACAGAGAGTCGGCTGACATCAGCAGAACCAGACTAGTAGGGACCGATGTCGGTCGCCTGTGTGTTCCAGAACTGCTCGTTACACGGATAGTTAGTTAAGTGAATGAAGTGTTTGCCTGTAAAAGCTAGTTAGAGTCTTTGGCTGCAAGGATAATTGTCTAAATTAAGAGTCTAAGTTAGTGTTTGAGTTAGGGATCTATTTATAGACCCATTGGCATGTATTGTAATTAAGTATGAGATAGAAAGGAAGGCAAGTAAGTTGTTTCCATTGTAAGATCATTGAGTTGTAGGTTGTTACAAGCTCATAGGGGATCTACATGTGAGTATGGTCTATTGAATTGCAAGTTGCAGGTTCATGGGAGATCAACTTGAAGTACTATTGAGTGCTTGGTGAACTGGCAAGGTTATTACTGACTAGTTGGAGAGGTGAACACCAATTCTGTTTGTGAGTTGGTTGTTGGGACCATTTTTTGTGTAGGAGAGTGTTGTGTGAGAAGAATTACTGTACACTTGAGGTGTGGCAAACCTCTGTAAGGTGAAAGAGTGTGGCGGCTCTTTGTTGTATTCTTTTCTGTAAAGTGTTAATACAAGATAGTGTATTGTCTCTCATATTCTGTGCTATTGGTGAATTCTAGCTATTTGTGTTTCTCGTTATTTCTGCATTTATAATTACTTATATTTGGTAATCATACTATGCTCTTTCTGAGGAGCAAGATCCAACAAGAGGAATCAGAACAGAGGTGTGTTTGTTCTTGGACTTCCCTGACAAGTGGTATCAGAGCTTTTGGTTGGGATACTAACAGATTGGATTAGATCTGGTTAGTGTGTTTTTTGATTACAGGTACTCACAGGGTTTCTGTTTGAGTGGGAGTTGAGCAATGACAGAAGACAGTAAGCTACGGATGGAAAATTTTAATGGCAAGAACTACCAATTGTGGAGGATGTAGATTGAGGATTATCTGTATCAAAAAGATTTGTACTTACCGTTGGGAGGGGTTACTTGCAAACCCTCGGATATGAAAGATGAAGAATGGGAGGTTCTTGATCGGAAGGCTCTGGGATCTATTAGATTGAGTCTTGCATCATCTGTGATTTCCAGCTTATCACAGTGTAAGACAATGGTGGAGTTGATGGAATCTTTGGCAAATTTATATGAAAAACCCTCAGCTTCTAATAAGGTATTTCTTATGAAGCGTTTATTTAATTTGCAAATGTTGGAAGGTGGATCTATTCATAGCCATCTTAGTGATTTCCATGGTTTGGTAAACCAGTTAAGTTCAGTCAATATTGTATTTGATGATGAAATTAGAGCTCTCTTAATCTTGTGTTCATTACCTGAAAGTTGAGAAGGTTTGGTAATGGCAGTTTCTAATACTGTGTCTCCTTCAAAAGTCTTAAAAGTGGATGATGTTGTAAGTGTGATCTTGAATGAAGAGATACACAAGAATAGCACAGGTGAATCATCAGGAAATGCTTTGAGTGTTGAAGGCAAAGGAAGGCAAAGAGAAAAGATAGAGCATGGGAGATCAAGGTCCAAGACAGGCAAGAGATCCAAGTCCAGGTATGGCAGAATAACCTGCTGGAAGTGTGGAAAGCAAGGGCACTTAAAGAGAGATTGCAGATCAGGTACAGATCAGCATGAAGAACATGAAGAAGAAGCAGATGTTGCAGATTATGCTGCACGGGATGCTCTAGTATGTTCTTTGGATAAAGTAAAATCTTGGGTTTTAGATTTTGGTGCCTCTTTTCATGCATCCCCACATAGGGAATTTTTTTATGAGTATGTCCAGGGAGATTTTGGAGAAATTTATGTAGGGGATGGTAAGCCTTGTCAGATTGTTGGCAAAGGGAAAGTGAAGCTGAAACTGCAGACAGGTAACACATGGGTGTTAAAAGAAGTCATGCATGTCCCAGTTCTGGAGCAAAATTTAATTTCTGTTAGAAGTTTGGGTGATGAGGGTTGCACAGTAACTCTCACAGCGGAATCTTGGAAGGTTACCAAGGGTACACTTGTTGTAGCTAGAGGTAAGAAAGTAGGTACGCTTTATCTATCTACTTGTACTATTGATTCTCTTTCTGGGTTTTCTACTTCAACTGTAGATTCAGAGATGTGGCTTGATAGGCTTGGTCACATAGACAAGAAGGAGATGCTTGTTCTTGAGTCAAAGGATATGCTTTCAGATTTAGAAGGTATGGATCATGGTTTCTGTATGCAGAAGAAGAAGGTAACATTTCTTGAGGAACCCGATGTTAGTGACAAGAATAGGAAAGCCTTGGTTTTCAAGGAGAAGGTGACGGACAGAGTTCAGCACAAGATGCAAAAGAATTCTGAGCAGAGCAAGGGTGATTTGGACAAGGATTTGATCCAAAAAGAGCTCGCGAGAAAAAGTTAGGTCTCACAAGAAAAACACAGAGACCGACGTCGACAGGAAAACCGGCGTCGGTGTCCAGACAGGGACCGACATCGGCTATGTGCAGATCGACGTCGGTGACTCAGGGCAGAGAACTACCAGCATCGGCCAGGGGAAATCGACGTCGGTAAGGTGGTAGTTGCAGGGAACTGACATCGGTTGAATGCAGACTGAGACGTGACTGGCATCGGTTACTGAGACAAATTTTGGGTGGACAACAAGCTGTCAAGGTGTCTCAAACACCCATATGGAGGACTGAAGGTGTAAGTAAGTTCTTAAATTCATCATTTCCCTTCTTTACACTACTTGTTACTCACTTATGGCATAAAACCAGGAAGTTATTGAAGAAGCAAAACAGGTAGATCCAGAAAACAGTGGGAGCTAGGCATGGATGAGGATGTGATTCCTTGGAGGAAAACCAAACAGGTGTTTTGGGTAGAGTGGCCAACTGGAAGTAAGCACTGAGAGACGAATGGATGTTTAGGATAAAGAAGAGCAGAAATGGATACATGAGATGGAAGATCAGGGTATATGGTCTTGTATTAGCTGCAGGGCAATGGAGGTTTGATCATTGTGTTTCTCTTTACCAGGTTGGATAGTATTAGCTACACTGTCCTATTTTTGTATGATGTGCTTGTTGCAGGGTTACATATACAGGTATTACTGAACTAAAGGTAAAGCTAGTTCAGGTGTTTGTCATGGAGAATCTGGGAGCAGCAAGATTCTTTGGCATGAGTGTGTTCTAGAGACATGGTAGGTCATATGTTGACTTTGTTTCAAGATGATTGTGTGAAACTGGTTAGCACGCTGATGGTTGGACAGTTCTATGAACAGGTGTCCTGATTCACATAATGAGGTTGAGTGCACGGTATGTACTAAACCTGAGTTTTCCCAAGCAGTGGGAGTTGTCACAAGTTGGAGCCAATCTGGGAGAGAACCATTGGAGGACAGTTCAGTGGATTCTTACAGGGACTAGCAGCAGGTGCACATGCTATGCAGGTTCAAGTTATTTTCTACATGGTTTGTAGATGTGGATGTGGCGGGTGATTTGGATGACAGGTTTTGCACTACAGGTTTGTGGTGGTTGGTCTTTAAGAGTGATCTTGAAGAGGGATACAAAGCCAAGGGAACAAACTAGACAGAGTATAGGTACAGGTACAGGTATAGGTACAGGTTGTAGCTGTTTATCTCCAAGTGGGAGATTGTTGTGTTGTGGAGCTAAAAGCTTCAACTTTTTGCAAACAGGTGGAACAGGAAGGTTGCTGAGATCCAGGAGCATCGGCATCGGTAGCAGGACTGACGTCAGTCGTGACCAGTGCAAAAGGCCACCGGCGACGGCAGAGAGTCGGCCAACGTCGGCAAAACCAGACTAGCAGGGACCGATGTCGGTCGCCTGTGTGTTCCAGAACTGCTCGTTACACGGACAGTTAGTTAAGTGAACAAAGTGTTTGCATGTAAAGGCCAGTTAGAGTCTTTGGCTGCAAGGATAATTGCCTAAATTAAGAGTCTAAGTTAGTGTTTGAGTTAGGGATCTATTTATAGACCCATTGGCATGTATTGTAATTAAGTATGAGATAGAAAGGAAGGCAAGTAAGTTGCTTCCATTGTAAGATCATTGAGTTGCAGGTTGTTACAAGCTCATAGGGGATCTACATGTGAGTATGGTCTATTGAATTGCAGGTTGCAGGTTCATGGGAGATCAACTTGAAGTACTATTGAGTGCTTGGTGAACTGGCAGGGTTATTACTGACTAGTTGGAGAGGTGAACACCAATTCTGTTTGTGAGTTGGTTGTTGGGACCATTTTTTGTGTAGGAGAGTGTTGTGTGAGAAGAATTATTGTACACTTGAGGTGTGGCAAACCTCTGTAAGGTGAAAGAGTGTGGCGGCTCTTTGTTGTATTCTTTTCTATAAAGTGTTAATACAAGATAGTGTATTGTCTCACATATTCTGTGCTATTGGTGAATTCTAGCTATTTGTGTTTCTGGTTATTTCTGCATTTATAATTGCTTATATTTTGTAATCATACTGTGCTCTTTCTGAGGAGCAAGATCCAACAAGAGGAATCAGAACAAAGGTGTGTTTGTTCTTGGACTTCCCTGACAAAACAGTTAAGCCACTTGAACAAGGGCTCTAAAAATAATATTAATAATAATAGAGACGCGAGCTTAAGACTACAACTTAAACTCATCATGCAAACACTCGCTTCTGTCCTCAGAAATAGCATTCTGGACGCATAGGTAACCGACGTCGGTTCTTACTACTTGCTTGTGACCGCTGCCGGCCAACCCACTGCCTACGTCGACGCCTTTGCAACTGCACCTGGCCGACGTCGGTCGCTCCTAACCAATGTCGGTGTCTGTGTAGACCCGAACCTGTTAAAGTGTGCTCCTTGGTGAAGCTTTTAGCTCCACAGCCTAACAAAAGTTTCCAAACATTTTTTGATAATTTTTGTCTAGTCATCTATTTGTGGATGATACCCAAAACTTATCTTTAGTTGGGTATCATTTCATCAAAATAGTTCCATTCAAAAATGGCTAGCGAAGGTTGCATCATGAGCTAAGATAATGGAAGAAAGAATTCCATAAATATGGAAAATCTAGTCCAAGAAAATATGTATGACAGTGGAGGTAGTATAGGGATGGTTGAGGGCACAAAAATGACTATATTTGGAAAGGCAATCAACCATAACCAAGATCATTGTTCTCCCTATAGATTTAGGGAGCCCCTTAATGAAATTCATAGAAATATCTATCCAAATCTTAGTAGGGGTGGGAAAGGGTTTGAGCAACCCAATAATGAGTGTTTTTTCACCTTTGTTGCATTTATAGGTATCACATTCAACCACCATCTAATTAATTAACTTTTTCATTCCCTTCCAAAAAAAATTACATCGTGCATGTTCATAAATTTTGAGAAATCATGAGTGCTTTGTGGATGGAGAATCATGGAGTTCATATAATACAACTTGATAAACATCTATGTTTTGAAGAAGCACCAGACGACCCTTATATCACCAAAAATTACTATCCCAAGAATAATGTGATACAATAGAGGGGTTAGTGGATAACTATTAAATTATTTGAGATAATAAGGAGTCATTAACATACCCCTAATGTACAATGTCCAACCAATTTGGAATAGGCATGGAAATAGCTAAAAGAGAAGCTTGGTCCATAAATGTACAAGATAGAGCATCAACCATAATATCGTCTTTACCCTTCTTGTAAGTGATCTCATAGTCATAACCCATGACTTTGTTGACCCATTTCTATTTTGATGGGGTAGAGACCAATTGTTACAAGAAATATTTTAGACTACAAAAACAATTCTACAGTTGTTATGGCTGTCATTTATGTACTGCATGCAAAATAGCCATCCTTTCCTTCTCATAAGTAGAGAGTACTACATTCTTTCCAGAAAGGGATTTGATAGTGAATCTAATTGGGAATCCTTCTTGGAGGAGAATAGTACCAAGTCCATTTTTACAAGCAACACTCTTGATCATGAAGGTCTTGGTAAAATTTGGCATAACTAGAGCATGTGTAGTATATATGACTTGTTTTAATTCTTTAAAAGCACACTTAGTAGTTGGTGTCCATGTAAAAGAATCATTTTTTAACATAGCTATCAGTAGAGATATAATATTCCTTTAGTCCTTGACAAACTTGTGATAATATCTAGTCAGCCCCAAAAAACAATGGAGGCTCTTAAGTGTCTAAGGATGAGGCCAATTTGTCATAGCAGTTTTTTTTTAGATCCACCTAAAACCATGGGGCTAAAACAATATTCCTAGGATACTCCACTTTGTCCTAGCCAAAATCACATTTGGACTATTTTTTTATAAATATGATGATCAGAGATAAGTTATAGTGTGAAATCCATATGTTGGAGATGCTCAGACCATGTTTTATTATAGATAAGGATATCATCAAAGAAGACCAAAATGAATAACCATAAGTAGGGATGGAATATTTTATTCATCAATACCTATAATGTTGAAGGAGCATTAGTAAATCCAAAGGGCATGACCAGAAACTCATAGTGGCCATCATGCATGCAAATTTTTTTCTTAGGGATATCATCTTCATGAAGCCAGATCTGGTGATATGTAGAGCGAAGATCCAACTTGGAGAAAAGTGAGTGCCATGAAGCTCATCAAGAATCTCATAAATAACAGGGATCAAGAAATTATCCTTGATTATGATGTGGTTAAGTGAAAGTCAATGCAAAGGTGCCATGACCCATCCTTTTTTTAGACAAAGAGAATTGAGGAAGAATATGGGCTAGTATTGGGGTGAATAATGCCTTGCTTTAGTAAGTCTTGAATGAGCATCTCGATCATGGTATTTTGATAAAATGGGTAGTGGTAGGGCCTAATGTTGGGAGGAATGCTTCCATGAAGGATTTGAATATGATGGTCCTCTGGCTATGAAGGTGGCAATCCCAGTGGTTTGACAAAGACATATGCATACCTATGTAGAATGGTTTATAGATCAAAAAGAGTAGTGGAGACCATTGATTATTGCATTTGAATGGAATGGATATGGGAAATTATTCCAAGTAAATTTTCCATGTGATGTGAACCTATGATGCTGAGAGACCCCGAGTGTAAGCATTTTAATGTGTGTTTTTGCCCATTGCCTAAAAACTGCATCCAAAGTTTAATAAATATCCCATAAGATGGGTTGAACTGTGCATAACCATTAGGCTCCAAAAATAACATCACATCTACCCAAGGGAAATTCAAACATATCAAATTACAAGTTATAATCTCCAATAGAGATATTCATATTGTGACACTTCCATTTGTAAGGTAATGTGCCGCCATTGGTAATCATGACTTCAAAGTTGGATCAAGGATGGACAAAACAATTAGCATGTTTAGAAATTTGAGGGTCAATGAAGTTATGAGTGCTACCTAAATCAATGAGTATTGTGAGAGGGATATTCTTGAAGTAACCCCTGACCCACATGTTTTATGGGGTGGTAACTCTTGTTAAGGTATGAAGAGATATCTTTAGGTGGTCTTCATGAGAAGCAAGTTCCATAATCAACAAAGCTTCTTCTAGATCATCTATTGTATTCTGAGCATCTTCCAAAACTTTAGTTTTGGATGGAGAGTCCACATCCAGTAGGTAGAGTTTTTGCTTGACACATCAATGTCCCCAAATAAATTTATCATCATAATTATAACATAGTCTTTTTTCTCTATGTGCTCGCATTTATGCTTCAATCAAATGCTTGATAGTAATGATTATAGGAGCTAGTGTTGTTTGAGATCATTGTGGAGTTATATTTTTGAATGGAGCAACATTGGATTTGAATCATTTCTGAGATCTGATATTATCCTCTACTAACTTAGCCAACCTTAGGGCTTCCATAATCATGTTGGGCCAAAATATTTTGACCTCAAATCAAATTACATCTTTCAGTCCATTGACAAAGCAACTCTTGAAGAATTCATCAGATAACCCCTTTGTGTGATTGGCTAGTTTTTAAATTTTTGTTTGATATTCTCTCATGGTTCTTGTTTGGCAAAGTTTACTGACTCCTCCAGTGAAGTCATCAAAAACACTCAAGTCAAACCATTGCAAAATGAGGGTGCAAAAATCATTCCATATGGGTTTGTCATAAGCCTTGGTATACCAGCAATATCATTGAAGGGCTTCATGTTCCAAGTGAAAGGATGCAATTAGGACCTTGTTGGCATCAAAAGTATTATGCAGACTAAAATATTGGTTTGCCTAATATGTCCATCCAATCAGATCTGCACCATTGAATTGAGGAAAATCAAGCTTTGGCCCATAAAAATTATTGGAATAAGAAAATTTAGTGTCTGAAGAAGACTCTAGATGCCATCTATTGTTCAACATGGTATCCTAAATATTGTGGCCAAGAATTTTTTCATCAAGATCTTTGATTTGGGTCTCGAAGGCGGCAATTTCATCCTCCATGTTTTTAGCTCCTATTTGAGTTACTATCATGAGTAGAATAAGATATTTTTTTGTTTTTATTTTATTTTTTATTTTTATTTTTTTGAAATGGGTAGGAAAACTAGAGTTAAGACACATTTAGTAAGTATTTTTTTTTAATTTGGGCAAAATCAAAAGGGGAAAAGGTACTTTCATGTTTTTTTTGCATAGTGGGAGTATGATTGATAGAGGCAAGGGAAATTTCAGAAGTGAAAATAGAAAAACTAAAAAAATTATCAAAGAGGGACAAAGAAGTAGAAAAGTGAGATGAACATTGTGAATTTTTTTGAGGTAAATGGACACAAATAGAAGTTATGACAAAACCCAAAATAAAATTGAGATTTATGAAAATTAGGAGTGGAATCAGGATATGGGACCTCAAGGAATAAAATGTGGAGAAAGGAATTTTCGGTGCCTAGATAAATTTTGAGGATCAACGAGGTTATAGATGGATAGATATGATAAAAAAGAAAAGAAATTGGTTTTTGATTTCTATTTTTTGTCAAAATGTCTCGTTGCAAGTCCTCTAAGAGTCTTATGATAATTATATGAAATTGATAGGATGAAGATTTTTTAGTTTCTATCAACTATCTGAATGTAAGTCCTCTGAGAGTTTTCTAATACTCTGTTGATTGATTTTTTGAATCTAATAGAAATATTCTAAAATTGATAGAAATGGGCCCCAAGTTTTAATGATTGTCTAAGGTTTTAAAGATATATCTCTAGCCACTAATGCCGTCTAAGTGAGTATCACTTTTTAAAATAATTTTGGCTATAGATTTACCCCTAAGTGACAGCTCTTGGTTTTCTTCACAGATGAGAACTACTCAATCATAAAGGGGCCATTGTTCATTTCACTGGCAGGTCCTCTCAATGGGCTATCTACTCTAGGGTTCCTGTGGTACTCCTCACAATCAAATTTAGGGATTTCCCCTAATTCTCATAGTTATGTAGACAGTTTTTTATCCTAATCTAATATAGATTATTATAATACAAAAAAATAAGTAAATGAATTATGTAGTAGAACAGAGTAAAGACTTTATGAGGAAAATACTTAAATGAATTATGCAGCAGAACAAAGTTTAGACTTTCTAAAAAAAATTGGCCTTGAAAAGCACTCTCATACTATATGAGAGGATCCTCCTACAACAAATTAATTAAAATGCATGAAATAACATATTTATATAATTATCAAAATCACCAAAAGGATTATATTGATCATAGACCGCTTTGAGATGGTAAACTCCTTTGAGCAAAGATCAATACAATAAATTTTTGGATGCCTTCATTAGCCTCAACACTTACTTATATAATAAGTCTAATCTAAGCAACTACTACTTCTCATGAATGTGGGATAAAATAAAAAGCTCATGGGATGGCTTATAAAGCATATGCATCCATAAAAACTAATATACTAACAAAGTAAAGAGAAGGGGTAGCACGAGTTCCTAATAAAAAGTGGTCTTGAAGAATTCATGCAGAGGATCAAGGGCCATGACGAGGAATTTTCAAAGGATTTCGTTCTTACATGGAAAAAATGCACTGTAATGATGAGGGGTTTAAATATTGTAGTATCTGATGAAAGCATTAAGAAAGTGACTGAAATTTCCTATGACAGGGTGAAGGCCTTCAAAGATAAGAGCCAAAAACTTGAGCTAATGCAAAAGTTCTTTTGAATGGATGCGGTGCTGAAGATTGAGAAAAAGGGCTTCCCATGTAGGACCTCACCCGATATTGAATAGATATATGCCTATAGATAATGAAATATTTAAATCTCAAAAGTAAGTACACCTTGATTTTTTCCCACCATTTCCTACTTCTCAATCACTTTTATGGTTAGAAGATCAGTCTACCATTTTATCTCTTAAAATCTTTAGAATGCACGGCCCTGGTCTATTAGATTAGAGATAAGAATGAGATCATCCACCATGGATTTATTTTTTTTCTTGTCCAAGATGGTGAATCCATGCATGGAGAGCCTATCTCCCTGGCTAAAGACACCCTGGTTGAAAACCCTTCCAATGATGAATCTAGTCTTCTAGAGAAGGAGGAAGGGTCTCCCACGCCCATCTTCCCCCAACCCTTTTCCCCCATTGCCAACTTTGATCAATGCCCCTTCAAACACCCAACTACCTTTTCCTCTACCTCTACAATTAAAAATCCTAGAACAATTGTCATATCTTAGAATGAGGATGATGGCTCTAGGAACATGGAAACTTGTAGCCTGGCAGACATGGACAGGGACCGCAATAGGAAACTCTAGGCTTTCCTAGACAAATTAGAGGGTATAGGGAGGTCCATGGCCTCCCTCATCAAGGATTGGAATGAACTAAAAGCTAAAACAATTAAGCTTAATAAGGAATTAGACAAAGTTAAGGAAAAGAAAGCCTCTTTGCCAAATAAATACATAACTATTGAGTTGGAACATGAGGATAATGAAGACGCCCGTCTTACTTTGAAAGTCAAATGGGCCACCATAATCCATGAGAAGAAGTCCAAATAGGCCCCCCAAAATGACCCTGCAAATGTACCTAGGGTAGAATTATTCAAGCTATTGGACAAGATTAAGGAGACTGAACAAGTTGTATCACAGGAGAAGTCTAGTTCTGAGGAGCTTTTAATTTCTGTTCAAGGTTCTATCTAATATATTTATTTTGTCTTAGTTTTTGTCTTCTTGGTAGTTTTGCTTCAAATTAACTGAAGGTATTTTACTTCATATCCCGTAGGGCTTTATTTTTTGATTGTGGGTCTTACTCTATTAAACTTGTGGTTGGTGGAACCCTATAAAACCAACATATTTTACCCTATCTAATAAAAAATATTTCATAATCCAAATTTATCATTTATTTCCATGTCTCACATATTTTCATTGACATTTCATTTTTCATAATCCAAATTTATCATTTATTTTCATGTCGCATGAATTTTCATTGACAAATCATATTGTTATATTTCTACTACCAAACTTCATTATTCATTCATGATTTCACAATATGTTTCACATCCACCTTTGTTCCCATTTCAAAGTTCATATATACATATTCAACATCTTATCATTGTGTGACTTTCATGTTCTTATTTCAACAATTCACATATTCATAATACATTCATTAGAAGGGTAAAGTTCTTTAATGTTCCTAAGAACCCAATGTTACATTTATTATTTAAACATTTCATGTTCCCCATCATACTTCGACATGAAAAGATAACCATAAACATTGTTTAGTTTTTGTAAAACTCACAATGCACAAATTCACTTGTTATCATTATTTTCTATCTACTAACATTATTCATCTAGATGAATATGTGAATTAGGATTATATTCTATTCATAGTTATTAAAGTTTTTCAACCTTAACAAGTTCTTACAACATTTATGATTTAAAAATATATCTTTATAAACGTATCAGAACATATCGATCAAATAAATTGTACATGATTATTATCCAACAATCTTCTAAATCATCTTCATACATTCTGAAAACATCAAAACTCTTATATATCTTTATAATTTTCAAATTCACATTAAACTTTCATATATGTGACCACAAGTTTGCAATGGTATATAATGTTCAAAGAAAAGTTGTGGGGCATTAAACATCAAAACTCTTATATATTTAGGGGGCGAAACCCTTCCCATCACAATGGTAAGCCACCCCTTTCAGAAAAGGTTTAAATATTATTTAAATTTTATGTTATCCACATAATGTCACCACCTAAACCATAGTAGTTTCTATCCCAAGACGAAGTCGCTTTCCATATTAAAATATATTAATATTTATCCACGTGATGGAAAAAATCGTGATTCTCTTCTTTGTCCGCTCATGGCTTTGGGGAAAAGAGAATCTCACGTCTATTAAAAAGAGACTTCCCACCCTCTCCAATCTTTCCAAAGTCTAAACCGCACGTTGCATGCACTAAATACTTCTTAATAATTTAATAATAACTCTTAATCTCGTTATTGTTCGGGTTACTATTATAATTAATAGAATTCAAATATATGTTTAATTTTTGGGGTAAGGTATATACATTTTGTATTTAAAGTATTGTTTCATGTGTAACTATTGTATTTATGTGATGTTTACAATAACGAAGTATAAGATTTTTTAAGGAATCATCTATTCTAGTTATGTTAATAGATATATTATAATGATATCGAAAAAGTTATTCATAATTATGTTTGAATTTAAATTTAACATTCATTTTGATCATCATAAAGAAATTTCAACCTTAAATTTGATGTCTATTTAATTGTCACTCAATATTTTTTTCTTTTCACTTAGAAAAGTCAATAAAAAAATTATGGTTTCTTGACCAAATAATAGAGTTTGGAGCTCTTTTTTTCCCTGAAAATATATTTTTTAATCCCAACATGATGATGAAGTTAGATTGATGTTTATTTTTTTTATTAATGATAAAAGAAGGTTTTTTATAGGGACCCAACCCTATTACAAGAGACAAACATACATGCCATAAAAGTTAAAATAGAATAATAAACTCTGTCTAGCAAAAAAATACGAATAACTAGCCAACAACAACTAAACAACCACTACACAATGAAAAAATAAGGCAAGAATAAAAAAGAACCAGCAAAACTAATTTCAGAGCCCAACAAAGGCTTTATTTTAAGTGTCCACCATATTCTTCAATAACATTTCCATGTGATGCATGCCTTTTTCCATGTCCCTTTTCGCCTTCTTTTTTTTTTCCTTTTAAAATAATGAAAAATTGATGAAAAATGTAATGAAATTATTATTCAATGTGATATGTGAAAAAATTAGATTAAAATCTTGAAATTGATAGTTTTCAATGTATTTCAATATTTTTATCTTAATTTTTTCACATATCACATTGAAAAATGTAATGAAATTATTATTCAATGTGACATGTGAAAAATTTAAGATAAAAATCTTGAAATTGATAGTTCTCGACGTATTTCACATACATACGTATATATATTAGTACTACTCTTATTCAATCATATTAAATGATGTATTTTCTCCATAATTAAACCCACTTATTTTACTACTTTATTTATACAAAAAATTGTAAATATTATACCTTATTACAATTCACCTTGGAGCTCCATAAATCATTTTCATGCATTTAACATTTTCATAATACACCATTATACAATATCATTTTTTGAGAATCATATCTATTAACGTCAAGTTAATATTCATAAATACCAACTAACACTATTTACAAAAAGATTTGACTAGTCTATTTGACATTCAATATATTTAAGTGATATTCATAAGAGTAAAATATAAAAAATATTTGAGACATATAACCCACTCTATAATTACTTCAATTTAAAATTATTTTTAACCATAAATTTTCTCCCACAATCAAATTCGCTTAACTTATTCTCAAGTTTTAAACCTTAAACAATTGCATCTAGACTAATTTTTTTTTTGGGGGGGAACTCCTTATCAACAATAGGATGACGATTTCAATAGCTTTATCATTTGCATTTTACAATCCCTTCATCTATCTTATTAGTATTGGAGGGAAAGACTATTGCATTTGTTTTGCATTATTTGTTTATTAAAGCCTATGCTATCAGCTAATCAGTTAATCTCGATTTCTATGTCGATAATTATGTGACTATTTTTCGTAAGTAAAGTATGTGGTTTTTAAGTGGAGAAATAAACTATTATTATTTGTAATACATTTATTGGATGCAATGATTTTATTTTATGTATTGTTTTGTTGTATTCAAGGCAGTCTCAGGATTGCCATGCGTAGTGCCAGGCCAACTATCTTAGTGAATGAAGGCAAGTATCTATCTAACGCAATTAATATGGGCACATTAACACAACATTAAATTTGGATAGTTTATTTGGTTTAATACAAGTTCATACCCTCTGCTTGCAAAACATAACTAATCCTAGCCATGTATGGCTCTCCTATTTGCTTGGCACTACAAAAGAAACCTTTGGCTAGTCAAGTAAGATTTTTCATCCTCTGCATGCATATTAATGCAATGTATAAGTAGGGTTTTATTTTTGTACTTTTGAGTTTTTGATTATTGCCTTGTTTTTGGGGTGAAGCCAACAATGTGCAAAGGGTAACGATGATGCTAACCCCATATAGCTTTGTTATTTGATGGATGTGTCTTGTCTACTATATCTTCTTTCATTTCTACTTTTGAGGCAATGATGTTGGAGACTACATGGCCAACATTTTATGGCCTTTTATGTTTTTTCAATGTTTGTTTAAGGTTTCTATGTGGGTGGGCCATATAGAGTTTACATTAAGATGCCATGGTGGAGATAATGAGTGAATATCAAATTTGACCTAAAATCAGGAACTAACCTGCCACCATAGACCAGATACTAAGGCTTGCCTATCTATGGCTCACCACATGAATATACAAGGTTTAATATATCAAAACCATAAGTATTTGCACAATATCAATGTGAGATGAAATCTTTGCATACAAAGCTCTAATCTAGTTTTTATTTTTGCCAGAGCAATAGCAATGGTGGGACTCTTAAGATCTCAGCCTCTTCCAACCATAAACTTAAAACTTGGTTTAAATCATTAAGTTACTCACCAATAAATCTAGCACCCAAATTTACCAAACAAAAAAATAATAATTTGTAAATTCCCCTAACCTTTGGCGTAGACATTGTGAAGGAGGATTGCCTTTTTAGTCAGTTAGCTAGAACTTGCATCTAGCTTTGTCCATTATGGTACACTGAATCCTCCATGTTGAATAAAGATTCTGTCCAATTTGAACACTTTATCATATCTCCTATTTTTTGATTTTGGGGCTCAAAAGATCTGATACTTTTGCCCCTTGATTTTTAGGTTTGTCTTTTTCTCTAATAAAAGGTTTATTATTTAAATTTAAATAATTTTTTTGCAGTGCACTTGTGGTGGTGTTAAAAACTACAGATACTGAGGCTTGCCTATCTATGTCTCACCACACAAATATATAGGGTTTAATATATCAAAATATAAAATAGAGTAGTCCTTATGCATCCAACCTCTCTAGTAGCACCTCAACAATAGATATTTGTAATATGTCTACCTTCTGGTGAAATAATGGTGTTAGGTGGAAGGAGTTTGCTACATAATTATGGATGTTCCCCATGCTAGCTAGTACTATTCACCATGACAATGATTTTTCCATTATTTTTTGTTTCATTCTATTTATATTTTCACAGACCATTGCCTCTATAGAGGTCATTATTTTTTCTTGTCATGCATTGGTGTAGGAGTGGGTATGTGATGGAGAATGGAGGCTTCAATCATCAATATATTTATTGGCATATGGATTTTTCCCCATACCATGTGATTCTTGTTCAGGATCTTGAGCTTGAAAAAAAATTTGATGTCCCATCTAGCTTCAATCACACACTATATATGAAAAATGACATGGAAATAAAATTAATGCATCTTGAAGTACATTTCTTTTGCTAGAGATGGGTTCAAATCATGGCAGTACCCACACTGCTACCTATTCCATGTCTTTATTCTAAAGGCAAATTTATTACTTTAGATCACATAAACATATTGGGTCTACTTGAGTATTTAAGTTTTGAATATCTAGTGTAATTTTACCATTGTCAATTTCACTTATTGTGGCTTGAGCTGTGTTGAGGTTCATGATTTTGACACCTATTTTGATTCTTTTCATCCACTAGTTCTCTTGTCAACTAAGGGTATAACTTTATTATAGGTGAATGGGAGGAAATGGAGTATGGATTCTACTTTTCAAGATCTAATCAATCTTTTAATAAGGGTAAAACAGAGTGTCATTTCTTCTTGAATTTATTTGGTGCTTATTCCCTAGGCACCCATTTTTAAATTTTTTAGAGCATCAATTTCCCTACAATACTCATTTTTTATAATAGTCAACAATATGCAAAAAATTTATGGTTGTAAGGAAATCCTATTTTTTGGTCTATGATCTCATTTCATTTTATTTATTATTAATGTGAACTAATTTTACAACATTGTGTCTATTGTGTTTATGCAAATAGGTCAAAGTTATGTTAATAATAATGAAATCCCTCATTAAACACAAGAAGATTTCCCATACGATTCAATGGCCATGATGTCATTGTTGTGTTTATTGCCTTTATGGACATTGGTTCCTCTAGGTAAGGAATGTGTGTCATTGAATTTTGTTGGGTTTTATTATTTTGTTTAAATTTTTTATAAAATTTGTTTTTGTTCTAAGGGAAATTTCCATAAGTATTTGCACAATATTAATGTGTGATGAAATCTTTATAGACAAAGCTCTAATCCGGTTTTTGTTTTTGCCAGGGTAATAACAATGGTGGTACTTTTAAAATATCATCCTATTCCAACCATAAACCTAAAACCTAATTCAAATTAATAAGTTACTCACTAATAAATCTAGCACCCAAATTTATGAAAAAAAAAATTGTAAACTCCCCTGACCTTTGCCATAGACCTTGTGAAGGATGATTGTCTTTTTAGTCATTCGGATGGAACTTACATATGGATTTATCCATTGTAGTATACTAAATATTGCATGTTGGATGAAGATTCTATCCAATTTGAACACTTTATCATATCTCCTGGGGTTTGAGTTTGGGGCTCAAAAGATATGATACTTTTTCCCCTTGATTTTTAGGTTTGCCTTTTTCTCTAATAAAAATTGTATTGTTTAAATTTAAATAGTTTGTTTGCAATGAACTTGTGGTGGAATTAAAAATTATAGATACCGAGGCTTGCCTATCTATGGCTCACCACATGAATATATAGGATTTATTATATCAAAACCTAAAATAGAGTAATTCTTATACATCCAGCCTATTTGGTAGCACCTCAACAATAGATCATTGTAATTTATCTACCTTATTATACATAATTGGTATCAAGTGGAAGGAGTTTGATACATAATGATGGATGTTACCAAACTATCTATCACTGTTCACCATGATAGAGATCAATGATAAAGCATTTTCCATTATTTTTTGTTTCATTTTATTTATATTTTCACAGACCATTGGATCTACGGATGTCATTATTTTTTCTTGTCATGCATTGGTATAGGAGTGGGTATGTGATGGAGAAGGAAGGGTTCAATCAAAAATATTTCTATTGACATATATATTTTTCCCCATACCATGTGATTCTTGTTTAGGATCTTGAGCTTGAAAAAAATGTTGAAGTCCCATCTGGCTTCAATCATGCATTGTATACAAAAAATGACATTGAAAGAAAATTAATGCATATTTAAGTTTGTTTCTTTTGCTAGAGATGGGTTCAAATCATGGAAGTACCCACACTACTACCTATGCCATGTATTTGTTTTACATGCAAATTTCTTAGTTTAGAGCACATAAACATATTGGGTTTACTCTAGCATTTAGGTTTTGAATATCTGGTGTAATTTTACCATTATCAGTTACACTCATTGTGGTTATAACTATGTTAGGTTTGGTGATTTTGACACCTATTTTGATTCTTTTCATCCACTAGTTCTCTTGTCATATAAGGGTATAACTTTATTACAGGTGGATGGGAGGAAATGGAGTATGGATTCCACTTTTCAAGATCTAATCAATCTTTCAATAAGGGTAAAATAGAGTGTCATTTCTTCTTGAATTTATTTGTTCTTATTCCCTAGGCACCCATTTTTTGATTTTTTAGAGCATCAATTTCCCTGAAATACCCATTTTTTATATCAGTCAACAATATGCAAAAAAATTATAGCTGTAAGGAAATCTATTTTTTGGTCTATGAAATGGTTTCATTTTTTTATTATTAATGTGAACTAATTTTAAAACATTGTGTCTAATATGTTTATGCAAATAGGTCAAGGTTATGTTCATAATATTTAAATCCCTTATTAAACACAAATAAATTTCCTAGACAATCTAATGGCCATGCTGCCAACATTGTGTCTATTGCCTTTATGGCCATCGGTGCCTCTGGGTAAGGAATTTATGGCATTGGATTTTGTTGGATTTTATTTTTTTGTTTAAAATTTTTATAAAAATTATTTTCATTCTAAAGGAAATTTACATAATACTATTTTAAAATTTAACACCATAAGTTATTTCACAATATCAATGTGCAATGAAATCTTTGCGAACAAAGCTCTATTCTAGTTTTTATTTTTACCAGGAAATACCAATGGAAGGAATCTTAAAATCTCAACCTGTTCCAACTAGAAACCTAAAACCTAGTTCAAATCAATAAGTTACTCACCAATAAATCTAGAACCCAAATTTAAGAAATAAAATAATAATAATTTGTAAACTCCCATGACCTTTGGCATAGACCTTGTGAAGGAGGATTTCCATTTAGCTAGTTAGTTGGAACTTGCATCTGGGTTTGTCCATTGTGGTACATTGAATCTTGCATGTTGGATGAATATTCTATCTAATTTGAACACTTTATCATATCTCTTGGGGTTTGAGTTTGGGGCTCAAAAGATCTGATACTTTTACCCTTTGATTTTTAGGTTTGCCTTTTTCTCTAATAAAAAATTATTATTTAAATTTAAATAATTTTTCTACAGTACACTTATGGTGGCATTAAAAACTATAGATACTGAGGCTTACCTATATATGAATCACCACATGAATATACAAGGTTTAATATATCAAAGCCTAAAATAGAGCAGTCCTTATATATCCAGCCACTTGGTAGCACCTCGACAATAGAGAAGTGGTTTCAGGTGGAAGGATTTTCATACATAATGATGGATGTTCCCCATGTCAGATAACACTGTTCACCATGATGAAGATCAATGACAAATATTTTTCCATTATTTTTTGTTTCTTTCTATTTATATTTTCACAGACCATTGCCTCTATAGAGGTCATTATTTTTTCTTGTCATGCATTACTGTAGGAATGGGTATGTGATGGAGAAGGGATGGTTCAATTGTCAATATTTTTTTAGGCATATGGATTTTTACCCATACCATGTGATTATTATTTAGGATCTTGAGTTTGAAAAAGATGTTGAAGTCCCATCTGGATTCAATCACATACTGTTTATGAAAAATGACATGGAAATAAAATTAATGCATCTTGAATTACATTTCTTTTTTACAGAGATGGGTTAAAATCATGGAAGCACCCACACCACTACCTATGCCATGTCTTTATTCTAAAGGAAAATTTATTAGTTTAGAGCACATAAACATATTGGGTCTACTTGAACATTTAGGCTTTGAATATATGGTGTAATTTTACCATTGTCATTTATGCTTAATGTGGCTATAACATTGTTTGGGTTCATGCTTTTGACACCTATTTTGATTCTTTTCATCCACTAGTTCTCTTATTGGCTAAGGGTATAACTTTATTGCAGGCAGATGAGAAGAAATGGAGTATGGATTCTACTTTTCAAGATCTAATCAATCTTTCAATAAGGGTAAAATAGAGTGTCATTTCTTCTTGAATTTATTTGGTGCTTATTCCCTAGACACCCATTTTTTGATTTTTTAGATCATTAATTTCCTTACAATATTCATTTTTTATATCAGTCAATAATATGCAAAAAATTTATGGCTGTAAGGAAATCATATTTTTTGGTTTATGATCTGGTCTCATTTTATTTATTATTAATGTGATCTAATTTTACAACATTGTGTCTACTATGTTTATGTAAATAGGTCAAGGTTATGTTCATAATATTGAAATCCCTTATTAAAAACAAGTAAATTTCCTAGATGATCTAATGGCCATGCTACCAGCATTGTGTCTATTGCCTTTATGGCCATCAGTTCCTTTGGGTAAGGAGTTTATGGCATTGGATTTTGTTGGCTTTTATTATTTTGTTTAAAGTTTTTATAAAAATTATTTTCATTCTAAAGGCAATTTCCATAAGACTTTTAAATTTTAACACCATAAGTATTTTTACAATATCAATGTGAAATGAAATCTTTGCGAACAAAGGTATATTCTATTTTTTATTTTTACTAGGGCAATACCAATGGAAAGACTCTTAAGATCTCAACCTCTTCCAACCAGAAACCTAAACCCTTGGTTCAAATCAATTAGTTATTCACCAATAAATCTAGCACCTAAATTTAAGAAATAAAATAATAATAATTTGTAAACTCCCTTGACCTTTGGCATAAACCTTGTGAAGGAAGATTATCTTTTCAGTCAGTCAGTTGGAACTTGCATTTAAGTTTGCCCATTATCTTACACTGAATCCTACATGTTGGATGAATATTTTATCCAATTTGAACACTTTTTCATATCTCTTGGGGTTTGAGATTAGGGCTCAAAATATTTGATACTTTTGCCCCTTGATTTTTAGGTTTGCCTTTTTCTCTAATAAAAAATTTAGTATTTAAATTTAAATAATTTATCTGCAATGCACATGTGGTGGCATTAGAAACTATAAATACTAAGGCTTGCATATCTATGGATCACCACATGAATATATAGGGTTTAATATATCAAAACCTAAAAAAGAGAAGTCCTTATGCATCTAACCAATTTGGTAGCAACTCAATAATAAATGTTTGTAATTTGTTTGCCTTCTAGTGTAGAATTGGTGTTAGGTGGATAGAGTTTGCTACATAATGATGGATGTTCCCCATACCAGATAACACTGTTCACCATGATAGAGATCAATGACAAAGCTTTTTCCATTATTTTTTATTTCATTCTATTTATATTTTCACAGACCATTACCTCTATAGAGGTCATTATTTTTATTTTCATGCATTGGTGCAAGAGTGGGTATGTGATGGAGAAGGGAGGGTTCAGTCATCAATATTTTTATTGGCATATGGATTTTTCCCCATACCATGTGATTCTTATTCAAGATCTTGAGCTTGAAAAAAATGGTGACTTCCCATCTGGGTTCAATGACACACTGTATATGAAAAATGACATGGAAAGAAAATTAATGCATCTTAAAGTACATTTATTATTTTGAAGATGGGTTCAAAACATGGAAGTACCCACATAGCTACCTATTCCATGTCTTTATTCTAAATGCAAATTTATTAGTTCAGAGCACATAAACATGTTGGGTTTACTCTAACATTTAGGTTTTGAATATCTGGTGTAATTTTACCATTTTCAGTTTTGCTTACTATGGATAGAGCTATGTTGGGGTCAATGCTTTTGACATATATTTTGATTCTTTTCATCCACCAGTTCTCTTATTGGCTAAGGGTATATATTTACTATAGGCAGACAGGAGGAAATGGAGTATGGATTTTTACTTTTCAAGATCTAATCAATCTTTCAATAAGGGTAAGAAAGAGTGTCATTTCTTCTTGATTTTTTTAAAAAATTCCCTAGGTACCCATTTTTTTATTTCTTAGATCATCAATTTCCCTACAATACTCATTTTTTATATCAGTTAATAATATGCAAAAAAATTATGGCTACAAGGAAATCCTATTTTTTGGTCTATGATCTAGTTTCATTTTTTTTATTGATGTGAACTAATTTTACAACATTATATCTACTGCGTTTATGAAAATAGGTCAAGGTTATGTTCATAATATTGAAATATCTCATTAAACACAAGTATATTTCCTAGATGATTCAATGGCCATGCTACCAATGTTGTCTTTGTTGCCTTTATGGTCATCGGTTCTTCCGGGTAAGGAATTTATGGCATTCTGTTTTATTAGATTTTTTTATTTTGTATAATTTTTTTATAAAATGTATTTTCATTCTAAAGGCAATTTCCATAAGATTATTTTAAATTTTAGCAGAACAAGTATTTTCATAATATCAATGTGCGATGAAATCTTTGCAGACAAAGCTCTAATCTGGGTTTTTAGTTTTACTAGGGTAATAACAATGGTGGGACTCTTAAGATCTCAACCTCTTATAATAAAAAATATAAAACCTGGTTAAAATTAATAAGTTACTCACCAATAAATCTAGCACCCAAATTTACCAAACAAAACAATAATAATTTATAAACTCCCCCAACCTTTGGTATAGACCTTGTGAAAGGGATTGCCTTTTTAGTTAGTCAGCTAGAACTTGCATCTAGCTTTTTCCATTGTGGTACATCAAATCCTACATGTTGGATGAACATTCTATCCAATTTGAACACTTTATCATATCTCCTAGGCTTTGAGTTTGGGTCTCAAAAGATCTAATACTTTTTCCCCTTGATTTTGAGGTTTGCATTTTTCTCTAATAAAAAGTTTATTATTTAAATTTAAATAATTTGTCTATAGTACACTTGTGGTGGCATTAGAAACTGTCATAAAATAAGACTAGTACTCTTTCATCAAAGTTGTCTGGGACTGGCATAGGGCTACATCATTTGGAGCATGCCTCACCTGGTGAGTTGGATGTGTAATTTTATCCAATTCCAAGACTATCATATCTACTTGCATATAAATATGGGGTTTTGTTTTTGAAATTTCTAGTGATTTTACTACTTGATCTCATTCAATTCTATGCCATAAAACTTATGATTTAGTATTTATTTCTTTTTTTCCTTTTTATTTTGTTTTTTTGCATGTTAAACTTTTGGCTTAAAGTTTAAACATTTATCTTGACCCAAAGTAACATGAGACTAACATTTTCCCTAGTTATTTGATATGTTTCAGATATATCTGGGTGGGATGTTTTATCCCATATTCAAGAGTTAGATCTAAATTGGACTTTGCATCAAAAATGAAAATGACACATATCAATAAACTCTTAAATTTGATAAAAACTAAATCCATTAATTATGTTGGGCCTGTATGAAGCTTGACTTTAAAAAAAAAAGGGGGGGGGGGGTAAAAACTTTATTAAACTTAAAACATCAGATTACAAAAGCCTCCAAACAACCCAAAAGACAAGTAAACCAAAAACAACAGCCTCAAACCTCATCTCCACCAATATCTCTAGCAAGAATGGGTTCTAATTCCTGACATAAATCGCCAGGCAACTGCTCCCATTCATCTGCCTTGCGGCCTTCTCCCTCTTTCGATGCCCATTTCACCAAAAAATCAGCAGCCCTATTCCACTCCCGTGGAATGTAGGCATAGGATACCGACTCCATGCAAGAACTCACCTTTAAAATCTACTGCACTATCATGGCCAAGTGCCAGCTCACATCAAATTTTTTCTTTTATAGGATCAAGTTAATCAGGACCTGAGAATTAGCTTTGCAGATCACCCTCCTCCAACCCAAAGCATAATCTCTCCTCAAAGCATATAGGATAGCCGAACCTTCCATATTATTAACTATCTACACTCCTTGATATGCTGAGAAAATAAAAACCATAGATCCCAAAAAATCTCTAGCAATCCCACCAATCCCAGCCACCCCTGGGTTGCCCCTGGATGACCCATCCGTATTAATTTTAAAAAGCCTAGTAGGTGGAGGCGTTCACTTCCCCAATCATTGAACTTTCTTCTACCCCTGTGTACCATGTCTGACACAAGCCGAGATCAGAGATAACTCTCTTATGCTAAATCATTCCAACACCTCAATGTCCCCTTTTTTCAATGGCAGTATAACCTTTCTCTTCGCTTCAATAGATTCCTGGATCATTCCCTTAATTCTGCTCCAGACCTGTTGAGTCACCAATTTTTTTTCCTTAAAAATCCTCTAATTTCTTTCTAGCCAAACTTGCCAGAGTAGGAACATAGGGCCAGCGTAACATGCATCCTGTAAGAAGGAAGTCGAAGAAGGGGGATGGCCCACTCTAGACCAAAATCTGCCAAAGAGACAATGTGGTGCATTGACACCGCCACGCATCCCACTAGAAATGCCACAAATGAAGAGTGAAGGGACAAAAAAATAAAATGTGAGAGGAGTCTTCCTCCTCTCTATTGCAGAGCACACACCTCAAAGGACCAACAAATCCCCATTTTTGAATATTGTCCCATGTCAAACATCTGTTCCACACTAAAGTCCATGTAAATTTGACCTCCTAGCTGTTGTTCAAGAATCCCAGAGGAACAAGCAAATGCTTCGGGCTTTGAACTCCACCTTCCTGGCTCTCATTCCTAAGGGTGTTAGGGCCGATAGGTTGAGTCTTTTTAGGCCCATTTCTCTCTACAATGTCACATATAAAATTATTTCTAAGTTGATCATTGAGAGGCTAAAAAAGTGGCTACACCAAAGAAGTAATCCCCATGCCATGCTGTCTAGCCCAAACTGAATTGAAGAAGGCTGTGTTCTTATCCCCATCTCTAAGCCATTTAATCTGGGCCTTTTGTTTCCAAAATATTTCCTCCCTTAGTTCCCATTCCTCTAAAGCTTTTAAGGCCCTGGCTTCCTCCCTCAGCAAAACCTCAGTCATTCCCTCATCCTGAATGGTTCTGGTAATGACATTTAGCTCCATCTATGCCTCATTTTTCTTTTGGAAAATGTTCCCAAAACTTTGTCGATTCCACTTTTTGAGCTGGTACTTGATGAATTGGAGAAGCTTAACAAAAGTATACATTGTTGTTCCTACAGCAGGCCTGCCCCTCCTCCACCAATCTGCCACTCATCCAAACAGGTCTGAGTCCCTGAACCACATAAGCTAAAACTTGAAAGGCGCCTTCAGAGGCTCACAGGCAGAAGAAATGACCAATTTTATTGGCTAGTGGTCCAAGCCCCTCCAATCAAGAATCTCAAGGTAGGAAGACCAAGACCCCCCACCTAGTAATAGGAGGTCATGAATCTATTTATATGCTCTGCAACGCACTTGTCCCCCACTCTTCGATTGTTCCAGGTAAAGCATCCATTAATCAGCTTGATATCCACTAAATTGATTGCCTCAATATTATCTTGGAGAAGGAGAGAAGAAGGTTCCAGTCATGCATTACCTCCTCTCTTCTCTGTTAAATCAAGAATAGCATTAAAGTCTCCCACCACAATCCAAGGCAAATAGGGAAATAATTGACGAAGAAAGTGGATGTTTTTCCAAACAAGAAGTTTACCTTGGAAATATGTAGGAGCATAAACATTGGAAAAAAGGACTGATTCACTCAACTCAATACATGAAGCCACCATAGATAAAGAGGATTTAAAGGAAATCTAGGACACAAGTTGGATCTTGTGCAGATTCCAGAAACAAGCCACACCCCCCAAAGATCTGTGAGCTCCAATGCATTGCCATGAACCATACCTCCATAACTTGGGTGTGATATTCCTCATATCATCCACAAAAACTTTAGTTTCTTGAAGAAAGAGAATATCAAGTACTTGACATCTAACTAATTCCCTAACAGCATTTTGTCTGGGACCACTGTTCAGTCCCCTTACATTCCATGAGATAATGATCATTTTGAAGGAGTTAAGAAGTGCGAGTCTAAATTCTTAACCACACCAGACTCCACCAAGGTCTCCCCAATCATCTTGAGTCTATCTGTGTCTTTCTTTCACCCCACTTTAGCACTTTTTTCTGACATCCCCTTCTTTCCCTCCCTCTAGAGAATACCTAGGTGAGGAGAAGATTTTCCTTTCTTATCTACTTCTATCCCCACAACCCTTGTCAAAGGGTATAGGTCCTCTCCATTCTGTTCCAGGTCCCTATCTGTCACCTCCCCCCCAATTCCTCTATCTGCCCCTCAACAACCATGGGTAAGGCTGACTCTTCTTGAAGAACCATCAAAAGATTGGCTGAATTAATCTCTGGTACTGAACTTCCCACGAGCTGCTCCCCACTCATTAATCCTGAATTTACTTCTTGCTGGCCCAATTCATCCAAGATTTCAAACTTGTTGAAAGAGTCATCATCCTGCCTCTCCCTAAGGGTCCTCTTCTATCCCCTGTTATGGCTTTGAGCTTTCACCTGTACAAAACATTCAGCATCCCTGCTCTCCCCAACCCCTAATTTCCTCCCTTTATCAGCACTGGGAATGCTACTAGGTGGCAGTTGTGGATGTTGCTCCATTGGCTTAGCCTTCAGACATCTGTGCACCAGATGTCCATACTCATGGCAAAGGTGACACCTAAAAGGAAGGGTCTCATAGTCTAATTGTTGCACCCAACAGTATGAACCTGCACTCATCTCTAGTGCATTAGGCAATGGTTTGCTCAAATCAATTTCCACACAAATTCGAGTAAAAGTCATGACTTTCTCACCTAAAGTCTGAGTTGAAGACCCCACCAGCCTTCCAAGCGTCGAAGCTAACATCAAGAGAATGTCCTCACAATAGCATTCAATAGGAAGTCTTGGGAGCCTAACCCATACCAGAACTCGAGTTGGTAATTCATTAGAAGGATTAAAACTAGCATGCCAAGGTTTAACAAAAAGTCTGACCTGATTGTAAAAGTACAACCCTCCCTTAAAAACCCTATTGTAGTCAGCCAGGCATACAAACATGACCATGAAGTAGTTATTTGCCAATAATGTGACCTCCATTTCTCCCTCTGGCTTCCACACTCTCCTGGCCCAACCCTCCAAAAATTAAAGGGAAACTTTCAAACCCAAAAACTTGCAATACAAAGAATGCTTGGAATAATATTCCACATCCTCCAAAATCATATCAAAAAGAATTACCAGTTTAGGTCATTCCTTGCATTTCTCTAGGCAACCATTAATATTCATAATCCTAGATCCCTTGGGCAAGCTCCAATCCATTGCTCCTCAATTTTGGGAAGAAAACTCTTGACCTACTAGTTTACCTTGTTGCTCCTGCCTGTTCATGCCCACAACTGCACTAAAGCTTTTGCCAAACACAGTTTTTAAAGGCTCCTATTGAGCCATGATCATGCCCTCCTTGGTCTAGCATGACCCTGTGACGCCTCTGCCTGACACCTCAGCCCTTCACCACTCCCTCACTCCCCTAAACTACACCTGCACACACCAACCCATCGCTTTAAATAGGCTAGGGCATGGCTGCCCTAGCTCGACTATGACCTGCACACGCTGCAGCCCATCATTCTCTCATAGCCAATTGAACCTTGACTTATAATCTACTATTACAAATAGAGTTTTTATCATAATTGTAAGAAAAAATGAAAAAATAATAATTTATCTATAAGAGCACAATCGCTTATACACATTAATTCATTAGGATGAAAAATTGATAAACATTCTAATCTAGTTTTCAAATAGGATCTCTCAAATGTAATTTAAAAATCAAAGGCCACATGATTTTAATAAAATGGTATTTGTTCATTTTTTTAATCAAGTGTTTGATTAAATATACACATAAAGTAAGAGAATGGGATCCCTTACTCCATAATATAAAAATATCTACCCACAAATTATGATAGGATCTAGTAGATCAGTCCAAAAGATACCATAAAATCTCCAAGAATATTACCCATTTATGCTTTCATTTTCCCTGAGTTACCTATTAGCTCATAGTCCTGCATACTCATAGGTTCGACCCTCTTCCTATTTTCACTTTTTCTATTTGATTACATTATTTTTAGTATATTTGTTTCTTCACTTATTTTAAAAGTGTCTTTGTAGAAATTATAACAAACATATAGTACTTTCTACTTCCATTGCATTCTTGCTTGAACTAATATACTTTTGATTTTTTGATGTTATCTAATTGTATATGCAAAGTCATGTGCATATATTTGAATATCCAATAGAATATTTTCCTTTAATTGATTAAGAAAGGTAAATAAACCAAAAAAGTGCATATTAGGTGTTGTGCTTATAGGTGATGTTATGTTGCCTCTATTTTTTTTCCTTGGTTTTTGTCAATCATTTCTTGTTTTGTTTTTCATTTGACATGTTTATAAACTATAGAAACTTAGGCCATTTCAAGGCATGTGGCCTCCACTTCTCATACTATTCTTTCTTGTTTCCCATTTTTGGTAACATGGATTATAGGTATGTCCTTCAATGATCTATGATATGTGCATTTTATAGTTGGCTTCAAGACCAGAACAATAGGACTCATCTTTTATGCAAGGTGTGTTAGTTTGAAATTCTACATAAATATTTTATTGAGATAGCTTTAAAATTCTTATTTCATCATACACCTAAGTTGTATTTCCTCACTTAATCATGAAAATAGGATTCGTGTAGAGACATAACAAGATAGAGTAGTAACAAGACAGAATAAGAGTGGTCCTATTCAGGTCAAAGAATCTCAAATTTTAGAAGTTAGCACTAGTGAACCTCATGGTGGAGATGTGACATCATTACAAAATTTGAAAATTGGAGAAGATAATAGTTGATTATTAGATAGCATGATCAGTTGATGAGGAGGATGCCTATCCTACATGTGTAGAATGTAAACTTCATCCTCCTTTATCCATTTTTTATGTTTACTAGTTCCACAATTCCATAAAGTTTTCCATAGTAAAGAAAAAATTGTTTGTGATAAAATTTATCATTAAGTTTGACAATAAAAATAAGCATTTTTATAATTATAAATTGATATCTCCTACATAAACTTATATGGATTTCCAAAATAGGCTGTGGTGCACCTAATTTGAAGTTATATAGATTATAGAACACCCAATAATAACATGTAAATCATGAAAGCCAAAGTTCTTTTTGAGGCTTACTAATTCTAACTTTAGAAAAATCCATGGCCATTTTTAATCCCACTACTTGCATTGATGTAAATATTGCACATGCAACAGTTTGATATAGATCAAAATAAATGCACGTGGGAGAATAATACCCAAAGACTAGAAAAACCTATATATAAGGTATAATCAAACATAAATTATGTGAAATGGAATGAAGTTAAATGATAAATTATCCAAGTTTTTAAAATAGAGACTTGAGCTTAAATTTGGATGAAATAAATTATTGGATAAAAATATGTAAATGTTGAATGCTGAAATTGGGTAAATTATTACATTTAATTCTAATGTATGTAAACACTCTTTAATTATAACATCTAAATAAAAATAAATATTTATCAAATCAAACCAAATTAATTATCTACCAATTTATTTATTATTTATATGAATTGTTATCCTTACGGGTTTTTTATATATGCTTTTGAAAGAGCTAAATCCATGGAAAAGCTTTGGCAGGTAATGGATGGGTAAATAGGCAGACTCTTTGGTGCGGATCTACACTAATATATTTTTCAACCTTATTTCTTCCATCTTGTATATATACATTGTTATTTTTAGTAACTGGGGAGCTAAATCATTGTGAGAGGAGGAACATAGACCTACTAAATTATTATTTATTTTTATACCTAAACTAAATATTTAAGCATCAATATAATTAAATAATTAAACTGAAGTAAATATGTCTTTGTCAAAGTATACATACACTTAACAATATTTAGTAAATATTGATTTATTGGTTATTGTGCATGCTCTATTGTTGTTCAATATGTTTGTTATCTAATAGTTCTAATTCTTTTTTCTTTTGCACCAAAAAAACCTAGAAGATAATATTAGGGCATATTTATAAATATATGCAAATTTCACTTAGCACTAGTTGTTTAGTACAATTTAAATTATTTTTACAAGTCATTATTATTTGAACATGCAAGTCTCATGATGTAACAATTTAGTTTAATGTGATCATAACCATTAGATTTGTGAGCTCCATTGTCTTTTATATTGATTAAGTCCATTTTATTTTCTAAATTAACATATACAAAAAAATATTCTTGTTGTGGTTAATTAATTTTTTAAGTTTATTTATGACTATAATTTTTTTAATTTGAATTTATACCTACTAACTTCTATTTTAACATGATTCCATCAATTGAAGCATACACTTAAATGAACTAGTCCTAGTGCTTGCATCTTAGTTGTACTAGATGAGAATACTTTCAATATTGCTTTCAAAAAATTTATCTTCGTTTTGGGTCATCAATTTTACTATCGCAAAGTATTTTGGCTTTCTATTTCAGTATGAATTTTACTATTGCATTATTCTTATATTCTTTGATTTAATGTTGCATTTAATAGAATTTATTCTTCAATTGATGTACCCACTAAGTCTTTATGAATTTTTATATTGCGTTATTCTTATATTTTCTTCATTTAATGCTGAATATAATGGAATTTATTCTTCAAGTTATGTACTTACTAAGTCTTTATCCTACTTATGATGGAACTTCTGTATTAGTTGAACTATTTGTTAGATATACATAATCTATGTTTCTCAGTATCTATTACAAGACATTATTTATTCCCATAATAGCCATTACAAAATTCTCTATTTATTTGGAAATATTGATTATAGATCTTATCTTAAGGCCTACTCATTCCACACAAGTTTTATGGTAATGTATAGTCATTGACTAACCATCTGATTATTTTTATTCGTACCTGACATTTGCATTTTATTATTGTGAAGCTTGAATTTATAGAGAGATTTTCAAATACCTTGACAATTTTTGAATGTTTTAACTACTGCTTCATCTTTATTTTGGCAAGTAAGACATTGCAAAGTTGAAAGTATTGTTTTTTATAAAAAAAACTTTGTCTATGGCATTTTGAACATTGCAAAATGAAATAAATAAATGCAAATCAAGAAACAATGCATGTGTATAATGATCAACAATTAATTTCTATATAAAACTAAATTTCATTGATTGAGGCTAGTTCTCATAACATAGATGCTGCTTTACATGGAAAAAACCTTTTTATAACTTGTCTTTTTAAGTACAATGTGGGTGACTGCTTGTTTGATGCATTTCAAGTCTTATTTCATTTTTGTTACACATCAAAAAAGCTTTGTGTTGGAATTATAGAACATTTTTGGAACTATTTATAAAAAAATAACCTTAATGCATTAAGATCTTTGCAACCAGAATTGGATCCTGAAGAGATTTAAAAACTGCATCAAGTACATGACATAGAGATGTACTTTTATTGAATGCATATTTCAGTAACTTCAAGCACACCTAATGCTGAGCATGGCCTATGGGGTGACAATTTATATATAAATTATCTTTCTAATTGGCTAGACATTCCCATCTATGTTTGGTCTTTGATAAGAAAGGAAAAATATTTCCACTTTAACGAAAACATAAAGTCACCTCCTTATTGCATATTGTTTCATGATCAAAATCTAATGTTAGGGAATTATGAACCTTTGTACTATAATAGATTGACCAAATACCAATGGCCCTTAAGATATATGCCTTTAAAAAGAACCCATGCTATGCTATCTCTCTATTGGGAAAGAAATGTTGTAAAGATACAACTAAGTGGATTGTCTAGAATGTTAGAAAACACATCTTATTGTGATGATAGCATATTTAGTTTCAAATTACATTTATAAAATAATTATTTTGACATGCATTCTTTATGATGATATGCAATACAATGTTTTTGTAATGCAATTGTATCTAAAGATGTAAAAACACATGCTTGCTTGGAGCAAAATCTAACAGACAATGTTATCAATAACATTCTAACTATTGTAAATTGGAAAGCATATATTATTAAAGTGGATTTGATCTATGGTAAAACATATTTTCTATCCAATGGATTTCATATTTATTAAAGATAAGAATTTTCCTATGGTCATCGATCAACCAATAGATTCTTGAAATCTATAATGATAGTGTGTAGTCATTATCCATATACACCATAATATTAATTGAAACAAAGACATGCCATACACATTAAAAACCCTTGATAGTGAATAAACATAATGAGCTACAAGTAAATGATTTTGATAATGGCATATATAGACCACAAAAAACAAATATCTAGTCTTTGCTACAAACATTGAAAACTGTACGTGAAAAGACCACAAATAAAAAATCCATGTCTTTGCTAGAAATATTGAAACTTGCATGTGTGAAGACCAAAAATGAAAAATATATCAAGGTTCAAATTTTGAAAACTACACGTGAAAATACTAGGAACATCAAATCCATGTCTTTGCTAGAAACATTGAAAATTGGACATGCCATGACCACAAATAAAAAACTATCAAGAACCTTGATAGAAAAGAAATAGAAGTTTTTAACAAGAAAATAATTGACACTTTTATATATGCCTGTGCTCTTTTAAAGGAATTGCATTACAAACATAGTATGAATCTTTTTAAATAAATTGAAAAAAACACATGCCCATAATTACTTGTAAATAGTAAATCCATTTGTAAAAAAAGAATATGTGAAAATTGTAACCAATCATTGAAAAATACAACACTTATTCGATTTGAAACACCTACTAATATTACACTAAAAAATCACATATATTTTGTAGTTATGCTATTGTAACTTGAGGAAAGACTTATTTCATTGATAATTGCATTTGCTATATAGGCTACAACAAGCCACATCTTAGACTATAAGGTCCAGTTATCAATGTGCCACCGAATATTGGCAAAATTTAGAAAATATTACCTAGATCCACAGATGAAAGAACAATAAATGCCACAGCTCTAAAATGGTGATTAGAATACATAAATGAATATCAACAAGGAACCATTCTCCCAAAACTTCTTATGCAAGCATTACAACAACTATGTATAAGAAAATTTTACATTGCTCATAATGTGCAAATAAACTCTGATTGAAAACCATTCATAGATTTTAGTGTTATGGATGATGCAAATAAAAATAATCTTTCTAGTGAATCTAAAATAAATAGTGATAATGAACTAAATGTGCCTTCTAACATAGATGAAACCTACTCTAATGACATTCAAGTTCATGGATTTACAGATTTAGCATGCAATTTCACATTGTAAGACAAGGTAATTGTAATATCACCAGCTAAAGAAAATCATCCACTTAGAATTTTTAAAGATAAAGACTCAAAAGAAATGGACTTTCCAACACTTTTCTTTGGTGATGCTTGTGATGAATATGTAATATCAAAATTCAGTTATCAAAAAATTGCACAATGGTAAATGTTACATGTTATTCGATAATTTGCATATCATCTTACCAATTTATTCTTTAAGGTAATAATAATAATAAATCAAATTAGAAAGACTATGTGGGTTTGAATTAGAAAAGGCCAGTTAAAGGGAAGAAAACTTTTAGAGAAAGACATCAAATACAAATCAAATCTAAAAAGGTTGCTTAAATCATAAATTGGATATTTAGATTTTAAAAAAATACATATCTCTCTTAATTCCATGCAAGGACTTAAGAAAAATGCCTTTACTATGATATGCCAATTAGGATCACCAACATTTTTCCTAACTTTTATTAGTGTTGAACATTGTTTTAGATTAAGGTAAGAACAGGTTTTGAAGGGACCCCGAAACCCTGAAACAAAGGGAGAAGGATGAAACAGTAACATCCACAGGTGAAACCTAAAACCTACTTCAAAGAAGTATCAAAATCAGGTTTTACATGGACTGAAACCACCATAAAATAAAATCAAAAGACAAACCCCAGTATTTATAGAGACCTGGAAACTCCATAGTAAAGAGGATACAAAAAACTAGGTAACGAGACCAGATATTACATCCAACTAAAAGAACCAGGATCTATTCTTCTAGTTCCAAAATCATCTTCACTGCTTCCTTACCTTTCATAGCAGTGTCCTGAATGGCAGTAGCCGCCGACGTGGCTCCCTCTTGCATTGCTTTCTTTCTTGAGCTCTGTCTAGTTCTCTTGCTAGGCCCCTCCAAGGATTTGATTTCCTCATTTGCTCATTTTCCAATGTTTATAGCAGCAGCACATATGCTAGATGTAACCTCCTCCATCTTCATTCTACTTTCCTTAATGAGTTCCCTTAGGTTGTTCTCATAGTCTTTGAGTTTGATAGGAATATCCCTCATCTACTTTTCCATGTTATTGATTTTATTCCGAACTGCCTCCTGGTTACCTTCCATTATTTCCATTTTCTTCTTGAGTTCCATTATCTCCTTATACATCCATGAATCAAATTGAAGGATAGCATCTGCTTTACAATTGGCCAAGCTCATAGGTGGGTGCCTCCCATCCTTCTGCCTTATATCACTCCAATTTTATGTATTCTTTTTTGGACTGTTTCCAACTTCTTCCATGTGATCCTCCCTTTCCATTCATTTCTATTCCTTAGTTTCAACAGGTCTTTCATTTTGGTTACTAACATCCTGAACTTGAGCTCCCATTTCCGTTACTTGGTTGGCGACCTGAACTAGATTTTCCTTCTCATTTATTGAAATAAGGTCCTCAAAAGGATCATCCAAATCTTTATCAGTTTCCTCAAACACTTGCTAGTTTTCCTTAGGATCATGGTTACTGTTTTTAGATTTTTCCTCTATAGTGACTCCTTTCTCATTCTTGTCTTGAATTTCATCTTCCTTGCTGGAACTTGATTGCCTGCTTTCTGTTCCTCCCTCTTCCTCCATGCTCTCCTCCTTAGAATTTTCAGTGCTTTCCCACTCTGTTTCCTCATCAGTAGTGTAATTTTTAAAACTAGGGAATTTGAATTTAGCTTTTTCTTTCCCTTCTACTATTTCATTCTTGTTACTCTGTAAGTCCTTATTTTTTCTGAATAAGGATTCATTACAATGGCCTTGTTTTTGCAGTGACCTTCAATTATTGCAATTAATCCCTCATGTAATATAGGATGAGACTCCTTTTTCCTATGAGTGAATAGACTTTGGAGCAAAGAGAAATGCAAATAGAAAGGAAAGGAGATTCTTACTTTGTGTCTGAAGTGATTAAGAAATACAAAATGAAATTTGTGGACTCTTTTGCTTCTTCCATCAAGTATGAAATACTCAAGGATACATCATAAGACGTCTCTCCAGATACCCTTAATCTACTCCAAGTCAAAAAAGTCCCCACTCTTTTCCAACTACTGCTCCTCAACATCCGTCTTTGGGAATTTGCAAAAAGCCTCATTTGAAATGTTGGTCTGCTTAGAGAATTTTATTCCCTCCATTGGAAGCCCCGTGACCTCCGCTATGAATTCCTCAATAAGATTCACCGTGATGCTGTGGAGGGTGACCCTATCATCAATCCAATTTTTGAAAAAAGCCATTGTAATATGGGGTTTTGAACCATGAAGCCGTTCCATGTAGCTCACAACCTTCCCTCTCTGAAGGATCTTCCAAACATCTTGTTTTACTTTCCACACTTCGCTATTTTTGGGTTCTTGCTTCCTTGGTTCTCCTTCCCTTTTGTGAGCCATACAAATATCCTTTAACGCCCAAACACTGTAAACTAAACAATTAACCCAGCTATTACCAATTTGGAACAAAACTCACCTTTTTTTAGGCACTTTCAGAATCCACTTCACGTACTCTAGAACATTGTTAGTAACCATTGATAAATGCATTAAAGTAATTTTATCTAAAATATAATAAAAAATAGGTTTTAGACTTGATAAATTTAATAAATCAAATGATGATTCATTTCTTGTAAAAATAGATCCAGTCACATGTACATGATTTTATAGACATCACATCAATGCATTAAGACAAATGGTATGTAATGATGAATTATTGCTAGGAAAAATCATAGATTATTTTTACATGACAAAATTTTAGCATAGAGGAAATGCTCATGATCATTGGTTAGTATGGATAAAAAAAGCACCGGTATATGGAAAGGATCAAACCTAAAAAATTGTACATTTTATAGACAAGTACATAACTTGTGATATTGAAGTTATAGAACAAGACATAGCCAAATTACATATACACCATCATACTGGTAATTATAGAAAAAAACAAAAGTACAAGTTGTAGGTATAAATTCCCACAACTACCAATGCAAATGATAATAATACTTGAAACTTTTGAAGAAAAATCTGAAATTGTAGAAGTATCATTAAAGCAAATTTATTTGCTACTAATTAAAAAATGATAGACTAAATCTGATAACTTTGACACTTTATTACAAGACCTTGACATGGATATGCCTCAGTACATATCAACAATATAAAGAACAATCAAACAACCTACCATTTTCCTTACATGCAAACCATCAATAGTATGGAGCAACAATTTCATAAGAAACATGCCATATTTATGGCAAGCCAATACAGATGCATAATTTATACTGAATGCATATGTAATGAAAACATACTGTAGCTCATACATGACAAAGGGAAATTCAAAAGTCACACATACTTTTAATCAAATACAAAAATAACATGTGACAAAAAACATATATGCCATTAAAATGTTACATAGACATGGAAATGCAAGGCTAAAATATCAGTAAATGCCTGCCCAATAAGCTATTCATATGGTGCTATCATTGCCACTTAATCATTATTCAAGGACATGCACTTTTATAAATACATCTTGCCCCGATGACTGCACTTTTATTTTAAAACCATCAATTTCACTTAGGCATGAACCGGATGAATTAAAAAATGTAATATGTCAATCTCTTATAGACTATTACATTGCACGTTTTGTCAATATTGACCATGTTTACTTGGCTAAATTTTTTTATGAGTATAGGAAAAATGGAAATACATTGAAAATGAAAAATACACATGATACACTTTGTAAATTATAACAAACATCTTGACATTGAAAACTATTATTGTGAATGACTATTGCTATATGTATAGTTTTGAAAAACTTGAAATATTTTGAAACAAGGTCTAGAATCATGGAACCAAGCACAAAGCAATACCATAACATTGAGTGAGTCCAAATATAAATATGGAATAAACTCTATTTGGGGGAACATGAAACATGCTACCTATGAACTTGAACTTGATACTAAAAATATATTTGATACTAGATTTCATTCAATAAAAACAAAAAATATGCAAGAGGACTATGATTTGAAAATGGACTTTCTATTTCTGAGATTTATATCAAGCAAGCAAAGTTCAAAACCATTTGACATTGCACATCACCCATTCATTTCAAAAAAATTAGAATACTATAGGCACAGACATATGTTAAATGAAGATAAAAAATAAATTGTTAAAGACATTTCCTATAAAAAATGCATAAACAAAAATGAACCATTGTACTTGTTTTTAATAGGAGGCACACGCATAGGTAATAATTTTACAGTGAAATCTATATTTGAGATGTTGGTTTGCTTTTATTCTCAAACTATTGATAGTTATCTATACAATCCAAAAGGTCTCATTCTTGCATACACATATAAGGATGCATACAATGCAGGGGGAGTAACATTGCATTTTGCATTTTTATTTCCCTTTAAAAAGTCAAAATTGATTCCTTTGAAAAATGAACATCTTGATGTGTTGTCCAAACTATATAACCAATTATGCATAGTACTAATTGCAAAAAACTTCACTTGTAGGAGAATTTGTTTTATATTACATTGACAAGCAATTGCGTGACATAATGCATCTACCCGCTATGTACTTTGGTAATGTTAACATGGTCGTTTGTGGTGACTTTTATCAAGTTCAACCTATAAATGATTATATAATTTTTGAGCACCCAAAAATGAACAATGAACAAATTCATTATTTATTTTGTCAAGAAAACATAAAATGTTATCAACTCCAAACAATGCATCAACAGGATGAGATCTTTGTGTCAATACTAACCAAAATACGCACATGATCACATAAAAAAAATGACATTACATATCTTAATAATAAATGCTTACATCCAAATCAAAATGATCCTTTGTTTCCATATCTCTTTTACTTAAATAGTGATGTTCATTTGCATAATAACAAAATGCTAAGACTTATTTGATACGAAGACATTATTATCCACGTAATAGATAAAGAAGATGATACGTATAATTAAAATCAAGGATATACTAAAGCTATATTTCTACCAACAAAAATAATTTTGATTCCCAATATGTTAGTTAGACTTTTTTCTAGAAATTATGATATGTAGTATGACCTTGTTAATGGTTCAAACGGTTTATTTAAAATCTACACCAAAGCACATGACATTGACAATATTTGGATTAAATTGAATGATGAAAACATTGGGCATTTGAAAATAAAGAAACATTTTAATTTATTTCAAAGTAATATTGATTCAAATTGGACTCCTATTTTTTGAGTTTAAAAGCTAGTTCACATTCCCATTTACAAAAAAACATTTGATAATACAAGCTCAATTTCTAATACAATTAGCTTGTGACTATACTATACATAGGTCCCAAGGCCTTACCCTAGAAGGAGTTGAATTCAAAAAACTTGGTGTATCAAGGCATGGATTGGCATATACAACTCTTTCTAATGTAAAAACAATCAACTCATTGTACTTACTAAGTCCACTTTCAAATAAAAGCTTAGAATTAAAAATAAAATTTCCATTGAAATGTCATGATTAGAATTGAAATTTGAGTGGGTGATACATAATAGTGTTAGATCAAATACATCTTCTTAGTTTATTATTATATTTTTATTAAACACTCACAGTCTTTGTGAACATCTTGAATACATTATCAATGATCTTCACTTGATGAGATGCAATATACTATGCCTACAAGAAACATTTATTATATCTAATAATTCCAATAATCGTATCCCAAATTTCATGGCTTGTAATTTGATACATAATGTGCATGGCATAATGATATATGTGTAGAGATATATTATTACATCAAACCCAATGTAGTACACCACAAATCAAGTAGAAGCATTAAAAATAGATGCCATGATATATGGACATGAATTTACAATTGTCAATATCTATGCATCCCCCTCTACTTCTATCATGGATATTATAAGTGTTATTGAAAAGACATTATCAAATGAAAACACATATAATGAAATCTACATAGTAGGATACTTTAACATTGACATGTCCACTTCTAAAAAATCAGCAATTTTACTTGAAAAACACATGTCAATTTGTAATATGCATTTTTTGTCACATAGACCAAAAAAATATCCAAATAGAAGCATAGATCGTGTTTGGTAAAATAATTAAAAATAACATATTCAAATCATAACAAAAGAAACATATTAGACAAATCACAATGTCATTTGTGTGGTCATAGACAAGAATGATTAATCATTACATTAAGGAAAAAAAACATTGTTTCTGCTTCTCTTCATAGTATATTAGTCAATACAAATTTAAAGGTCACTGACTGCATTCATTGAAGAAATAAATTGAAAAAAAACATGTTTCATAAAAAGAAGCCAAAATAATGGATTCAAGATAAAATACTCTAGAGGAAAAAAAGTCTATTGAACAACCAATACCAGAATCATCCAAGAGCAATGAAACAATCTCTCCTCAATAACAACTACAAAATGGTAAATGTTAAACCAAATTTAGTTATTTGCATTGCTTATCGAATAGTATTATTTTGAAAAAATACATAACATGCAAAATTGTTACGTGATTATTACAACATTTTCTATAAAAAAAATCTTTCTTTTTAGCACAAAAATGGAACCAATTCCTTCATGCACAATACTAGATATTTATGTTGGCAAAACTATTACTATTTTTGAAAGAGATATTTTGACTATTTATGAACCTGCCCATATCACAAACACAAATTATCCAATTAAATCAAAGATATTGCATATTGACTTGGTTGATTTTCATGGTCATATAACTATAACAATTAATATTCGTAATAAATTGATACAAAAATGTGAAACATACATAGCTCCAGGCAAAAGCATTTGAATTTCAAACTTTTTGATAAAATAAAAAGCAAAATATGAAAGAGGAGATTTTTCCTTATATATTTTTCTAATTGAAAAATCATAGAAAATATACCTATAGTTTGTAAAAAAAACTCACATTTGATAGTGCAATTGCTAGTGTTGTAAACTTAAGTGATTCATACTTAGTTGGCTTATTTGGAGCTTTGGCTACAAGCTACCAAAAAACAAATACATAGTCTAGTTTACATGTCAAAGATGGAGAAACATAATATAACACTGCAATTGCAAGCCTATTTTCTTTTCATATTTCTTTTCCTTTCAAAATGTTTTTTTTTCTATTTATAAATTAAATACAACTATTTGCTTCTTAGAGTCACCTCAATAAAAAACATCAACAATTGTGCTATGAGATACAATTTCAACAAATGTCCAAAAAAAAAACATACATTTTCAAAAACATTGTTCGTAAAGTCCCAAAAGACTCTTAAACTTTTAGAGCAAATTTTGCATCTTTCATTAAACCTTTGGCTAATGAATGCACCATGAAACATTTGAAAGAAATCACAATAATAAACATTGAGTCAATTAATCATATTATTACTTATTATTTTGCTCACTAACAACAATTCTAAGTTATATTTATCTTACTTACTTAATATTAACATCAACAGGACACATGAACACTAAATCCAAAGATTATTTAAATATGTAATTCTTGTAAGCATGTAATTACAATAATGGATGTTCATGGCAATGATTATTTATATTGTTCAAGATACCCTCCAAATTTAGGGCTTTCCTACACACATGCATTAACATGCAATATCCATACAAAAGATATCCATACAAAAGATGGTAAAATTGAAAACATGTTGCAAAAACTAATGCTTTAGACTTTGCTACCAGAACTAAGGTCAATATCATTTCAACAATACAATCAAGACATTTCAGCAACTGTATTTCTACTATATAAATTCCAAGTAAATGGCACATTGACAACTGCAATGGATAATACTATTTTTGAAATTAAAAAAAATGAATCATGATTCAAAATTGGTGAGTTGTTTATAGTTTTGCATTCCATTAATGTTTCATAGCTTTAAATAACTATTTTTGCATTTTACGAATACATGTCTTTGTTTCTTTACTTCTTACTGACTTTAGGATGTATACATATTTTGAAGACATGAAAATGACACTTTTTGGATTTTGTTAATTGATTTATATCATTTAAGTCATTAGACATCTAAACTATTTTCATTTTTCATGATGAGTAACCATTTCCAGTTTTAATAGTTACACCAATATTGATATTCTACATATTATTTTTCAAAGATCGTAAATATGTAAATATCAAAAATAATATATTATACATCACTATTCCTTTGTGATTCCAATTAATGCTTTCAATTTATTTGCACGCATAAACTTTTTATTTAAAAACATATGCATATATTTTTAACTCATATTTTATGCTATTTTTTATTCTAATTTTGATAACGTATGCTATAAGCCTCACCACGACATCTTACTTGGTAACAATTTTAGACAATCTCAATCAGGTCTACCAACAAAAAATTCAAATCTAAATTGATAATCTAAAGTAATATTAGTATTTATTTTATATAATGTAGTACTAGTTTTTAGATAATAGAAAATTTGTTTGTAATGTATAACTATGTTTTGTGCTTGATACAACATGCCAATGAACTCCCTATGGAGTAGGAAGACAACATGCCCATAGTACACACACTATGCTCAAAAGTTCCATACTAAAACTAATCAATAAACACATTGCTAATTTAGGCCTATCTTAAGATTAAATATTTCTTCCTTTTTTACCTTAGAAGGGAGAAATTATGGCCAAAACTAGCTAGAGCATATGGTGATAAAATTAATGGTGGAACTATTCATGATGTTCATAACCCCTGTAGGTATGATTATTATGCAAAATATTCTTGTTATTTGTGTATCTCTTAATAACTTATAAATTAAAAATGTTAATAGCAATGTTGCTATTTTTTTCTTTCAGATCCATAGTTGACTTATGAAAGGAACCTCACACACCTTTATCAGACCGCTCATGTACTCATCTTAAATTCACATTGTTGAATCAGGCTTAATGTGAGCATAGATACACTATAATATACAATCCTAGTTAATACACACCATCCTTTGATAAATACTAAAATTGTCCTAGCAAAATATTGGAGTAATATTAGTTCCTATTACTTTGAACACATTTTCCCTTTAAATACTATATTAAATATTTGGATTTCAAAATAAGAGGAAAACTTATTAAATGACAAAATTATGGTTTTCAGTTTCTAGAAAAGAAATGTGAAATGAGTACTTCTAGAAATAGTTGAAACAATGGTGAATCCTTACAAAAGGAAACTGAAACTAGGGAGACTGTACATGGATGTAGTTCTCTCCTTACCCCCTTTTGAGGCCCTTGTACTTTGTAGACAACATTATACATCTACGGTGTGGCTCTTGGTTTCAAATGTTCTCTATATTCTTCTCTTACATTTCATCTTGATTGTGAATGTCTAGTGATAATCTGGTAACACTAGAGATTATTAAAGCCTATGTTATTAGTGAATAAGTTAATCTCTATTTTTATGTTGAGAATTCTATGACTATTTTTATTAAGTAAATTGTATGGTATTTAAGTGGATAAATAGAATATTATTATTTACAATATGTTTATTGTTTGTGATGATTTCATGTTATGTGGTGTTTTGTAGGATTCAAGGTAGTCTTGGGATCATCATGGGTAGTGCTAGGACAACTATCTCAATGAATCAAGTAGGTGTCTATCTATCATAGTTAAGATGAGCACATTAACAAAAAATTAAATTTGGATAGTATTTTGGGTTTAATACAAGGTCATTCCCTCTGCTTTTAAAATGTAACTAACCCTAGCCATGTATGGCTCTACTATTTACTTGGCATTGTAGGAGAAACCTTTCGATAGTTAGGTAAGATTTTTCATCTTCTACATGCATATTGTTGCAATGCATAAGTAGGGTTTTATTTATGTACTTTTGAGTTTGGGATTATTGCCTTATTTTTAGGCTAAAGATGATGTTGTGTAAAAGCTAACAATAATTCTAACCCTATATGGATTTTTTATTTGATGGATGTGTCTTTCCCACTGTCTCTAATTTCGTATTTACTTTTGAGGTAATGATGTTGGAGACTACAAGGCTAATGTTTTAATGGCTTTTATGTTTTTTTAGTGTCTATTTTAGGGATGCTATGTGGGTGGGATATATAGAGTTTACAATAAGATGCCATGACAGATATAATGAGTGAAGATTAGATCTGACCCAAAATCAAGAACTAACCTACCACCATAGACCCACCACCATAGACTAGATACTAAGGATCACCTATATATGACTCACCACATGAATATATAGGGTTTAACATATAAAAACCATAAGTATTTGCACAATATCAATGTGCACTGAAATCTTTAAAAAAAAAGCTCTAATTTGGTTTTTATTTTTGCTAGAGCAATAGCAATAGAGGGACTCTTAAGATCTTAGCCTCTTCCAACCAGAAACTAGAAACCTAGTTTAAATCAATAAGTTACTTGCCAATAAATCTAGCACCCAAATTTACCAAATAAAATAATAATAATTTATAAACTCTCTTGACCTTTGGCATAGACCTTGTGAAGGAGAATTACTTTTTCAGTCAATCAACTGGAACTGCATCTAGCTTTATCCATTGTGGTACACTAAATTCTACATGTTTGATGAATATTATATCTAATTTGAACACTTTATCATATCTCCTGGGGTTTGAGTTTAGGGCTTAAAATATATGATACTTTTACCCCTTGATTTTCAAGTTTGCCTTTTTCTTTAATAAAAAGTTTATTATTTAAATTTAAATAATTTTTTTGTAGTACACTTTATAGATATTGAGGCTCACCTATCTATGTCTTAGATACTGAGGCTCACCTATCTATGTCCCACCACATGAATATACATGGTTTAATATATCAAAACTTAAAATAGAGTAGTCCTTATGCATTCAGCCTATTTGGTAGTGTCTCGGTAATAGATATTTGTAATTTGTCTTCTTTTTGGTGTATTAATGGTGTTAGGTGGAAGGAGTTTGATAAATAATGATGGCTTTTTCCCATGCTAGATACCACTTTTCACTATGATAGAGATCAACAACATAGATTTTTCCATTATTTTTTGTTTCATTCCATTTATATTTTCACAAACCATTGACTCTACAGAGGTCATTATTTTTTCATTATCATGTATTGGTGTAGGAGTGGGTATATGATGGAGAATGATGGGTTAATTCATCAATATATTTGTTGGACTATATATTTTTACCCATACCATGTGATTCATGTTCAGGATCTTGAGCTTGAACAAAATGTTGAAGTCCCATCTGGGTTCAATCATACACTGTATATGAAAAATGACATGGAAATAAAATTAATGTATCCTTAAGTACATTTATTTTACCAAAGATGGGTTTAAATCATGGTGGTACCCACATTTATACCTATGCCATGTCTCTAATCTAAAGGCAAATTTCTTAGTTTAGAGCACATAAACATATTAGGTCTACTTGAGCATTTAGATTTTGATTATTTGGTTTAATTTTACCATTTTTAGTTGCACTTATTGTGGTTGAAATTATGTTTGGTTTGGTTCTTTTGACACCTATTTTGATTCTTTTCATGCACTAGTTCTCTTTTCTAATAAGGGTATATATAGTGTTGGAAACAAGATGACTGATTGGAGGGGTGTGAATCAGTCTTCAAGACTTTTCATTAAATTCCACTTAACCATATATGAATCATTATAAGAAGCATGTACATCTTAACAGTCATAAGCATTAAATAATAAGAACATGAAACACATTAATACAACATATATGTGGTAAAGCCTCTATGGGAAGAAAAGCCAATGATTAAGTAATTGGACTACAGTCCTATAAGACAAACATCAATATTTAGTGAATCACCAACTTCACATGGATCACCAAACCTAACTAGCTCAACATCAACTATGCTAGGCTTTAACAAGCACCCACTTGCAAGGAGGCATCAACCCCCTAGATGACTCAATGCCAACTCAACCACCTCATTATTTTATCACCTTCAAAAACCCTTGTTGATTCTAAAATAGATATTGATCTACTTATTTATCTCTTCACTCAATTTTTTCCCTCTCAAATTGGCCCTCAACCATCTTCACTCAAATATCCTTATTTATGGCTTGATTAGGTATTCTAACCTTGATCCTAATATGCATAACCTCTCTTAGATATTCATAACTCCTCTTTTAGGCTTATTGAGACCTAATATGTCTTCTTAACAACACATTACCCTTTGATATTTATTTAAGCATATCCAAACACCTCACATGGAATAAAAAAGTCCTATACCACTCTAATATACCTTGGATAAATTTAATTTAGGTCCAAAATACCTTTTAGATCCAACTACCACTTCAACCCCTCTTTAAATTATGGCTCATAAAAGGCATGTGCATATACATAAACTCTATCTTGAACAATTGAGGTATATACTCAATTTTTCAAAACAACCATGATTTTTTTTTTTATATTAATAAACCTCATAACCTTAGTGTCATCAAAAAATTCATCTAATGCTTCAACTTAGGGTAAACAAGCTCAAATATTTATCTTTAATATGTTCACTTAGAACTGCCAACTGACTTCAAAAAATAGTCAAGGAAAAATGAACATCTAACACATGATTAAATATATTCAAGGGATTTAAATGCATGAACATGATCTTATAACATACTTATATCAACCTCAACCAATTATATCATGAGATCTAATTAAAACTATTGGTCTTATAGACTAATCTGTTGACCTTCTCTCATAGACTCTACTCAGTGAGATAAGCCATTTTGGCTTCAATGTTTCAGACTCTTACACTGAATTCCAAGCTTATAAAAAATATTGATAAATCATTCAAGACCTAAAAAACATCATCATGTATTTCAATGCATCACTCTTTCATGAAAACACATCATGATTCATCTTTTCACTTATGTCTAATTTTCTTACTATCTGCACCACTAGGTCTGTTAGTAACTGACCAAATTTGATTACCAACTTTGCATACCTGAGTTATAAAACTTATCCAAAAACCTTCATGGAAAATAATTACATGTCTCACACTTTTATCTTCATCCACTTAACAACTTTGATTTGGTCAACTCTATCTTGTACAATAAATCTTTGAAAGATAAGCACTTTTTTTGTAGGGTTTGCTCACTCACCTAAGAAACCAATCACACCTGGAGATGCTTGACATATAAAATTATTCTAGGCTCTTTATAAAAATATTTTCAACATTGAGTCATTGTTAGGGTTTTATGAGGGTTTAGACCATCTTCCAATCTTAATCATCATTCATAAAACTTAGGGACTTTGAGCTACAACCCTTCCCCATCTTCCATGAACAACATATGATCTCATGTAGATAATGAAATGCTAATAAACACCGAGAAAACCTTTTTGGGTAGATAACTCTTCATTTTGTGCACTCAAGAAACCTTGAAATACTTTTCAAGTCTTTTCTTATAAACCAAGACCTGAGACTCCATGCACATAATAAAAACTTGACTCATATTTGTTAGTGTTCACCTACTCACCCATGTCATGAAAATTGATTATGTTACCTCATTTGGCCACCATCTCTCTTCTGCATTCTAAGCCTTGACCAACAAGTCTTAATATGCCTTGAATCTAACCTTTTAACCACCCTTTAGACTTCACATTGGAACTTTCCTATGTTCCAATGCCTCTTGTGTATAGTAAAGCAACTTCATACATTCACTCTTTTTAAGAAATTCAATATAACATATTCAATGCTAATTATAGATCTTCAGAGCTTGACTGGGATATTTATAGCATATTTGGAGTTGCAAACATAGATATTCAGAGCTGACCTTTTAATTATTTTCAAGGTCCTCAACACATGATGCATAGCCTCAAAAAATCTCTCTCATGATCAAACACTATCAAGTGTTCTTCAGATCATTATCATCTTTGTAGCTCATTCAGAACATCTTTAGAGCTACTTAAACTAATCTTTGGAGCACACAACTTCTTCTTTAGAGCTCACTCATTTCATCATGCTACCTGCAAATACTATCTCACAAGGTCTAGACAAATCATTACAATATGCTTTACACTTATTTTACTGACTTGTATTAAATCATGTTATTTATCAATGATTTCACTTAAGTTGTCATTAGAACATTCTTTAAATAGTATTTTCTCATCACTACTCTCATACAACAACACTCACTGTGCTAGCAATCAAACACATACTATAGGGCTTACTTGACCAAGCATATTCAAAAGAAACTTTGACATCAATGATGTTATATTGACATCAATGAAATAACCATGCATTTTTATAAGAACCTTTGAAAATAGTGAAAACATTAAATACCAAATCTCAACACTCAATGACAATGCTCAACAAATTTTCCTTAATCAGTGACAATGTTCAACAATATCCCCCTTTGTCATTTATGGCAAACACACTCAAAAAGCTATGTCAACCACTCTTAATAGAAATCATCTATTAGACCTTGTTCTTTCCTTTTATTTCTCCCTTTCTAAGCTTTCTCTTTTTCTCATCTTTTTTGATCTTTCTCCCCCTTTGACATAAATGACAAAGGTCTTCTATAACTATCATCTCTTTTAGAATGGACTTAGATTATAAGACCACTTCAACACAGATAAAGCTTAGTTAATAACTTGAATATCTCCCCCTCAAAACAAGCATCCACCATGATTTTATTAGTAGTAGAAATCAAAGATCATCTGCAACTACTAAAATTATACTCTTCTCCCTATGAGCTGATACTATCTCTCAAAGACACTAGATGACACATAGTCTTAAGAAATTATGGCAACCACTTATGACAACCATTCTCAAAAAATTCTTAATTAGGTCACTCTCCTAGTAGATTCATCAAATAGTTTAATAATTAGAGTCTATGAAGCATCTCAGACATAATCTCTCATTAATTCCATGTATATCAAAAAATAATCACCTTTTTGACAAAGAAAACCAATCTCCCCCTTAGATCAAGCATATCTTATTTCTAAGAACTAGGAACTCAATATCACATACCTTTTTTGACATGGTTGAAGAAGATCAAACTCTTGACCACACATGAGGCTATCCCATACTAGATACCAAATGTAGAAATAGGGACTCCCCCTTTGTCTTCACAGATCTAGATCAATTACTCATAACAAATAGATCCTAGAATCTTACCTCTTATATACCAATTTTATACACTTTGACTTAAAATATATGATAGTAGCCTTAGATATCTCATCATGCTACCTTATACACATCAATCCATAGAGTTATCAATGTAGGAATGGATAATATCCATCTTCATAATTTTTTATTACACCATATACAACTCAAAATCTTCTCAAAAGAAACCTTCTTCGACTGCACTCTCATGCTACTAATGATATAATAATGTCTTCATGAAGCTGAATGGAGCCATCCCCATTTTCATAGGGTACTAAAACAATATGAACTTAGGAAATTCCTATATCTCCATCTTTTCAAAAGATTGAATATTCTTCAACATTCTTCAAGATATGATAGTAGCCTTAGATATCTCATAATGCTACCTTATACACATCAAACCATAGAGTTATCAATGCAGGAATGGATAATATCCATCTTCATTTTTTTGCTTGTAGCATGTACAACTCAAAATATTTTCAAAAGAAACCTTCTTTGACTGCACTCTCATGCTTCTATTGAGAGAATAATGTCTTCATGAAGCTAAATGGAGCCATCCCATTTTTCATAGGGTATTAAAACAATATGAACTTAGGAAATTCCTAGATCTCCATATTTTCACAAGATTTGATATTATTCAACATTCTTCTAGACTTGACTGGTACTATAGGTTTAATCTCATCATCAACCTTGTCATCCTTCTTCTTGTCTTTGACTACCTTGTCAACATATGTAGGTAACAAGTGTTTTTGACATTCCTTACTTGATTTCTTACTTGAGGTATGTTTTATCTTAGCAAGTAGTTCATGATATTATAAATTGATCATGAATTATTTTTAATACCTTTGGTTTCTATACATTCATTTTCCTTCGTTCCTGCATTCTAGGAGCTTCAAACTTCCTACTTTGACTTGATGACCTTCTAACTCTATTAGGATAGAATATTGAAATGCATCCAATATTATGACAACTAGAACATACCACCTTATACATATCATTGGGTTTATGACGAAAATGATCTTATTTTGACCAATTGCTTTTCTTTCTATAGTTCTATGAGTACTTATTCTTAGAGGGTATTCGACATTAACTTTCTCTATGACTAAATTGACCACATATAAAATAGTAACCATTAAAAGAACTAGTATACCTTATAGCATTGGGTTGTCTAATAGGTCTTTTTATGTTGACCTTTTTATATTCAATAGTCTTTTTATTGACTTACAATGCCTTCTTTTGGTCTTCTTTAAAATCAAGACCTATCTTGTCACTTGTAGACTTCTAACTGCTTAAAATATCATCTAGAGCCTTAGTACTCTTTTAAAATTTCCTTAATATCTTCACCTTGTTAGATTATTGATCCAACTCAGATCTCAGAGATTATATTTTAGTTTCATATCTACTACGATCTTCTTCTTTAGCCTTTAGGCTTGTTTCTACAATCTCTATATAGGTTTTAGATTGTTGGATGATCTCTTCATAAACCTTGGAAGTATTTCTCAATCTTTCCTTAAATAATCCAATTTATATCTCATAGTCCTAAGTTAATGACTTTAGTTTCTTATTATTCTTTTTCATAAGCTTCAACTCTTCAAGGCACTCATGAGCTTAGCCTCAAGATCCACTTCATCTTCTTCACTATCATAGTATACTTCATCTATTCTACATCAATCATAAGACCTTTCCCATTTGAATAAACCACATTGTCTAATTATATGTCTATGAACAAAGTTCCATTATTGTCATGTTTACATTCATTACTTCCATCATCAATACTAGATGTGTTTGAATCACGTACATTTGATAAAATATCTCCTTTGGTGTAGAAAATCATCTTATTTTTGAGTGATACTTTCCTTCCTTCATTCTTATTGAACTATAGTTTGTTATTGTTAGACTTATATGCCTTGCTATCATCTCCATGAGATTAATCATGTTCTTCATTATGCTCAGATCCGTCCTTATTAGGACACTTGGTTTCAAAGTGACCAATCTTTCCATAGCAAAAAAATTTGAAGGGTAACTTACCTTTGTACTTTCCTAAGCCAAACCTTAACTTTATAGCAAACATAGCTATGAGTTAATCATCACCAATATCATAAAATACCTCATCTTTGACCTTTTTGGCCTTTGAATTATTTTCAACCTTAAAATATGCTTCCTTCTTGTGGGGTCTTCCTTCATTTTTTTTCATCTCATAGGCAGTCAAGATGCCATGAAGCCCATTCATCTTTAGCTTGTCCAAATATTGGATCTCTTCTAATGTAGACACCTTAGATTCAAACTTAGGAGTTAGTGATCTCAATAACTTTTGAACAATAGTAAACTCTTTCACTTCTTTTCCTAATCCTCTTATGATATTGACAACTTCATCAAAACTCAATAGGTAGGATGATATAGTTTCATCTTCAATCATCTTTAGGATTTTAAGCTATCTTCAATGGGTTTACAACTTTTCAAAATTCACCTTAGTGTCTCCTTCATAGATGGTATTCATTTTGTCCCATATATATTTGGATGAAACATAATGCATTAATTTTACAATATCTACCTCTCATAGGTCATAGAGAATGGCATTCATTACCTTGGAGTTATTTTCACCAGCCTTCTTACTTACTACATCTATTGGTGGAATTAGAGGAGCAATATAACCATCCATAAATCACTACCAAATATCATGTCCCTATGACATTAGATATATCTTCATTCTAATATTAAAAAAGGCATATTTATATCTATTGAATAATGGAGCCTAGAGAATCCTCCTTGAGCTTACTGACTAGTCATCCTTGCTTCTTATAATTTCTTTTAGGTTATCAATCTTATTTTAAAGGACCTAATCTAATACCAATTGTTGGAAGCAAGATGAATGAGAGGTAGGGAGGTGAATTTGTCTTCAAAAATTTTCATTCAATTCCACTTAACCATATAATAATAATTATAACAAAAATGTACATCTTAGCAAACATAACTATCAAATCATAAGAGCATGAAACAAATGACCACGACATATATGTGGGAAACCCTCTAGGATCTAGAGGAAGAAAACTCACTAATGACTAAAATGGACTAAATTACTATAATAAAAACATAAATACTTAGTGAAGTACCAACTTCACATGGAACACCAACCCCAACTAGCTCAACACTAACTCAACTAGACTTTAACAAGTACCCACTTGCAAGGAGGCATCAACCCCCTATATGACACAGTACCAACTTAGCCACTTGATTATATGATAAACTTAAAAAACCCTTATTTATTATATGATATATGATGATATACTTATTCATATCTTCACTTACTTTTATCCCTCTCAAATTGGCCTTCAACCTTTTTTGCTCAAGTAGCCCTCTTCATGGCTTGATTAGGTCTTCTGACCTTGATCCTCATATGAAAAAACTATGTTATATATTCATAAAACTTATTTTATAGTTTTAATTACCTATTTATTCTCACCAATGATCTATATCATTCACTTATTTTCTTCTACTCTCCCAAACTTAACATCCTATAAACATACCAAGTAGGTCTAAACTACCTTGATTTTATACAAGTCACTTGATCATATCCTTTTTAGTCATATATACATTCATATCACTTAGGTAATCCATGAATAGGTCTTATAATATAAAAATAATGTTAATAAATTAATAAAATATGTTATTCATACATCAATTAGCCCTTACTCATCTTTTAGGCTTATGGAGACCTAATGGCCTTCTTAACAACACATTGCTCTTTGATCTTTATTTAAGTATATACAAACACCTCACACGGAAGAAAGAAGTAATATTCCACTGTAATATACCTTATAAAACTTTATTTTATTTCCATAATACCTTTAGGTCCAACTACCACTTGAACCCCTCTTCAAGTCACTGCTCATAAAAGGCTTGTGCATATATAAAAACTCTATTTTAAATAATTGAGGTATGTACTCAATTTTTACAAAAAACCATGGAAAAATTACATATTTGGAAACCTCATGATCTAAGGTTCATCAAAAAATTCAAATTATTCTTCAATCTATGGTAAACAAGCTCAAATACTTCTCTTCAAGATGTTCACTTAGAACTGCCAACTGACTTCAAAACATAGTCAAGGAAACATGAACATATGACACATGATTGAATATCGTCAAGGTATTTTAATGTATTAATAAGATATAATAACATTCTTAGATCAAAATTAACCAATTATATCATGAGTTCTAATGAAATCTATTAGTTTTATAGACCAATCTACTGACCTTATCTCTCACAAAATATACTCAACCAAATAAGCCATTTTGGCTTCAATGTTTCAACATCTCACACTAAATTACAAGATTATGAAAAGAATGGATAGATAATTCAATACAAAAACAAAATCATCATGCATTTTAATGCATAATTATTACATGAAAACACATTAGAATTCATCTTTTCACTTGTGTCTGATTTTGTTACTGTCTGTACCACTAGGTCTATTAGTGACTAGCTAACTTGGATTGCCAAATTTGCACACCTGAGTTATGTAAATTATCTATAAACCTTAATGGAAAAAAAATAAAATTATCACAATTTTATCTTCATCCACTTAGTAACGTTGACTTGGTCAACTCTATAAAATCTTCAAAAGACAAGCACTTTCCTGTAGGGTCTGCTCACTCACTTGAGAAACCAATCACACTTGGAGATACTTGAGAGAGTTGAATTAAACCTCCAATAATTTGTATATCCATGTCATACTATTCTAAGATATTTATAACTAGATATTAGACAGCATGTCATCGTTAGGGTTTTATGAGGCTTTAGACCATCTTCCAATCTTAATGATCATTTATAAAACTCATCTTATCTTTCCAAAAACTAGTACTTGGAAATTTGAGCTATAACCCTTACCCATCTTATTATAATAGATTAGGATCTCATGAAGATGTTTCACATTTTAATGAGCATTGATAATTTTTTTTTGGGTAAATAACTCTTCATTTTGTGCACTCGAGAAACCTTAAAATACTTTTCAAGCCTTTTCTTGAAAACCAAGACCTAAGACTCCATGCACATACTAAAATAATTTGACTCACTTATGTCAGTGTTCACTTGCTCACCCATGTCATAGAAATTGATCCTGTTACCTCATCTATCCACCATCTCTCTTATGTTTTTTAATCTTTGATCAACAAGTCTTATTATGCCTTGAATCTGACCTTATAGACACCCTATAGACTTCACCTTAGTAATTTCCTATGTTCCAATGCCTCTTGTGTATACTAAAACAAATTCATACACTCACTCTTCTTTGGATATTAAATAAAACATATTAGGAGCTAATTAAATATCTTTAAAGCTTGATTAAGATCTTTGTAGCATCTTCGAAGTTGTAACCATAGATCTTCAGAGTTGACCTTTTAATTATTTTTGTGGTCCTCAACACCTTATGTATAGCCTCAAAAAATCTATCTCATGCTCAAATAATGTCAAGTGTTCTTTGTAGCATTCTCATCTTCATATCTCATTTGGAATAACTTTGAAACTACTTACATAGATCTTCATAGCACACAAATTCTTTTTTGGAGCTCACTCATTTCATCATACCACCTAAAAATACCATCTCACAAGGTCTAGACAAAGCATTATAAGATACTTTACAATTATTGTACTGACTTGTATTTACTCATGTTTCTTCTCAATGATATCACTTAAGCTATCATCAGAACATTCTTCAAAAAATATTCTCTAGTCACTGCTCTCATAAAGTAACAACACTCATTGTGCTTGCAATCATACACATAACTTAAGGCTTACTTGATCAAGCATCTTCATAATAACCTTTGACATCAATGAAAGAACCATGAATCTTCATAAGAACCTTTAAAATTAATGACAACACTAAATACCAAAGTTGAAAACTCAATGAAAATGCTCAACATACTCTTCTTAATTAATGAAAATGTTCAACATATACCTTTATTGCAGCCGGACGGGAGGAAATAGAGTATGCATTCTACGTGTCAAGATCTAATCAATATTTTAATAAGGGTAAAATAGAGCATTGTTTCTTATTAAATTTATTTGTTGGTTATTCCCTAGTAATCCATTTTTTGATTTTTTAGAGCATCAATTTCCTTGCAAATACTTTTTTTTTATATCAGTCAACAATATGCAAAAAAAATTATGGCTACAAGATAATCCTATTTTTTGGTCTATGATCTGGTTTCATTTTATTTATATTTAATGTGAACTAATTTTAAAACATTGTGTTTAATACATTTATGCAAATATCTCAAGGTTATGTTCATAATATTTAAAGCCCTCATTAAACACAAGTAGATTTCCCAGACGATTCACTGGCCATGCTACCAACATTGTGTCTAGTGCCTTTATGGCATTGGTTACTCTAGGTAAATAATTTATGGTATTATATTTTGTTGTATTTTATTATTTTTTCTATAGAATTTATAAAAGTTATTTTCATTTTAAAGACAATTTCCATAAAACTATTTTAAATTTTAGCACCATAAGTATTTGCACATTATCAATGGGCACTGAAATATTTGCAAACAAATCTCTAATCTAATTTTTGTTTTTGCCAAGGCAATACAATGATGGGATGCTTAATATCTTAGCCTCTTCCAAATAGAAACCTAAAATGTAGTTAAAATCATTAAGTTACCAATAAATCTAGCACCCAAATTTACCAAACAAAATAATAGTAATTTGTAAACTCCCTTGACCTTTGGTGTAGACCTTGTGAAAGAGGATTTCCTTTTCAATCAGTCAACTGGAACTTACATCTAGATTTGTCAATTGATTTATAATAAATCATACATGTTGGATGAAGATTCTATCTAATTTAAACACTTTATCATATCTCTCATGATTTGAGTTTGGGGCTCAAAATATTTGATACTTTTGCCCCTTGATTTTCAGGTTTGCCTTTTTCTCTAATAAAAAGTTTATTGTTTAAATTTAAATAGTTTATATATAGTGAACTTTGGCATTAGAAAATTCAATATAATAAGCCTAGGAATAGTTCATCAAAGTTGTTAAGGACTGGTATAAGGCCATGTCCTTTGGGTTATGCCTCACCTAGTGAGTTAGATGTGTAATTTTATCCAATTCCAACACTATCATGTCGAGTTGGATTTGACTATGGGGATTTGTTTTTGAAATTTCTAGTGATTTTACTACTTTATGTTATTAAATTACATGCCATAAACCTTATGGTTTAATTTATTTTGTTTGTTTGCGTGTTAAAATTTTGGCTTAATGTTTAAACCTTTATCTTGACCAAAAGTAACATGAGACTAGCATCTGCCCTAGTTGTTTGGTATGTTTAAGATATATCCGGGTGGGATTTTTTATTCCATATTCAAGAGTTAGATCTAAATTGGAATTCACATCAAATATGAAAATGATACATATCAATAAACACTTAAATCTGATAATAATTGTAGACATTAATTATGTTGGGCCTGTATG